>CM056612.1:8998640-9033640 GCA_029721355.1 Tegillarca granosa | reverse complement strand
TATATATATATATATATATATATATATATATATATATATATATATATATATGAGACAGACAGAGAGAGAGAGGGGGAGAAAGAGATGTTTATTTTAGGTATTAAAAACACATGATTTTTTTTTTACTCTCGACTTTGGATTGGCACTTGTATTTAATGCCAAAATGGTGTCGAGTGGTATGATTATAACTACTATCGTGATTACTTGAAGGATTAATCACACCATATTTTACAAATAAAAGCCTATAAATATGCAAAATTACAAACCAAAAACAAGTCATGAAGTCCATTAAAAAACATATCAGATTTTGTCAATATATCGCAGTCAAGTCATCTAGATTATTTAACCAGCCTTTATTAAAGAACTATATGTATAAGCTTTAAAAATGGAAAACTAACATGTTACGTGTTTTCCTGGTGACCGCAAATTGAATATTTTTATTTTTATATTTTTTTTTTATTAAAAGTTTGACACATAGTTTAGTTTACGTCGATTACCTTTTTTAAAGTTTATATAAGGTGTATTTTTAAAACAATTAATGTTGTCAGATATTTCATTTCATAGCAAGGAGCTTAGTTTCAGCTAAATTGATTTTAATTCATAATTTGCGTCAATTGTCAGTTTTCAAATTCGCAATAAAAAGCAATGAAAGCAATTTACATTAATAAATTTTCTAAACTGAAACCATCCAATAAGGAAAATCGTAGTATTCAATAATGTAGACGATCCGTTTTAAATTTAAATCAATAAATATTGATTCAGTATTTCTTTTTTCCTCGCTCTCTGTATCGTTTGGAACGATTTTTTTACACACAAATGCCAAGTTGTGTAGAAACTCGGGTTAAAATGCAGCTGTCTGTGGTGCTAAACAAAGATTTTGACCAACAGAAAAAGAAAACATCTTAAAATATTCAACAATGTAGGCAACATTTTGAATTGAAAACAATAAATGTTAATTCGGTATTCGCTTTCCACTGTGTGTGTCTCGCCGTCTGTATTGTTTTGAATGGATTATTTTTTAATATTCAATCAAATGCGAAGTTGTGCGACAACTCGGGTTACAATGCAGCTGTCTTTGGTGCCAAATGAAGATTTTGACAAATAGAAAAAGAAAACATCTTAAAATATTCAACAAAAGAGGCAAAAATTTTGATTTGAAAACAATAAATATAAATTCGGTATTCGTTTTCCACTGTGTTTGTCCCGCCATCTGTATCGTTTTTAATGGATTTTTTTTTAATATTCACACAAATGCGAAGTTGTGCGACAACTCGGGTTAAAATGCAGCTGTCTTTGGTGCCAAATAAAGATTTTGACAGATATAAAATGAAAACAAATTAGATATTCAACAATGGAAGCAAACATTTTGAATTAAAAACAATAAATATGGATTCGGATTCCATTATCCCCTGTCTTGCTCTGTTTATCGTTTTGAATGGATTTTTAAGATCACACAAATGCGTAGTTGTCTGTTATAAATAAATCCAGAAAGCAGAAGCGTGTATATATTATATTATATTATAACTTCAGTTGGATATTGCGTAATTCTGCTCATCCGAGTCTTATTCTTTCAACTCCACCGTCAATATGTCTGTAAAATAAACATATTTTAAAAATTAAAAATTAAAAAATAAATAAAAAACATTGAAAAATAACGAAAATAAACCAATGAAAAATATAAATCATTAAAAAAATAAATAAAAAACATTAAAAAATGAAAAACATTTAAAAATAAAAAATTAAATCTTTAGTCTGAGCAGTTTTTTAGACAAATTCAACAATACTATGTTACACTGGTTGTATGTATTGTGACATCTATCCGTCACCAGTCATGACACTTCCTATTAAATCGAGACAACTGTTTTCGAACGCCGCCAATCATAATTACCGTCACTTATCGCGGAAATTTATCTCGAAATTAACAGTTTTCGTTGTTGGTCAAGATAAAGTTGATGTTATTTCTATTTTTCGAGAACACTATCTCAACAAGTAAAGATCAATTATTTCAACAAAACATTTATCTGATGACAGGTATATGCCACCATATATAAACAAGAGAAGTAGATGTTATTTAACATGTTAAAGTCATGGGAATCGGGTAGTTTGCTATTTTTGTGGTTTTTTTAAACCAAAGTAAAGGGACTGTCTGATCTTCTTTTTTTATTATTAATATAAAATATCGTGAACAGAATGATGAAAAATAAAATGTTATTGGTATTGTTGTAAGAAATAAAAATGATTTTTTTTTTAAAATCAAAACTGAAATTGACATTTTGCTGAAGAAAATATTAAAAAAGGATTATTTGTGCGGAAATCCGGGTTAAAAACAGTTAACCTTGGTGCAAAATAGGGCTTTTCAAAAGTAAAGAAAATAATTTTTTTAGAATAATTAATGATAATGTTTAATTATTGCTATCTTGATTGAATTAAGATAATTTTTAATGATAAATATATTTTGACTCACTGTTGTCTCATGGCTGTTTCATATATATACTCCTGCTGTGGAAGACCGGAAGCCATAGCTTCAAATGTTCTTTGCGTAGTTACATCCGGTACGCCAATTGACTCGATTGTTATTTGCCTGGTAGTTTCGTATTCAATGACGCCGTCATTAGCTAAACCAGAATTTTCATGCATCATTCGTGAAGAACTATGTTGCATAGTCTCACCACCTCCGAACGTGTTCAAACCACTGCCATTTCCACGCCCATGGTACTCAAGTTGCTGCTCCAAACGCTGAACATCCAAACCTTCCCAATCTGCCTCGCCACCTTGACGCCATCTTGAATCGTAGTCACCTTCCATTGATCTGAAAAAAAGCCGGACATTGAAAAAATGTATTACATGTACATTGTATTAAGACATTTAAATTCGCGAGATCCCATCTTTCTATTGACAAATATATTCAAAACCATTTCGAAAGTTGATAAATTCTTGAGAAAAACTTCATTTTATGTGAACTTTTATACCTCTAGTGAAAAATTATTCTATGCAGATGGTTGCGTTATCTTTCATTTTGAATTAGTTATTTTGAAAAAGGAAATTTTGAAAAGCACATTTTATCGTTCAAGCAAATGAAATTCAAATTCACTTATGACAAATTATCGAAAATTGGGTTAAAACGTTTTATACATAAAGCAAGAAATTTGTTTCTTGACCGAGGGATGAAACGGTATAATTTCACCTCACTACAGTATCTTGGACCGAGACAAAAGGCTTTACCCGTGTAACTTAATGAAAAAAGTATTCGTTTACCTCGATGATGTAATTGTCTTCAGACAAATCAAAATTCATTCTTTGCTTCAAGGCAATTAAAAAAAATACGTGTAACTTACTTAGATAAAGAGTCTGCCCTTGCCCTTGGAATTTTTATGTCTGGCCTGAAACAGGAAAAAATTGAAAAGATTAAGTAAAGAAAAAATAAAATAAAATAGATAAATAAAATTAAATAATATAATGATAAAATAAAATAAAATGAATTAAAATTAAATGAAATGTAATGAAATGAAATGAAATTAAATTAAATTAAATTAAATTAAATTAAATTATATTAAATTAAATTAAAATAAAATCAAATTTAAAAAATTAAAAATAATAATAATAAAAAAAAAAAAATAAAATAAAATAAAATAAAATAAAATAAAATAAATTTAAATAAAATAAAATAAAATAAAATAAAATAAAATAAAATAAAATAAAATAAAATAAAATAAAATAAAATAAAATAAAATAAAAATGAAATGAAATAAAATAAAATAAAAATGAAATAAAATGAAATGAAATGGAATGGAATGAAATGAAATAAAATAATGTAAAATCAAATGAAATGAAATGAAAAATAGAATAATTAAATTAGATTAAATTAAATTATTTAAAACATCTTACATAATTAATCCTCCAACATTTTCCCAAAGACTTGCTTTGCCTCCTCCGCCATACTTGCTGATACTTAGCTCACTAAAACTACTACGTACGCTACAAATTAAAAATATAAACAACTCATATATAAATCTTTTGTGTGAAAGTGTTTGTCAGTTTACATTCCGTTTACTTTGCGCGCTCCGGTTACCTCCGACATCTCAAAACTTAACTCCTCGACTCCTCGATGTAAAACATCATACTCAACTCAACTCAACTCATAAAAATAAGGGAATACAAACAACAAATCAGACGGCCACATCTTCGGCTAATGCCGCTAAGTGAACATTTTGATACAGGAAGAAAACAATATTTTGATGTTTTTCCTTTTGACAAACGGAAATATGATATCAGACGCCTTAGCAAAGAAACAGTATTCACCAAAACATTTAATCCCAAATTAAATGTAGGACATCGGTAATTTAACACGAGTAATTCAATTGATGTCATTCCCTTCTCATTATGACGTCATAGTAACATTTAAAACAATTTTTTATTTACATTTCTTTAGTGAAATCTAATAAAACTTTATTCTTTGTTTACCTCTCTGTGCCACCTCGCCCACCACCAGATTTTCCACGTTTTCCACCTTTGCCACCAGCTCCGCCCCCACAACAAGCACATGGTAACGGGCATAAACAACACAGAATTGGCAAAGCCAAGAACAAAAATGCTGCTAGTCCCGTGAGAATTCCCGCCAATAATGCTGTGTCTCTATGTGACAAACCGGGAATTACGGCACCGGCATACGGGTCAGCGGTGTGGTTAATATATTGAACAGTTGCTGAAAAAGATAGTCTAAACATATTATACTTGTATATATGTATTAAAAATAAACTTATCGTAAATACAAAAAAAACATTTAATTGGTTGATTGGTTTGTTAATGTCATATCAGCAAATTTTTAGCTTCTCGTAACAAAACAATTTTGCAATCTAGAGAGTAATCTTAATACAACTTTATATTGTGTTTTCATGTGTTTTAGATCTGCATTGTGCTATAGCGCGACATTAAAAATGCTAGTGCACTCGCTCAGAATATCGCAGAAAAACTTCACAGAGCACTCACTCCATTGTACTAGTGGCAAACAAACGAATGACGAGGAAACAAATTTCTCACTTGCAGTTGACCGGGATCACACCAATATCGTTGAGACGCATTAAGCTTCAAGAAATGCCTTATCCTCATGTTAACATCTCAGAAACTAAAGTTTATTTAATATTTATTTATTTATTTATTCATTATTTTTTCTTGATTTTATTATTTTTTATTACATGTACCGATATGTACATGTGTCAATAAAATTACAAAAGAGGTCGTTTTTTTCTTATGTTTCTCCGCTTTTCTTACGATCTTTACCATGCATTGCAAGTACAATTTAAAGCCAGCAACTACACACCCCTAGAGTTCCAGGGGTTTCGGAAGACAATTCGTCTAAAGTACAATGTGTGCTTACTACTCCTCTCATCGCCTTGGATCGAATCCCATTGTTCAACCACCCTCAGTCACTTTGGATTGTATACATACTATTTTGGAAAAAAAAAACCGATGCCAGAGTTGAAAAATAAACTGAAATAGCTCTACAGAACTTGCTGTTATATTAAATGACACGTAATATGAAAGTAAAATTTTTATTTTCAGCTTAGTAATACCAAGGTTGTACTGACTGGTATGACAACAATTTAGGTACTAATTAGCCTTACGGTGGCCCATTTACAGCCAGCTGCCAGTGATTGGGTATCGATTCTTCTGTAGCGGTTTCTGTTCTGTCAACAATTCATTATACGATGATTTTAAGAAACATTTTAAGCCGTTAATTCTTTGATATTATATTTTTTGCATTTTCCATGTGATATCCTCAATAACCATAACGTGCGTTTATTCAGTTTGCTTGCAAAGGTTTTGCATTCATATTGACAATGAACATCATTTTAAAACGTTCAATTGTTAATGATACTGGCCTCGGTTTCACAATCATTCCTTAACTAAGATTTCCTTACTTAAATCTGGCATATAATTTTGTTAATTGTTGAGAGATTAAGTACTTTAATGTGTCATTTTGAAGAATACTTCAAGTTTGTAACATCTATGTTTAGTTTTGTTATAAATGATTATTTGTAACTCAGAAAAAGATTGCTAAAATTTGCTAAGTTTAAGTTCAGGAAAATCTTAGTTAAAGAATGATTGTGAAACTTGGGCCTGTTTAAAAACATTTTGGTTACAAGAAGTAAAGGCCTTTCTCTGGAAAATTGAAGACTTTATCATGACTGACCAAATGGACATCGGGGATGATTTACACCTTAATTTGGCTATTCTTACTTCTGAAAATTATCCAGTTTCTTTCTTTTTAGATGACTACATTTTTGTCATTATAATATACATACCCATAGCTTGTTTACAAACACATGTTGGATCTGCCATCACTCTCGCCAAAGTCTTGCTCATCACAAAATCGTCTCCACCTATTGATTATTAAAAATAAAAGTTAAAAATTTAATTAAAAATTTTGAAATGATTTAAGGCAATATCAACTTTAATACCGCTAGCACCACACCGAAAAAAAAAACCAGATAAATCAACACCGACGAATCATAAAATTTTGTGTTTCCCCAATATTTGTTGTTTTGCTATTTCCGTAAACTCACTTGACCCACTAATATTCATGTCACCGAATTTGAATATTTTACAAACTAACCTTAAACGGTAACCACCACAAATCATGATTTTACAGCCCCGAATGGTATACTATTTATTTATTTATTTATTTATTTATTCATTCATTCATTCATTCATTCATTCATTCATTCATTCATTCATTCATTTATTTATTTATTTATTTATTTATTTATTTATTTATTTATTTATTTATTTATTTTATTTTTTTGTTTTAAATTTCATTTATTTTTTTAAAATTAGTTTCTTAAAATCATTTATTATTATTTTTTTTATTTCATTTTTTATTAGTTTATTTATCTTTTTAATTTCTTTCTTTTATTATCATTATTATTATTATCATTATCATCATCATTATTATTATTATTATTATTATTATCATTATTGTTGTTGTTGTTGTTGTTGTTGTTCTTAAAACTGCAAAATTCAGCATCGCTAAAATACATGAATTCACAGTATACAAATTGATAATAAAACCATTGAATGTGATATTTCGCGAGTTTACTCGAAAATAACTCTCTCGCAAAATAAAAGTGATCTACAGTACTCCAAAGGTAATAATAGGACAAATCAAATGGGTGAAAAACCAGAAGTGTTTTTAAGTGCAGCAAAACCTCGATTTAATTTTATCATTTGATTGGTCAGATTTTGGCGTTGTAATAAAGTTTGAAGATAGAACTGTCAAACCTCAATTGATGCCATCCTCAAATCAGTAAGATTGGATTTATCAAGCAGCTCGTCAAAATTCTTTTTTTTCTAATGGGGAGGGAAGTTTTTTCTTTTTTTTAATCGGAGAACACTACTGACCAGCATCACAAGAATAAATAAAAAAATAAATAGATAAATAAATAAATAAATAAATAAATAAATAAATAAATAGCATACCGTTCGGGGCTGTAATTTTTGTGGTAACAATTTACACAAAGTTGATTAATTGGCGAGTAAGTTCTAATACAGGCTTAAGATATAAAGATTTGATTCCGAGTGTTGAAGAAAGCTATAATTTAACACGAAGAAGTGGATGCTTTGGCACCGGTATTGGGAAACTTATAAACCGGGTTGAAGGAAAATTTGAGTTAAATTCATTGTTATTGTAACCTGATTCCGAAAATATTTTTGAAATTATCATGACAAAAGACACAAGAACTGCTAAAATGCAACAAATTGTGAAAATAGTCGAAGGCAATCCGCCACATTTCGAGATCAGGTAAGCAATTCCTGAAATAGATTAGATTTGATTTAATTGGATTTTACGTCCCAGTCAAGAATATTTCACTTATATCGAAAGTGCACTAATTATAGGTGAGATAGCAGAATGTTTTATCTTTGCAGTGCGCTTAGGGCAATGTGCAGGAAGGGCTTTAGCACGCCATCGGGATACGGGAAATCGGTTTTTAAGGTCTTCTCCGAAGAAACCCGTGACTTTCAATTTTAAATGTCGAGTATTTGTCAAAAGAACGGTCACTTCCAATTTTTAAGTCTTGGTGAAACCCAGCCCGGGTTCGAACCTTGACTTCTACATTCGAAATAAACACTTTACTAAGCTACCGTAGTGGTTTTCTTGAAACAGCTCAAAAATTTTACATGTGTTTTTTAATTTTAAAATGAAATTTTTAGATAAAATTTTACTAACATTTAATTAGGTTACTTTTCCTTCTATAAACCACGTGACTACTTAAAATGAATGATGTAGAAACTAAACATCTGTTAAATATTTAAAACAAAGTCATTAATTAAAAACTTAAATGTGTTTTGTCACCAGGATTTAGAAAATCGTGAGAATTCCGAGTAGAAATTTCCTCAATTTAAAAGAAAATGTTGTTTAGTGTATTATTATTTTTTTCTTTTTATGAATTTTAAAAATCTGTCATTTTCTGGTAAAGTACAATCGAGTCATCTAGCATTCTTACTTAAAATATTGTGCTTGCACTTCTCTCACCGACTGATTGACTGATTGAATTACAAAAGTACTCACGAACTCGCTCACTTATGCATTCACACACTACCCAACCATTTACATACTCACTAACACACTCACAAACTAAACCAACCACTCATTTACTCACTCACTTACACACTAAAACTCTACACAACCACTCATGTACTCACTCACTTCCTACACACTCACAAACTACTCAACCGCTCATGTACTCACTTACTTCTTACACACTCACAAACTACTCAACCACTCATGTACTCACTCACATACACACTAACACTCTACACAACCACTCATGTACTTACTCACTTCTTGCACACTCTCAAACTACTCAACCGCCCATGTACTCACTTACTTCTTACACACTCACAAACTACTCAACCACTCATGTACTCACTCACTTACACACTAACACTCTACACAACAACTTATGTACTCAATCACTTACACACTCACACAATACCCAACTACTATTGTTCTCACTTACTTCTTACACACTAACACTCTACACAACCACTCATGTACTCACTCACTTCTTGCACACTCACAAACTACCCAACCATTCATTCACTCACTCACTTACACACTCACACACAACCACTCAAGTACTCACTCACTTACACACTAACACTCTACACAACCACTCAAATACTCACTCACTAACACAAACACTTTACACAACCACTCAAGTACTCACTCACTTACACACTAACACTCTACACAACCACACAAGTACTCACTCACTTACACACTAACACTCTACACAACCACACATGTACTCACCCACTTCTTACAAACTAACACACTATCCAACCACTCAAGTACTCACTCACTTACACACTAACACTCTACCCAACCACTCACGTACTCACTCACTTATTACATACTCAAACACTACACGCCCACTCACGTACTCACTCACTTACACACTAACACTCTACACAACCACTCATGTACTCACTCACTTACACACTAAAACTTTACACAACCACTCAAGTACTCACTCACTTACACACTAACACTCTACACAACCACTCACGTACTCACTCACTTACACACTAACACATTACACAACCACCCAAGTACTCACTCACTTACACACTAACACTCTACACAACCACCCAAGTACTCACTCACTTACACACTAACACTCTACACAACCACTCATGTACTCACTCACTTACACACTAACACTCTACACAACCACTCATGTACTCACTCACTTACACACTAACACTCTACACAACCACTCATGTACTCACTCACTTACACACTAACACTCTACACAACCACTCACGTACTCACTCACTTACACACTTACACTCTACACAACCACTCATGTACTCACTCACTTACACACTTACACTCTACACAACCACTCATGCATTCACTCACTTACACACTTACACTCTACACAACCACTCATGCATTCACTCACTTACACACTAACACTCTACCGAACCACACATGTACTCACTCACATACACACTAACACTCTATACAACCACACATGTACTCACTCACTTACACACTCACACACTACACGACCACTCGTACTCACCCACTTACACACTCACACACTAACCTACCCCTCATGTACTCACTCACTTACACACTCATACACTGCCAACCACTCATGTACCGTCACTCACTAACACCATCAGACACTGCCCGACCCCTCACGTACTCACTCACTTATACCCTGACACAACACCCAACCACTCATGTTCTCACTCACTTACACACTAACACACTACACGACCACTCAAGTACTTCATTACTCACACACTTACAAACTACCTAGCCAATCACGCACTCACACACCAACATACTCACATATTACCCGACCACTCACGTACCTACCCACTAACAAACTCAGACACTATCCAACCACTTAACTACTCATTTACATACACACTCATTCACTTAATTTTTTCATTTACTCACTCACTCACTCACTCACTCATCCACTTAATTAACTCACTCACTCACTTTCAACCTTACTCACTTACTTATTCAGTCATACACTCACTCACTCACTCACACACTAACTCGCTGATCCACTTACTCTAGCTCTCAGTCATTATCTCACTCACTCATTTATTACAACTTTCACTCATTTGATATAGAAATAAATCTAACTGCTGCAACTTAAGAATGTGAGATCTCAATATGAGAAAAATGTTCTGTTATCATCTGCATATTTTATTCTTAAAATGACAACTACATTTGCATGTAATTTGTATAATCGAGTTGTTTTTGAGCAAGTGTAGTAATGAAGTTCAACTCTAAATAATTTTTTTATTGATATCAAGGCGGTCCTTTCTAGGATGGTGGAGAAAAAAGGAAGTGCCTAGAGAAAAAACTGAACTTCGTCAAGTTAACTGGCAACAGTGCTTACACTAGGATCTGCCAAGAGTATTTCAGAACCTACATACATGAACTACCAAAGCAAGCCACGAGTATTTTGCTAAAAAAGTCTTTCTTTGTATTTTAAACAAGAATAATTAAACATTATGTCAGATTCTGAAAAAAATATATAGCCACAAAAAGATTACATTTGTAACCTAGCAACACAAACAAACTGTTGTTTTAAATTTTACATTTTAGCTGAAAATGCACTTAACTGACAGTATATTCTCATATTAAATAAATCTTACAACAACAAGAAAGGGAATTTTGACAAAACTAATGACAACCGTCATAGTTAATATATAGACGTCGGATGGTGAGTAATGTTTAGTTTAGGTGTGTCGGGGAAGATGAAAATAACGAATAAACTATTTATTTATTTATTTATTTATTTATTTATTTATTTATTTATTTATTTATTTATTTATTTATTTATTAAATTATTTATCTATCTATCTATCTATTTATTTATTTATTTATTTATACTTAGTTTTATTTCAATTAATCTTATTTTTAATATTTATTTATTTATTTATTTATTTATTTATTTATTTATTTAAAATGTGTTTATATTTTTAAATGCAGATTTTTATGCATCTTATTTTTTCTCTTATTGTAAGTACTTTTAAAAAGATCCATATTGAATTTCTACAAAACGACGAAAAAAAACAACTAATTTTTACGAAAAAAAAACAGTATAGGTAAGAGAAAAAACGGATTTCTAAATTTAATTGTTCAGGAAACCAGTAACACACACACACACACACACACATACACACACACACACACACAGACACACACACACACATATATATATATATCCTGTTCATCATGTATGTATAATCATTTTATTTTATCCATATTTCTTGTATTATAGACTTACGTTGCAAGGTGTTATTTTATTTTAAGATTTTATTATTTAATTACATTTGAAATTGTTTTGTAGCGCATGTCGTAATAATAATAATAATAATAATAATAATAATAATAATAATAATAATAATAATAATAATAATAATAATAAAAGATAGAAGAAGAAGAAGAAGAAGAAGAAAATAATAATAATAATAATAAGAAGAAGAAGAAGAAGAAGAAGAAGAAGAAGAAGAAGAACATCAACAACAACAATAACAACAATACATGAAATTAAATCTTCCTAGTCATATAATTAAAAAATAAAATCAAACAAAACAGTTCCTTTAGATTTTCAGATCTGAAATCACTATAATTTGAGAAAAATAAAACAATCAAAATTATAAATAAATGAAAAACAAAGTTTAAGAAGCTATACTTACTGAAACTGGCCATTGTTTTCCTGGAAAATAATATAAACCAGACTTTATGAAGACACACGTAAAATCCAAAAAATTAAAATAAATTTTTTTAAAAATTAATCCGAAATAAACGAAAAAATTACTAAAATAACGACAAACACAACTTCACACTAATAATCCATAAGAAAGTTTCCTTAAGAACAATCCTCCCGGTGTATCCTTTACAGCCGGTGACTTCATGTACGCATGACAACTAGACATTAATTATGTTGTTATAAACCCACCTTCCCCTAAAGCTGGTCAGTCTGTACGTGTGTGTTTTAAGATCGTTTATGTGGATTTAAGGTTTTTATAAATTATTACCTTTATAACTTTACATACGTAAGTATAATAGGCCACAGAAATATTTTGTTTGTTTGACAATGTTACACGAGGACAACATCTTGGTTTTTTTTTATGATTGATGGGCTATACGACAGTTATGACCTGTCCGTTTGACCAAAATTGACTTCTAAAGATTTGTTCCCTATCGGTAGAAGAGTGGAGTGGAGTAATTGTGTTTTACGCCCAAGTCAAAATTTTTCACTTATTTCGAGGCTGTCAGTTCTGGGATGGTGGAGGAAACCGGAGTGCCCGGAGAAAACCACCGACCTTCGGCGAGTGAACTGACAAACCTATCGGTAGAAGAACAGATGCCCGTATTAATTATTTCCATCTTATCATCCAGTAGTTTAATTCATTAAATATGCGTTTTAAAACATCAGGATATTTAATAAAGATTCCTTGTATTTGATATAAAGATTTATATTTTGTAATTTTGTAATTTCGTTTTTACTAGAAATGTGTTCCCATGTCGAATTTCTTCGATGATTGTCAACATCATATTTTACATTGAACTTCAAACATGGTAAAATAAGGAAAACACATTCCTTCAGTAATAGGGTACCTCGGTGGCCAAGTGGTAAAAAGTCCGCGCTTACGGATGTCTTTCACCACCTATACATATAGATTTTAATCCATTCAATGCCATGCATATCCTATTGTGAGAAAAACTTTCAGTTTGCTTGTTAATGGTGGGTGGTTATCTCCGAAAACACCGGTTTTCTCCAAACCACTACGGTAGCATAGTTGGTTGAGTGCTCACTCCGTAAGTTGGAGGTCGTGGGTTCGAACCATGAACAGGTCTGACCCAAGACTTGAAAGTGGGTAGTTACTTTTCTTTTGCTAAGCACTCGGCATTACGAAATGAAAGTCACTGATGGAAACTTGAAATGAACGAGGTCCCGTGTCACAATGAAGAACCCTGCTTTATATTGCCATCAGCACAACACACAGGCAAAATTTCTTTACTTTCATTTTAAGCTCGCGATGTATCGATATAAATGAAATATTCTTGACTGGGACTTTCAACACCATTTCTGAATTCAACTTCGGTTTCCTCCGTAGTTCAAGAACTGTACCACTCGGAAATAAGTAAAAGAATTTCAACTAGGGCGTTACCCCACTCCGCACCTGTAATAAGAAAAGGCGTTTGACTTCCTTTGCTTGGCCACTAGAGGACATATCAGACAGGTCAAGAAGTTGATATATACCTACATTAATTAATCACCATGCCTGAAGCAGGTTATTCACACCTTTAAAACATTTTTATTATGTTATTGTTTTTATCTTTATTTCCGTTTTATGGTAAATTATATTATTATCTTCACTCAAATTTCCGTTTTTATGAGAGAAGGGAAATATAAGCACAGTGGTTCTGTGGGTCGTTAGAAACTGCTCGCTCCATTTTGTTCGATACAAATCACCCGTGACTACCCAATTGTAATGCATTATTAATTATGAATTATCCATTCATTATTTAAGAATTTTATTTACATGCATTTTTGTAACTGTTGTTATTTCACATTGATTTACTTTTATATTATATGTTATTTTGAGGGAGACTAGTATATATAGGAGTCCTACTCTTTTTCTGGAATCTCTTAATTTTGTAATGCAAATTTTGTATGTATGTATAATCACTCAATGAAATTAAATACTGTTTAAACTAAACCAATCATATGCAGAAAACAGCACAAAAGCGTAGGTATTAATTAAACAACAATTTAATTAGAAGCCGACAACACAAAATACATGAAATCAATTTAATTGGTTCGTAAAACGAAACTCAAATTACGCCTGTATAGGAAGTCCGGTTACTGATTAGTTCGTGAAAAAAATGGTGAACATGGCTTTTGTCTGGTCCTAATAATGATTCTGGAGCTTCAACTCTGATTGATAGCATTAGGTGGATGTGTCTTTGTCTGACATTCTGTTTACATGTACTTGTATGAGCTAATGAACGATAGAATGGAGAATTTAATAATGGTGTTTTACGTCCCTAAACAGTCTTTTACTTATGCCGAGTCGGTCACTTGTGAAATTGCAAAAGAAATCTTAGTGCCCGAAGAAAAAAAAAACACCGACTTTCGGCTAGCGGACTTCGTTCTGGTACCAATGCACGGTTCTTAATCGTTGAGATGTTGTCATAATAATTATAGTATTGCGTAATTGTTAAAAGCTTCTTACTGGTGAAATATACATTTTTTCATATTTTATAATAAAATTTTATTTAAAATTGGTAAATGACAAAAGTGACAAGACATTTAGTAAATGTGTACAAATAAAAAAAAGTATGTTTACATTTGTGTATTGCATGAACTATATTGTTACTATTATATATAGAGTTAAGTTGAGTAATGGTGTTTAACGTCCCAGTCAAGAATATTTCACTTATATCGAGATGTCGCCAGCTATAGGCGAAAGTGCAGAAATTTTGCCTGTGCAATGTGCTGATGGCATTATATAGCAGAGTTCTTTATCGTGCTACGCCGACCGTGACACAGGACCTCGTTTATTTTAAGTTCCCAAACGAAAGAACCTTGGCTTTCATATCGTAATGCCGATTGCTCGGCGAAAGATTAGTCACTATCCACTTTCAAGTCTTGGGTCAGACCCGGTGGAGGTTTGAACCCACGACCTCCCACTTACGGAGCGAGCACTCTTCTATTATAGATAGAGTGGTAGGAGTAATGATGTTTTACGCCATAGTCAAAATTAATTAGGTGTATATCTGCTGATACATGCAGGGTAGTATTTCCTAAAAATTAAACGTGTGCAATCTGGAAAGACCTCAATTGGAACACATTTTGTAAAGCAAACACTTTTCTTTATATACCATGTGCTATGTATTTTATACGCAAACAAATTTGACGATTTTATGTTTAAAAAACAATGGAGCTTTGTTATTATTTTTTAAATATTGTAACTTTAACTTGGGAAAGTGACCCCTTACAAAAAATTTAAAAGTATCACACATATTTTGAGAAAAACCGGTACATTCACTGTCGAAGTTGTCATGTCCGGGAAGGCGAAGGAAAGCAGAATATCCGAAAAAAAAAAAAAACTTTTCTCTAGCAACTGAAATGTCTATTTCTCATTAGAAATTACCAGAATAGGACTGAGAGGTGATTTCTAATCAAACACAAACATACCGGTCCATGTACAAAATTAAAATCTGAAAGGAAAAGTTTTTAAAGATATACACGTGAGCTTCCACTAAGGAATTAAGACCGGGTAGGTACCTCCCGTCTAGCTAGGTACACCCGCCAGTGTTTTCTAGACGACCCGGGAGCAGAGGTCTTATTGTCATTGCAAGAAACCAAATAATAATAATAATAATAATAATAATAATAAAGATTAAGAAAAACCACATTCTTAAACTGTTCATACTCATTTTAAACACACTTCAAAGAGAACCTACATATCCAGACAGGTACGAACTATGTGTAATGTAAACTAAATGACAAAAGCTAGACATTGCTTGTTTATCATACCTGTAAGATTTTTACTTTCTTTTTTTTTTTTTTTTTTTTTTTTTTTTTTTTTTTTTTTTTTTTTTTTTTTTTTTACTTTAGGCTATGTCATGTGCTTTTTTGACTATGTGATTAATATATTATCAACCAGCACGTGACTACCATAAAGTATAAGAGCTAAGCATCTTACCTGTATGCACATAAATTTGCACGTGAGATATTTACAAAATTGTTTCCTTGTTAAACGGATTTCTAAAACTAAATAGATTATGTTTTACTTATAATAAAAGAAGTACATAAATTAGATAAAATATAACTAAAATAGCTGGATTTTTTTTTTAAATTCTTTGAATTAAGCACGATAAGCCTTGAGTAAATATTAGAAATGAAAAGGAAAAAGATCTGAATGTTGGTTTGATCGAAGATCGAAGGCTTATTCTATATGCCAATTTAAATCAGGGTTTTAAATTCGTTTTTTTTATTTTTTTTTTATTTTTTTATTTTTTTTTTTTTTTAATATCAAACTTACGTTGATTTGCTAGTTTTTTTAAGATAATATATGTAGTGTGTATGTGTGAGTGTTTAATTATTTCGTACTTTTTGGCTTTTCATTTTTTTAATCTTTCAGTTTTAAAATTATTTTATTTTTTTAGGGATGGGAGTTTTTTTTTTTTTTTTTTTTTTCGATATCATAATGTATTGCTTAAGTATAAAATACAACATTTTTTATTTACATAAAAAAAGACTTATATTCACACACTCATACAGAAACATATTTAGATAATGTAATTAAAGACACTATTCAAATTATAGACTTGTAACTTTTATTTTTTTTAAAATTACATATCCATTTCATGTAACAGACCCTATTTCTGCAAAAATTTACCATATTGAAATTTTATTTTATAAAAATATTCCTAAATTTTTTTTATAATAAATCATTTCTTTTTTCATGCCTTCAAAGCATGGAATACTGTTTTTTAATTTTTGTTTATATATATGAAGTTTAGCAAGAATAATACATAGAGATTATTATATGACCATTTTGATATCACACCCTTTATCAGCCCGAGAGTCCTGATATCAGGACTCGAGGGCTGATAAAGGGTGTGATATCAAAATGGTCATATCATAAACTTTTTATCATATGTTTGCTTTGAAGTAAAATTAACAATTGATAATAATTAAATTTTTAAGCAGTCAGCAGGTTTTATTTTTATATCTATCATGATCTCATAAATAATTTTTACCGCATACGTCATACGTCAATGTTACCCTAAGCAACCGCTGACGTCGATCTTCCAACAACTAGGTCAGTCAGTCAGTCGCCATATTCGTCCAACATGACGTGGACAGAGGCATTTGTTTTTTTGTTTTTTTTTTTCATTAAAAAGTGAAGGTTGTTCAAATTAGTTTTAAGAGCTGCAGTCATGCAGTCATTAATCATGATCGTGATGACAACAGGGAATCTGAGTTTTTGAACCGGTAGGTGCATCATATTTTGGATATGTTACACTGATGACAGGGAAACGTCACCGCACAAGTACAGGACCGAATTGGCTACTAGCTGGAATGATTTAATTTTTGGCTTCTGTAAGTTTATTTATTGATGATAGTGATGACAACATATTATTAATTGATTTTTTGTACGGGTGAACAGTTCCGCTTCGAACTGATGTCTCATTTTTGTCTTGACATACTTGTCTCAGCTTGAAGCCAGCATCGTTTATATTTTCAAGTGCCGTCGTGCACAATCAGTGTAAACTAGTTGTACCTCTCCGATGTGTTTGTATGTTTGCAATTTCCAAAACTCTGTTTAAAATTAATTTAAATACAACTGATACATGAATGTACTGCACACATGCTCATCGTGTTAACCATAAACAGTCAGTATCAAACTGAAGCGACACTAAAAATCCGCCATTATCGGAATTTTATGAGGGGTGTGATATCACTTTTCTAGGGGTGTGATATCACTTTTCTAGGGGTGTGATATCACTCGGGCTGATATCAACTTGTGTAAATTCGAGTTATCACACATACAAAAATAGTGATATTATTAGTAAACATATGATAAATAAATTTATTATATCATTATTTTGGGAAAAAAATCCAAACATAACATCTGTAACAGGAAGTTTTAGATTTAAATGCAATGTATCATTTATCCACAACTGAAAATTTTCCCAAAAAAATGTAACACACCTACATTCATATAAAATATGAACGAGGGATGGGAGTTAACTATTGTAAAACTAGAAAGAAAATCGTGGACGAAGATTTTGTTAAATTTAAATTTATCCCGTTCACCCTTGTCCAAATACTGGACTTGCACATTGGAGTTTATAAATCCTTACATCTCTAATGTTATGTCTTGTTTAAATAAAATATTACATAACCTATTCTATGTATAGATGATTGAGTTATGCAAAGTGTTTCTCTCGGTTGAATTTCATTTTCGAATTTGCGTTCATTTCAATATGAAATGATCTGTTTGCCTTTTTTTATGTACATGTATATATTTTAAATTCTTCAAAAGATCAGATAAAAATTTTATTGAATTTTGGGGTTGCTAATCTTATCGGCCCTATATCACAAGTTAGTCTTCATAATATATACTAAATCATATTATTATAACGTTTGACGTGCATTAAAAATAGAAAATAATTTATTATGGCTTCTCCCGAATGTCACCGGATGTCAGATACTAGGGTATAATATAGGTCAAATGGGCATAGAAAAAATTTTGTGGTCAAGAGTTCTATAATAAATAATATTCATTATTACTTGAATCCTGTTTCTCATACCGTTAATCGGGAAATTTTGGCGTCGATATATTTTGGCGGTTTTTCTCTTAAAATGTGGTGATTTAATTTTTGTGGTTTTAATTTTGGCACCTCAATGAGAGGGCCTAATACAAGTTTAAGACAAAATATGTTACGGGATATCGATTTTCAGTTACGTGTTACCGCTTAATATTAGCATTTCTTTTTTTTTCGGGAATGTATTATTTTGGCGTGTTTAATTTTGGCACTTTTAAGTTCGGTGCCAAATAACCAAAATTAAACTATATCCAAAATATCCCGATCAGCGGTAAACTGTAGCAACATTTTTTTTAAATAAAATGACAATTTATTTCCTAGTATCATTATTGTATTTAAAAATGATCTAATGTGCAATGTGTGATGTCAGTCATTGGTCTAAATTGTATTCTAAAACTTTGAGAACGTCAAATTGAAACTTTTTGATCACCTACAACTCTTCGGAGTGAGCAGTTTTGAATACAATTTTAAGCAGAAGCTGACATTGTTCTTTAAGTTACAACTTCGTAAGTAAAATATATAAAAATATAATTTTGTACTAACATTTTTCAAATAAACAATATATATGTATATTTATTTGAAAAATGTAACTACAATCTTTTTAAAACTAAGCTTTAGTAAAAATGGACATTTTTTATCAGTGGAATAACACAATAAGCTTCTTTAAGCACATTTCACAATTGGTGCACGAGTACTTTACGATCGGAATGTTTAAGCTTCCCACGAGCTCTCGCATACGATCGGATCGTTGCATGCGTTTTAGTGGTCGCATCAAGTCTCCTCAAAATAGTGGACAAGCAAATTATTCAGTCGCGAACGAATGCGATCCAAATTATCGCAATGCAACGCACGAACATTAGCATGGACGTCTTGCAACGTATTGTGTGCTCGCAAGAGCGATGCAAAATTTTTAAAGGTCGTAAGAAGAATTGTAGCCGTCTGTGCGTGTGTTTTGCGACTACGAGACTGTTGGTCAACGTGTCAGCAGAGGCTGACATTGTACTTTAAGTTGCCTTTTCGAAAGTTATGGCATAATAAAATTATATACATGTACATTTTTTATTTGAAAAATGTAACTACAATCTTTGTAAAACTGAGATGAAGTAAAAATGGATATAGTTTATAAGTGGAATAACACAAAAAGCTTATTTGGATAATTTGACTCTCTGGTGACTCATATTATGTATTTCCTATTTTATGGCCATCAAAATGATTGCTAGTACTTAACAACTACCCTTCCACCTTTTCCCCCACTTCATGAATATTAATTTCAGATTTGAATTAATTTTTGCTTCTAATATGTACTTCAGAGGTTTCCAACATTCCATTAACAGCGATGTCAAATACACTAGCGTTAATTCGCGTACAACTTAAGACCACTTTTTATATTTTAACTAAAACAATTTTCGTCCAGGCCCTTGAAAGCTGAAAATTGTTGATGTGACGTAAAACATCAATAAACGAACAATCAAACACACCATTAAAATACCACTGTAAATCTTTAATGGTGTCCTAAATCATTTTATCAAAACTCGGCATCGGTTATTAAAGGGAGACTATCCTTATATTATGTTTTGAAAACCTTCTTTTTAATTGCATGTATCTTAGTCAGTATTCCAAAATTATGTTTATACTTAATCTTTTGAAGTTTGTTTTTTTTAACTTAACAACCAAACCAACAAGAATCATTATTTAAATGCTGTGCTAGGTTTGAAGGGAAACCATCCTTATATTATGTTTTGAAAACCTTCTTTCCAATTGCATGTATCTTAGTCAGTGTTCCAAAAGCATGTTTATACTTAATCTTTTGAAGTTTGTTTTTTTTTAACTTAACAACCAAACCAAGAAGAATCATTATTTAAATGCTGTGCTAGGTTTGAAGGGAAACCATCCTTATATTATATTTTGAAAACCTTCTTTTCAATTGCATGTATCTAAGTCAATGTTCCAAAAGCATGTTTATACCTAATCTTTTGAAGTTTGTTTTTTTAACTTAACAAACACCCACAAAAATAATTGTTTCAATGCTATGCTAGGTTAAAAAGGTTACAATTAAAGAAATGTACTTTAAACCAGCAAAATTTAATATATTCATGAAAAATTATACATTCACATGGTGGCTAATTTCTAAAATCGACAGAATTTTACTTATGTTGTCCAGTCGTGGCAATTATCTCGATATCGCGATTTATTTTTTTGTATTTTATGGAACATAAGTATCGCGGCATCTCATGTTATTTTTCTCAAGTTTTTATTTTTGTATCACAACATTCCATGATATTACGTCTACTTGTCAAGATATTAAGTCGACATGTTGAATAATTTTATGTCGACTTAAATTATGTCGATGTCAGAAATATGCCACAATACATCCATTTCACTTCATAAACCAAATCTGTGTTCGATAGCATTGTTTGCAAGTTATAAAAATTAATAAATTCTTAAGTGTTGCTATTAAAAATATGCATATGTGTGTTAGTGTCAGGGAACATTTACAACCAACTTGTTAAACAACCTAAATCAAACTTGTTATGGCAAACATTTGTTCATATCTGTTGGAAATTCGATAATAAATGGTCTAAGCGTTTTCAGGTCGCGTCGCATCTCACTTTTTAAAACGCTTAGATTTGAAACAAACACGTTCACTGTTGTTTTTTTTTTTCACCATTTATTTTTTGCAGCTTCGATATAAGCAAAGCAAAAAAAAAAGAAAAAAATCTTTACTCTAAACTATACCATTCTAACCGCTACGGAAGCTTAGTTAGTAGAGTGCTCGCTTCGTATGTTGAAGGGTTTGGCCAAAACTTCCAAATTGTTAGCGACTGTTTTTTTTCGCCAAGCATTCGGCATTCAGGAATGAAAGTCCCGGGTCCTGCAGAAGAGATATTAAAAAACAATGCTCCGTGTCACGGCGGGCGTGGCACGCTTAAGAAAACCATCTTGCACATTCCCCTACGCCCACTGTAAAGGTTAAAATTTTTGCCACTTGACCTATAGCTGTTGACATCTTAATTTAAGTGAAATATTATTGACTAGGACGAACAACCCCATTCAATCAAATTAAATCAAAACCATCCATTGCTGAATTTACATCTTTCATTTCAGAAAAAAATCTTGACATTGGCGTTATACTCTACCATTTCATTCCGCCTTAATTTATTCATTCTCAAAAAGATAATATAAAGACGGTGTTCATTTGCATTTTTATTAATACATGTTTATTACTTTTTTAAAAATATGAAGTATTACAGAAGAAATGTTGATTTTAACATTAAACTTAACAGCTCACTATTATTCTCTGTCACATGGATTTCAAATGTCGGAATACTGTGTACAATATGCTGCAGCACTTTGGCAGACACTATGATAAGCTTATTAAACCTGTTCATACCTTGTAAAGTTTTGTATTAAAAGTATCGTTTAGTAATTATCGGAAAGGGATTCCATGGTAAGTTTTAAAACATTACATTCTGTGTGTGATTGCAAATTTATGGTGCTAGTAGAGAAAGATGTTTATTGTTGTAATTTGCAGGACCTCATTTTGTGTTATACTATGGGCGGTGAAAATCATAAAGGACGCAATTCTATTCTTTAGTATTCTGTTACCTTGAACCTCTTAGTAAACTTTTTATACCAATAATTTTATAGCACTAAATGTTTATCAGCTTACCTTATACTAAAGTTTAAGGAGAATTATAAAAATCTTGTCACAGTTACGATATTATTAAGTAGAGCATATCTATAAAGGAATTTAAATTACAAAATGCATCATCGTGATAACCAGATGCCAGAAATATTTTTATAAAAATTAATGAAAATGTTGGTAGTAATAAGAGAAAATGGGGATATTTGAAAGTTTCGACATAATGTTTTTTCGTTTGTGCTTTAAAACGCTGTCTTTTTGGTGTCATCCATAAAACTTCTATATTTCCAGTACAACTTCATGAAATTATCTTTATCTATACTCTCCGTACCTCCTGCCCTGAAAGTAATGAGGAATAATCAAAATTAGCTTCATTTATTATTTCCAAGTCATTATTAACTTCAGTTGAACAGTTACCACATTCCTTTGTCTTAATAATTGTCATCTAAACAGAAAACAAATTATTGAATGCTGATTAAAAATTGTAAAAGAGAAGAAGAAAAAGATCTTAAAAAAAAAAAAAAAAAAAAAAAAAAAAAAAAAAAAAAAAAAAAGAAGGAGAAGAAGCATGCGATGTCGTATTACAAATACATAACCGGTATTTGAATAGATTTATAGAAGGAAATGTGAGTTGCAGACGTCTTTATGCGCAGATGACATACGAACACACGTTGTGCCATGTCATCAGCTCATATGGTTCATGGACCAGGTAAACAAAAAATAAAAACCTTTCATATCCTTAACTCAAATATGGTTAAAGAATTGTATGGGTACTTCCTGTATATATGGACCATATAAAAATGTTTTAAACTAATTTGAGACAAAGAAACTCTGTTCGAAGTAAAACGTTATCTTATTTATAAGTTTAATTCGCTTTCATCAATGATATTTTAAATAACAAAATGACTTCAGCAACATTTTGGAATATAAAATCTATCTCTTTATATCAACATATCTTAAATGATAAAATTTCATATATGAATAGAATCAATTAAATTAATAATATATTTGTACAGGTAATCTATAATCTGTAATTTAAGAAATTTTATCCAAAAAAGATTAAAAATGTAAATGGTATTATATTTCATATTATTAAAAGTAATGCCTGTTTCAAACCATTGTTACAAAACAACATTTTATTGTGTTAGTTTGTAATATTAGGTTACGTTTTAGATTGTTTTGCATGAAAGCGTCATATTAGACATTAAACATTCACCGGAAAATCCCCATTTTTAAATTTTTAATTTCTAATTTTAATTCTTACCTTTTTCTCTGACGATCAAGTAAATTAAATAAACAAAATTAGTCGGGAACAGTTGAATTTAAAGACAGAAAGACATTGTAAGAAAGAAAATCATTTTATCAACAAAAAACTGTAGCTACAAATTAAAAAAATTCTAAAAATAGGCATGTTGCATATATGATTTAAAGACAATTGCATATGGGAAATTTGATACATTGATTTGTTTTTATAAATTTTCTCTGTTCTTGTTTCAGGTTTCTGATGCAGAAAAATTCTAAATATTTCGATTGAACCGTAATTTAATATTACAGAAATACCCCCTTACCACCCCACCCCCCCCCCCCCCCCCCAAAAAAAAAAAAAAAAAAAAAAAAAAAAAAAAGAGATAAGATAAGAAACTAAGAATTAAATAATGGGAATGAACAAATCTATAACAAAATATTTTGCCAAAAGCTAAATATTCTAGAAAACTTTTGGTAACTTCAAATAAAATAATAATTTTTTGCAAAGAGTTCAATTGCAATGAAGTCTCTACCTGTGGAACGTACCACAAAGCACATACATTTAATTTGGTGTGCTATATTAATTAAGATAAGGAAAAAATCTTATTCAAAAGCGTTTGACTAACGTTCCTTATTAAGGGTTTTGCTTTCTGCTACAAATTCAACTGTAAGTAAACGACGAATATTTTTACATTAAATGACCTGACATTTAGTTAATCTAAGCATTCAACGTGCACATAACATACAAACAAATACTCATTAAACCACAAATTTTATTGCATTACGTTAAGGTAAATTTTGTTTTGGAGAATACCAGTGTTGATTTTTTTATGGTTAAATAAGTTCAAGGAAACAACTAAAGGGAAATAACTCATGTTCATATGTGTACCATTCCTTGTAATAAAAAAATATTTTATATATATAAAGTGATTTCTTACAGGTTTTAACTCACTAATCAGGTTCACAAATTTGTCTGAAAACAAAACTTAGGTTAATCAATCTTAAATCTTACATTTAGAACTTGAAACTGATTTTAACACCAGTCAGCGGCGAAAATAAAAAAAAAACAATTATAACTGCAGATCGAGAAATGTTCACGCCCTTTAAATTTCGTTTTAAAGAGATTTTTTCCAATTATTTAAATATTATTATATTTTCGCTAGCTGATAACGGTCAGTGCAACTAAAATAGAAATATGTCAAAAAGTAAATATATTTGAATTTTGTGAATATCTACTTGTTACTCTTTTCGCAAAAACAAAAACAAAACGTGAAAATTTCCTATTGATAAAGCTGTTGCTCGAGTCACAAAGCAAATAACAAAAACAAAAACATAAAGAAAGCACTGAATACAAACCTTAATATACCTACTATGAAAAGTCATCAGTAATTTCAGTAAATAATCACCTGTTTTAATCCTATTCTATTTTTTTCAAACCATGCATTCTTTTACATATGAAATGCTTTGACCGAGGTACTTTTACATATAAAAGTTTAATGACACTGACATAAATGACATACCTTATTCATTGTCATAACATAAATGTATTAGTGAGCTATAATTATCTTTGATAAAATGTTGATTATAAACTTCTTTTTAACTAATACAATCATAGTTATAAAATCTAAATATAAGAACGCAATAAAATTATGTTATATGTAAGCATTAGTCTCCTTTTTGTGTTAATCTGTAATATTCCTGATTATATATAATACATTCTTTTTAAACATTTTATATATATATATATATATATATATATATATATATATATATATATATATATATATATATATATATATATATATATATATATAAACATACTGCCTCAGATCTCTTTCGTAGATATATTCGTGTTCGGGAAGGTTCGAAGCTACGGCTTGGAAATTTATTTCTCTGGTAGTTTCGTATTCAGTATATTCTTCAACATTTCCGCTTTCCCGCATACCGGAAGACTCTGACATCATATGAGCACTACGACCAAGACTGTGATTCCCACTTAATACCACCTGGTTATCTATTCCTCCGTTCATTTTTGCATCCAAGTCGGAATGTCTAAAGTCCATTCCTTCCCATCCGCTTTGCTGAAGTTCTTGTAATTTTGCATCAATCTCATCTTCTGGCACGCTAAAATTGAAAACAAAAATTGAATAATAATCTCTAAGTATTGTAAGAGTTATCTAACTTTATCTTACAAAAAGTAGCCATGAATCTACACTAAAATACTGGTTTTATCTTCAACAGAATTAAGAACTTTATGTGTATTTTTCATCTCTGCCTTTGTTCATGTTTGTCCTAACTTTGAAAAACTAAACAACCTGTATTCATTTTCAAGGAAACAAATCTCTTTTTTCAAAAATTGTTATAATTGGGTGCTTATTTCAACATAGTAATATTTAACAAAAATTCTTCTTTAATTTTGATGAGCCAATGTGCACATTTTGTAAATTCATTCCTCATTTTCATAAAAATGAAAGTAAAAATATGAAATTATTTCTGGCAATATTTTAAATACTGTGACTTTCAAACCCTGAATTACCCTTAGAATAACGTTGAATTTTGAGTAATATTAAATTAGCGATTGTAGTTTTAACATAATATATAACTGCATTTGAAGTAGACAATTAATATTATTCATACCCTCTCAATGTGTCCATCCAAACTCTAGGAATTTTCATATCACTACAATATAAACAAATTGTTAATAAATATACATATCATAGTTTATTTTATTCTTACACAGAACAAATCAATATTCTGAAGGACCGATTTGAGTTTCGTATAAATCTTATTATTATTAATAACCTATGGTGGATACTGAAAGATAAATTCTCGAAATTCGAGCACACTTTGAAATCACCCCCTACAACTATGTCACATTTGCACCAATGATCCACCCATTATATTGGGTTTTATTAACTCTAAACCTTCAGAATTAACTTAAAAATTAATAAATTTTAGAAATATAAAAGGGGAGAGTATCTTCTCCTTTAGCAGGTCTCTCGGAATATGCAGTTTGTGATATGGATATGAGATTGTTATTTGTTTGACAGTGAACAATATACGTTCCAAAAAACAGACTGGCACCTGATGTATTGAATTTTATATAATATTTCAAATTTATTTAAAACTGAGGTCTGTTCCCTTCATGCAAAGCATTGTTTAGATAGATTTGGTTTCATATAATTTTGGAACTTTAGATTCATGATTTTTCAACTGTTTGGCTTATGTTTTTATCTATCAAACTTTTCGGCCCCTAGTGTCACTCATGAGGAATGATTTTCCGAAATGTGCACATATGGCATGTCACAATTCAGCAGGTATTTGTTATATATTAATAACTGAGGTCAAAGAAGACTATGAGAAGGCATATTTATTGATTTTTGTTATTTTGTTTTAAAAAAGATCAAAATATTTTTATATAATAATGAAATTGAGGAGATAAATTTAGTTCATATTTCCTTCTTTTTTATAGACAACAATTGGTATTACTAGAAATGGAAACAAAAAAGAACCGAGAAAAAAAGAATGACGAAAATATGTATGCTGATTAGGTTATCACTAGTTGGTATATTTTCAACGATGTTAAGTGCATTGTTTAACTTTTAATAAATGAAGTACTCAAAAATTGACGCTACAATATTAAGACATACAAAATCAACATGGCATTGAATTTTATAGCAAATTTAAGTACGTTGAAGAGTAACACGTTCAAAACTAAGAGCACTGTACTTATCCTAATTATGTCTTTATAAAAAGTGAATAATTTTTCTTTTTCTTCAGGGATATAATTTAAATAACTATTGAATTTCTATGAAAATAATAAATATAAGAGTTTTGCAATTAGAGGCCTCAATATGTCACTTTTGTTCTTTAATTAACTTTTATTTTTTCTTTGTTGTATTTATTGTTATATTATAGTACATGTTTTTTCAGCTTAATGCAAATTTTCTTTCTCCTGTTTTAAATAGAGTACGCTATTTTTTTTAATTTTGTATTATAAATCATTAAGTAAGAGCATTTTAGGACTCAATAGATAAATAGAAAGTTAATATATGAGACCTTGAATAAAGGACAAGTCATGTGTTATAACAGAAGGTATAATAATTTTTCACGAAAAAAGGTATGTTTTAAAAAACCTTAAAGTTGACAATATTAAAAAGAGAAATATCCTAGAAAATTTTTATCTTCATTTTTGAGAATGTACTAAAGCTTTTATGTGTATGACTAACTAAATATATACAGGTAATTTGCACAAGATTTATATGTTAATGATCACGTGACAGGAAATAATTACAAATATCAAGTTAATGAAGTGAACAAAAGACATAGTTTATTTATTTCTGTGCCATAATATTTAAGATAGCTTGGAAGTACTTGTTGTGGTCCGTAACTCTTCCTAAAACTTTTGAATGCTCAAACACGTGCACATACTGATTGCCAAAACAAATCGGGAAAAAGGTAATCAAAAATTAAGACAACCGAAAAACAAAACTTTCTATAAAGAAGTGGAAATGACTAAGTGTGTTTAACGCCGCAGTCAAGATCTTTTAGTTTTATCGATAGATTAGGATATGAAATGGTGTAAGAGATCACAAAGTACGAGGAGATAAACCACATACCTTCAGGAAGTGAAATTACAAACTTTCTTACATTTTACTCTACCCAAGCAGGATTCAAACCTAGACGTTGATTTTTTTTACGATTTTAATTTTGAGATCGTAGTGCAAAGAAATAACATCGGTCGAAAAGCAAAATGTCTAATTAAATTTAGAACGTAGGCAATGAAAAAAGCACACAACGACGCAAGATGTAATGTTGGAAGTAAAATACAAACAAAAGCATTATAGTTTATTTATAAATAATATACATGTCTTGACAATATTATTCTGCAGTTTCAAATTACCAAATGACCAACATTGTCTTTTCATCCTTACTTCTGCGAAATACCAGAATTACAGAAACTGAAGTTATTATCTCCCTTTATTATTATTATTATTATTATTATACTCACACTTCATGTAAGTCTTCGTAGTCCCATTTCTCTGTCTTGTCCTGCCAGTCTTTGCCCATAGAACGGAAACTCATCATCGATTCTATATCAGCACTGCGAAGACTAAACAAGAAAGGAACATTATAACTTATTATTATGAATCTTACTGAATCCATCGCTGTAATAAGCAGTACTGCTTCTGTCATAATGCATTTTTGTTTCAATTTTATCATGAAATATATTTTAAAATGCATTATGACACTTCTACTGAAACATCAAATAGTTAGGAGTTATAAAATAAAACAAACATACCAGTCCTTGTCCATATCACAATCCCAAAAACAAAGTAAAAACTTTGCAAACTGGCAAAATATGTTATACATGTGAACTTCCATCAAGGAAGTGAGGCCGGGTGCTCTGGAAGGGGAGGCACCTCCTGTCTAGCTAGCTACACCCGTTATCTAATATTATAATAAAAAGGTATTTTTGTTGAAATAAATATTATGCTTTTACAATCAAATTATAGATCAAGTTTATGTGATGCGCACAATTTGTGTACGATTAATCTACTTGATCTTTGTTTGTGTTTTCATTCATTCATTCATTCATTCATTCATTCATTCATTCATTCATTCATTCATTCATTCATTCATTGTTTCAACAACATAAATAAATGAATAAATAAATTATGTACAAATAATAATACGTGTAGATAGATAAAAGATAGATAAAATAAACAAGTGACAAATTGGATTCAGTTACAAGTGTTGAACACATAAAAACTCTCTTCGAGAAATATTAGATACAGATTTACTTTTTCAATGCGCATTTAAAATAGAAAAGATACCTAATAGAACACAGTTAACGTTGTTGCATCCAAAAAAATGCACATATATTTTTTAAAAATAATTTTCATAAATGTATATTTATTTTTTAAAACCAGCAATAAAGGAATAAATAAATAAATATCCAGGTTTTACCTTCCAGTATCACGTAAATGTCGAGAATGAGATTTCTCGAGAGTTTCTGCCGCAATCGCCTTCTTGTCTTCACTGGCCCCAAAGCAGCACATGCAAGGTAGACATGGACACAAACAACATAAGATTGGCAGGGCCAAAAACAAAAACGTAGCCAATCCAGTAAGCACGCCCGCTAAAATGGCGGTCTCTTGATGGTTCAATCCGGGGACCATTCCAACTTCATATGGAAACGCTTGTCTGTCAACTCTGACATCAGCTGAAACAAAAAAGAAACGGAAAAGCTATTTTATGATAGTTTTTATTTGTAATTTAGCGCGTTATTATAATGTTTGACATTGCCATTCATATTGTTTGACTGGTAACCTCTTAATTTTCGCGATGTCCAGTTTTCGTGGATTTACAAATTTATCATTTCGTGGGGTAATAAATTCGTCTGTTGTTGCCGTTTAATGATGTAGCATGTAATATTTATCTTTGTTCGTTCACTTGTTAGTTTGTCGTCAGATTATCCATAAAAACAATGATACTTGGGACATTGTGACAATTATTAATTTTAGAGTATATGGCTCCAGCTTTTTTTTTATAAATAGACTACTCAAAATAACTGAAATATTCTTGACTGGAACGTTAAACACCATTACTTAACTCAACACCCACTCGTTGTATAAATAATGGGTCATATTCTAAAACTCGATAACTTCGAAATTTCAAATGCATAATTTATTAGGGGATTGTAACTAAATTAGCAGATGCATGGAATATGAAATCTTTGAATATTCAATCTAAAGACATAAAATGTCGGTTGAAAACAGAGATATGGGGATTGCTTATGCGATAAGATTCTTTTAAGTTAAGAGAAAAACTACAAATATTCTGAGTTTCTTAAGATGTTAAACCTTTGGAGAACAGGATTTTAAAACAATGTCGACGAAACATTATTTTTATCATCAGTAAGGTTTTGGGTAATGAACTTTGAAATAACGAAGAAAATAAAACAATTAAGTGCAGAAAGAGGAGTTTAGCCCGTCACGCATATCAACGGGTTTTAAGAACAGTTTTAACATTATATCCAAATGCAATGTTTTGCAAAAAAAAATAATTAATAAATAAATGAAAATAAAAAAATAAATAAATAAATTTAAGCAAATTATGTCAGTCCTACCGCCGAATCTTTATGTTGTCGTTTATTTATTTATTTATTTATTTATTTATTTATTTATTTATTTATTTATTTTTCAACCATCTTGAGTATCAACCAAATTTCTTTCCCTTAAATACGCTGGTGTTTTACAAGATACCAAGCACCTGCGTATGCCTATATAAAGTCTTGCACAGATATTTGTATTATAAATGTCTTGGCATCTAGTTGCGATAAAGAAAAAGAGATTTTTACGTAAAATGACACTTAAGCTGTAACAAATTTATGATTTTGAAAATAAAGTGTGATGATAAAAAGACTGTATATTATTCAGGTAGTATATGTTATTCCGTTAAACTTTTGACCTTTTTATACGTCACATATGTTATTCTACGGCACAAATTATAATCAGGCAGGACAAGTTTAGATTAAATAAATCCTGTTTTACACTACAGTTCTCTTTTACTTACATCGAGGCGGTCAGTTACGGAATGATTGGAAAAAAACCCGAGTGCCCGGGAAAAACCGAATATCGGCAAGCGGTCTGACGAACTTTCTCACAATAGAATCTGCTCGAGTGGGGTTCGAATTGTAGGTGATGAGGGGCACTCTAATCAAGCTTTAGACTTAACGGCCATCGAGGCCCCAAGTATGACACGGAACCAATCCTTAACCTAATGCTATTGAATGTTTTTCGGTCAAATAGAATTCTGATTTGCACTGATGGGGGTCTTGTACAAAGCAAAATTTTAATCATTTCTAGAAAATTTGATTTGATTTAATGGAGTTTTACGTCCCAGTCAGGAATATTTCACTTACATCGAAACGTCACCAGCGAAAGGTAAAAAGGCAAAAAATTTGGACCTTTGCAGTGTGCTTAAAGTAATGTGCAGGGAAGGTTCTTTAGCGTACCACGCTTGCCGTGAATGGGGTATCAGTTTTTAAGGTCTCCTTCGAAGGACTCCGTGACTTTGATTTCCAAATGCCGAGTACTTAGCGAAAGAACAGTAACTTCTTATTTACAAGCTTTCGTCAGTCCCGGCCGAGTTTTGAACTCCGTCCTCCCACATATGTATTTCTGGTAGAAGATGAGTTGTGCTTTCGGAATTGAAACTGAAAAATGTAACTGAAAACCGCGTTTCTTTGCAGCAGCAACAAAGCATACAACGCAATAGAAGTGAGTGATGGATACGTCAAAGCAAAATGCAAATTATTTCTGGTAAATTTGATTTTACGTCCCAGTTAAGACTAATTCAATTATATCGAGACGTCATCGGGTAAAGGTAAGGGTGATGTGGCAAAATTTTTACCTTTGCAATCCGCTTAGGGCAATGTGCAGAGAGAATTCTTTAGCGTGCCACGCTTGCCGTAACATGGGGTATTGGTTTTAGAGGTCTCCTCCGAAGAACCCCGTGACTTTTTTCTAAATGCCGAGTAGTTGGCGAAAGAACAGTCACCACCTTTTTTTTCAAATTTAGGTCAGACCCGGCCGTATTTCAGGTAATTTTTGAAATTCAAACTGAAAATCGCGTTCTTTGCAGCAGCAGCAACAAGGTATACAACGCAATATAAGTCAGTTATAGATACACCAACCAAACCAGACAATGAAGGACAAACATGTATTGGTATCAATTGTTTATCAAATCCACAACTTTGGACAAGCACTATTGGAAATATCCGATGTTTTGGTTTATGCAAAACTGTTATACTTAATAAAGTTACAGGTACGAAGTTTTGTTCGTGCGTTAACGCTTTATTTTATTGTTATGTAAATATTATCATGAGATAAAGGCCTGTTTTATTTTAAATAATAAAAGGTTATCACAGGTGGATAATGCTTTACGGGTGCATGCACGGAATATATGGTTTTATATTGAGATTGAGTTTTTGTTAGGGTGTATCTCATTCGAAGTTTGTCACTTGTGAAGGCAGCACGTTTTTCAAGTTATAAATACGCCCACCCACCCTAAATGTTTTGATACGATTTTGTACAGTATTTTTTCTATTGTAGATTGACTTTACTTGGATCTATCATATCACCAACATATCGCTTTTTTCTATTTTATGTATTTCATGTTTAATAAAGTGCTGCTGTACTTGTAGGCATACTTATAATAAAGTGCTGCTGTACTTGTAGGCATATATATCCTATAAGTAACTGAGTTGTGTTTTATTTTATAAATATATTATATTCGGTTGAGCTAGGCGAATTACAATATAATTACTGTTATATGCAGCTTTCTCTTGCTACACTTAGAGATATAAAGTAAAAGATTTTATTCATAATAATATTGCTATTTCCTTTCACATCAAGATCATACCAACAAATAAATAAATAAATAAACAAAAATTGGGATACCAATGTTTTTAAATAGAGTATATATATATATATATATATATATATATATATATATATATATATATATATATATATATATTCATGATTTTTAATATCATTACACAATGCTGTCCAATCTCATACAAGATTTAGAGCAGTTTGTCACCGATAATTTCTTTTAATGACCTCATGTGACAATGTGTAAATGTGAAGCAAAATATCTCCATTTCAGAGTGAACCCATACAAATTCGGAATGTTAACGGTCAGGCAAACCAGTGTATATAATATTGCAGATTGGAGTAGGTCCTGCACTAAACACACTGAGCATCAAACGCGGTATCTGAAACACAGTCATTTCTGTCAAACAAAAAACGGAGACTTACCAAAACCCCCCGCACAATCACAAGGTCCGCTGGCGATTAGCCTGGCAATCAATGGCTCCGCACCTTAAAAAAGAAATCAAATTTAAATTATAATATATAGAATTTGATGAAAAGTATATAGAAATTTATAATGGTTTACTTTTTCTTTTTCTTTTTTTTTTCTTTAAAAAATACATGAATTAAAAAAGGAAAGAAGGAAAAAAGTAAATTTTTATTACAATTGTCAAATATTTACGTTGTACTAATTTATAGAATAATGCATTTATGACGCCCGTAGAAGTATGAACTAATTAATATCACATGACAATAAAATGTATATCAAAAGAAGCACATACAACATGATAGTCACTGTATACCACATTGATTAAGGTCATTCTATTAGCAAAAAAAGGGAATCACAATTCCACCCACGGAAAATCAAAAAAGAGTTATCGAACATTATTATCCTTTGTACGACCTTAAGGAAACCAGAAAAAACACTATGGAAATTATAAAGATGATTTTGTTATTAAGTGCATATTAAATGCCTTCTACATACATACTGAAGTTACACACTCATAAACAATAAATTATCATTCAGGTCAATCGTAAACCGAGGTCAAGAGTTCAACTTAGTTGTTTCTGTCCATGTCCTTCAATGACAAGGGGCACCTGTCACTTTGATGGTTAACCATGTTGACAACTTTACAAAATCATGTCGGGAATAACAGAAATCACAAAACTTTATCTAAATTTGGTTAGTCTTGTCAAATTTAAAGTTTCTTAAATCATAAGAAATATAGTAAAATTTCCCCTATATAATGATACAATAGTAAATATGATAATAATAATAATAATAATAATAATAATAATAATAATAATAATAATTATAATAATAAATAATAATAATAATAACAAAGAAGAAGAAATAGAAGAAGAAAAAGAAGAAGAAGAAGATGATGATGATGATGATGATGATGATGATGATGATGATGATAAAAGAAGAAAGAGACGATGACGAAGAAAAATAGGAAAATTAATAAAGATATACGAAGTTTTTGACACAACAACAAGTTATGGGACAAGCTGATTTGAGATGAACCACAGAAATGCACTGGGGTTAAATTTAACTAAATATGTTCACATAGGTATAAGAGAAAACACCTGGTAGCCGGAACACAAATGATAACCTGGGAAAGAATTATAATGAGATATCAAATCAAATATGAAACCATTGATTATAAAATAATGAAATTCTGATTAAGAACGTGCATTGGATATAAAAACAAAATGGCCTTATTAAATACGTCATATTATTTTAATATATTTGGTTGTAAAAAACGCTAATTGCCTGAGGTTTTCTCTATAATGCTATTACCATATCACTGAACTGAGGTGGAAAATCGGAGTA
>CM056612.1:8958640-8993640 GCA_029721355.1 Tegillarca granosa | reverse complement strand
TGCTTAGCTTTTTTTATCAGCCTTTAACAATATGCTTGACTTTTAATGTAATGCATGTGTATATAGGCCTAGTTTTATTTTTTTAATCAGATAGAAATTGTTACACTTTGCGTAGTTTTAGTTGTGACTTATTTTAATTCATATAAACAGTATATAGTGCTTTTAACGGTGTTTTTATCCAATGGATCCGCACATGCACATAGTTTTAAATTTCCGTTGCTGCAGTAATAATACACTGTCTCAAAGTGGTGCGCCAGATAGTGGCGGGATTTCCACAAAGAAAGAAAGTCTCTCGTAATCTAGCGAGAACCCGTGGATGTGACTTGATTCGAGATTCAACATGGAGGCTTTTTGAGGGAAATTTCACGTGAATTTGACACAAAATTTTCAACTCACCAGTATACGATCATTGTGGTATTGTGGTAATAGAAATTTCGTAGTTTTTGTTGTTCCTAAAACATGTACACGCGTTGTCTATAGAGAAAGCTTTGCTTTCGCGGCCTTCGGCCGCGAAAAAGCTGCGCTTTCTATAATTTAAGATTTTATTTTTATTATTTCATTTCACTAATTTAATTAGACTACGTAAATATGACGGTTATTTGCTAATAAAAGACAAAGTCATAATGTTGATATATTAAGCTTATTGAAATCCCTAATCAAATAAATTTGACTGAAAATTTTCTAAAGAATTCTCCTACAACAGAACTTCTGCACTGGTAAGATTCAAACTTAGCGTGTTAACGAGAGGAACTGTAATCTATAAATTGACGTACTCAGCAACTTATAGTTTCATAAAATTAAGAAAATCCAAAGAAATAAAATTAAATAAAATCTGTTATAGTAAAAATGGATATATTAGATAGAGAATGTTTATGATTATTGGAAGCATATTCATCATGGTCCTCAGGTCCTTAGCAGTGTCTGATGATAAATTGCTCCTCTTGTGACAAGTCCTTGGGGAAAATTAAACTTGGATGGTTTTCTTCGATCATGGACATTTCTGGTACATTTTTCTCTAGCCATTAGGTAGGTGTTAGCTAGGGAGGCAACTATGGCTGCTTACTGATAGATGGTGCTTCAATCTTGGACTGTTTTTCATCCCAGATTTTATGTTTTGTTTGTGACATTGTCAGTGGTTTCGTCTTAAGCAAACGACCTGTTCTATATGGTTAAAGTCCAAAAGATGTGATTTTATGATATAAAAGATGTCTCATACAGAAGAGGCATACTGTATCACATGTATAAGCAAGACGATTGTCAGTAAATACAGAAAAAACACATGGTGGTCTGTGTTTCTTTGAAGAACTGAAACAATCGCTGCTCCCTTGTCGAGCATTTTAATACAAAATCGGAACAACATTATACATCTAATTCAGTTTAGTTAAAATTGCTTAAAACAGGTAACAGATAAATCACATGCTTAGGTTATAGGTTACAGAAGTTGCACCTATTTTCAATTTAATGATCAATCCACTGTGTAGTGTTACAATATCATCAAATTACTATGCGACTGTTTAAATACCTTGTATCTTGTGCAACGAAATAAGCTTACTTTCGAAACCACATTGTTTTAGAAAATAAGTTTTACTTATCAATGCATAGTTTAACAACAAAGAAATATACTTTGATATCTAAGCACTTTTTTTTTTAATTTTCCCAAATAGTTGGGGAAAAGATTTTATTCCATGTTAATTGCAGTAAGTCATATTGCTAACTTGATTTTTTCTAATTAGACTATATATGAGAGTTATATGTTCACCAAGATATGTATGAGAACTTGAGGCGTACTGCTAAACATAATATTATGCTTTATCATATTATGCTTAATTCTATTTTTGGTAATAAATGAGATATTTCGGTACATAATACTTTAGTATATTAAACAAAATTAAATAAAAATAATTATTATTTCAACAACCCCGAATCCCATGAAAAAAATGTTTACTGGATTTATGCCATGTGACCCTATGATGTAATGATGACGTCACTTTCCCGCCATAATCAAAACAATCTTACTGGAGCTAGACCTACACGCAATTTGTATTGTTTGGAAATACTTTTTGGATCTCTAATAACGATTTGTTCAGGTAAGTTAATCACGAATGGCTATCTCTAATATAAACACTTTAAATTTTCGGCAATATCTTGGACACAGTAGATTTACAGATCGGAAACATTGATTCATCTCAATACAGTAACAGTGAGTGATTATCTGCTCATTACGTCAGCCATTTTATATGCCAAATTCAGACATTATCTTGTGTAAAAGTTAGAGCTGGTGCGGTAGATTATATGTTTTAAGTGTTCATTTGGATTTTAAATTATTTTTGTCATCTCTGAACAGTTTTGAAACACGACCATTAGCAGATTTTTTGTCCACTGTTCTGTAGAATTCATGACGGTCCCATTTGTAACCTTTGACCTTCATCATCCATGACGTCATATTGGGTATCTGCCAAGTTCTTTTGTCAACAAGATTGACACTCGCCATAAATCGCTTGTTACCGTAACATTGTCACAAACAAATCGACATTGTAAGTTTTTGTTAGTCTCATGACAAAACTTAATTTTTAAAGACAACTATGTGGTCGTTAATAATTTTGTAAATTATTTTAAATAAGCGATTTTGACAAAAATATTTTTCACTTCCGTTTTTTTCCCACACGACCTCGGAAGTGACGTAATTCACTGGTGTCAAAAAACAAAACTTGAAGGATTACTACTAATTTTCAACTGGTCTCCGTACACGATGTCTATAGAGCTCGCTTCGCGAGCTTGCACCTTCGGTGCAAGCATCGCTGCGCTCTCTATAAATCTGCTGCTTTAGTAATTTACAGACTTGCAAGGAAATTTGAAGTTAAAGGCACCGTAAATGACAGAAGGCACAATTCTGGCATTGGTAGACCAAAAAGTGCCCGTACCAAAGAGAACATTGATGCCATTGACAGAGTTATTACTGAAACTCCACAAAAATCAGTATTGCATGAAATAATATCACTGCTAGCAAATCTAGTGTTCATAGAATGCTCAAATTTGATTTATTTAAAACTGGTTCCTTACAAGATAAGTGTGATGCAGCATTTAAAAGAGACGGACATTAGAAGTCATTTAGACTTTGGCCATTGGATTTTAAGTCGACCCGACTCCGAGAATTTAACAGATTCTAAATGGTTTTTCCGATCAAGCCCACTTCCATCTTAATAATGTTCTAAATAAACAGAATTTTAGATTCTTGGGTTCTGAGAAACCTAATTTTTATGTGGAAAAACCTCTAAACTGTGAGAAAGTATTGGCCTGCGTTAATTTCAAGCGGAATAATTGGCCCTTTATTCTTCGAAGACTCCGAAGGTCATGCAGTGACCGTAAATTCTGAACGATATTATACAATTATTGTCTTTGAATTCGGTCAATACATGGTTCTATGGACTTGATGCAACCAATATTTACCGAATTCAAAGACTATAATTGTTTTATTATATGACAAATAACTATTTGCCTATTTCAAGTGAAATTAAGTAGATTCCATGCAATACAATGCCGTCTCCTCCATCATGACTGAGCAACTCAACGGAGTAAATAAAGAAAATAATTGAATAATTTAGTTGTGACGTCATTGAGGCTGAAAAGGGGTCTGAACCAGTCCGGACCTCATATTATTGACCGCACATGCATTTAGACAAGCAATACACGAAATATTTAATGACACGTGACAGTATGAAGACCAATAGACGAAAAGAAAGATTCATAGTCATATAATAATTAAGGTTAATGAAGTCTAAATTTCTGCCAGCCCTTGGACGGAAAGTTGTAAATTTGGATAATGTGTGGTATCAACAGGACGGTGTTACGCCACACACTGCAGGTTGTGTTCTTCAATGGCTTGAGAAAACATTTGGTGATTAATACATTTCTTATCGTACCGCAAATGTTTGGTATATATATATATATATATATATATATATATATATATATATATATATATATATATATATATATATATATATATATTGGTACATGTACTTGGATTTTTCATTGCGGAAACCTGGATATAAATTCATTGGGTATATATTGACGCAATCACCCGAACATTGACAGTATACTAGTATATCATTTTGAAGAAAAGAAACAACACCACTTTTCCCCTAACATCTAGATACACACCACAAGGATAACCGATCTGTGTGCATGATATGACAACTTGTTGATATTAATCTGGATATGTTTATGTTTTTGCCTCTGGCATTTCCACTTTGTCATCTCAGTTTACCTTATATAAAGATGAGCATATTCTATTTTTATACATGAAGGTGTTTATATGAAAAATCATAATGCCAACATTACAGTTAGTTGACATTGTAAATGACTTCAACCAATAAAATAAGCCATTTTGATAAAAAAAGAGAGAGAGAGAGAGAGAGAGAGAGAGAGAGAGAGAGAGAGAGAGAGAGAGAGAGAGAGAGAGAGAGAGTGGTCGCATGACGAAACTTGCATTACAGACCAATATTGAGAATAAGTGCTGGAGTTGTAGAGGAAATCGGAGTACCATGAGAAAACCAACTGACGATCGGCAGTCGAATGTATCTTCCAAAATACCTATCCCGATTTGGAAAAACCCACGTGATGAAAATCATTGTTATACGAAAATTGCCGCTTTTAACCGATCTTTCACGGAGTGTCCCGAATATTTTAATGCACTAATGGCCAGACCTTAGAAGACTTTTTATCAGTTTTGAAACGATCGTCTTTATCTGGACAACGTGTCAGACATTTTGACAACAAACAAGCACCTGCCTCGGATGATAACATCCACTTATAAGTTAAAAACTGACCACTCCATCCTACGTCACTTACAACACCATGGCTTTATACACAGAAACATTATTTTCCATTTTAATATTGATAAATACCTTTATTCCAAGTTCCGGTGATTGTACGTATTTATTTATTTATTTATTTATTTATTTATTTATTTATTTATTTATTCATTTATTTATTTATTTATTTTATTTATTTATTTATCTATTTTTTATTGTTTATTTATTTATTTAAAATAAATTTATACATTAAAAGACTCTTTAGTGACTTTTTCATAGAAATATTAGCCGCTCAAAATCGCTTGAAAATATGTATATGTAAGCTTGAGATTCGCGTAAGAATGGGCAAACACTTGTGCTATTTTACACATTCTGTTTTATAAATTACTTTTTATCTATTCCCTGTCTGAAACGTATCTACGTATTAATTTAGTAAAGATCTAAACTACAGTACAGACTCGTCCAAAGTTAAACACTTTGCTAATAAAAACACCCGAGATTTGGCTGCTGAGACACCGAGAAATGGATAGCAAAGGGTCGAGAAGCTACCTACATGTACGCCTCGGTTCCTATAGCTAAGACAAATATGAAGCTAATTTGGCCGCTCGACAGCTGATTCTCGGCCACTAGCTAAGGAGGGGTCGAACAGCCAACGAGTGGACGAACAATTAATCATTTGTTAAGTATTGCTCAAGCAGTTGATCCCTCGTTAGCTACTTACCGAGCTAGTAAAGATTTCAGTAAAGTTAATCAGAGAATTTTAAAATTATTTCAATGCCAATTGAGGGGCTGAAGAGTCGAGTAGTCGAGTGGCCGAAAAGCTGCCGAGAGAGGGATAGCTGCTGCCAAAAGTCTGTCGATATATAGCTAAAGAGGTAACAAGATGAGCTGCGGATTCGGCATTTATTCGTAAGCTTAGTGTTTAACTTTCAGCAGCCTGTACTTTATTTTAGTTACCAATTCGCCAATGTTCCATGATGAAATTTATACAGACAAGGGATACACTTACTGCAGTCACAAGAAAGTTGGGATTCGCTTTCATTTCGCGTCTAACTATTGCTTTATTTAAACACCTTGATGCCAATTTAGTGGATAAAAACGGGTTTTACAAACATTTTTTAACATCGATTCTGTCTAAATCCCTAACCCAATACTTCTAAAATACAGTACCACAGATAATTCCTCTGGGAAAATAAATGTTGAAACGATCACTTTTTTTTCTTTTTTAGCTGGTCCACCATTAAGTGAATATGTCAGCGTGAAAGGGAAATATTTACCAGGTCCCTTACCACAAAACTCGGTACAAATTGAGAAGGGAATCAGTCTGGGAATATGTGCTGCAAAGTGTACCGTCTACTTCCGGATGAAGACGTTTCCTTGCTACGCGTTTGAATACACACCCGGAAGTAAAATGTGTGTATACACAAACGTAACGACTTTAATGATCAACGGAGGGTTTCTCGGGTTAGAAGAAAATCCATCTATTAATTATTACGAAAGAACAAAAGGTAATTTTCTTAATTTTCTCGTTTACATATGGCACATCAAAATTCAGCAGGTATTTGTTATATATTTACTACTCCTGAGCGGGTACCGCTGCTGGTGGAGTTAAACTCCTCGAGGGTATACATAACTCAGTAGGCAGTACTTTGTGCTGTCAGAAAATGTACCATTTAACAAAATTTTCAGTCATCCTAATTTTTGAAATTTATTTAAAACTAAGGTCTGTTCCCTCAAGCAAAGCATTCTTTAGGTGGATTTGGATTCATATAAATTTGGAACCTTAGATTCATTATTGTTCAACTGTTTGGGTATGTTTTTTATCTACTAAACTTTTCGGCCCCTGGTGTCACTGAAGGAATGATTTTCCAAAACGTGCACATATTGCCCATCAAAATTCAGTAGGTATTTGTTATATGTTTACATGCATTTGTATATCTTTATGCTTTTTGAAATATATGTTTTTATTTTTTTTTTTATTTTTTTATTTTTTTGCGCAAAAACTCATAGAACTCCGAGCACTGTATGGGTATACATTTTATTTTTACTTATAAAGACAGCAGCCTTATCCGCAATCTCTATCATATAACATCTGTTTAACAGGAAATATAGTCACGCAGTAATAACGAGAGACAAGAGCTATTTTTGCGTGAAATATAATAACATCATATAAAGCTGACAGATTTATTTATAGCGCCTATTTTACGGAACCCAATGACGTCATTTTACGGCAAATATTCTGGTATTATTAAACGGGAAATGTAATTACGTCAATATGGCAGGGAACCTTATAAAGCCATTTTAACGGTGAAAAATATAACGTCACTTTTACGGTACATCTTATTACTGTTAAACATATCTATTATTGGATACATTTAAATCATTTTCCTTTCATTTAAGAATTACTAGTTCTACAAAATTTAAAAAAAAATGAACGCATATTTTTAGTTGAATGGATTGGATATTGCTATCATTATGCAAAATAAAAAAAGAACTATGTTAATAAAATCATAATATTTCTGTTCCTTTTTTTCATCTTTAAATTTTATTTAAAGGAGTATATTCAAATCTGTTTCATGGAACTCCGGGTGTCGCTTTGAAAGATCAATCCAGTTATTTTGACATCCGGCGAAACTCGTCCTTGGAACAGTGCTCGTTTGACTGCCTTCTAAACTACAACTCAACTTGCATGTCGTTCTCATACAGCCCTCAGACGCACGTGTGTGGGCTTAGCAAAACTTACCATAGCAACGATAATGGAATCGCCCTAACACAGACGAGTCTATATAATCACTACCAATATTTCACAAGTAAGTACTAAAAGGTGGTTGTTTGTAATTATGTTTAACGTCACATCAGCAATATTTCAGCTGTTCGAGAAGGGAGAAAGTTTTTTCATTTCTTAAGACAAATACAAAAACTGGTGTATGCGTGATATGTTGCGAGCGTGATTTATGTTCTGTCATATACCAGCGCGAATTCAGGACGACGCCAACGTGCTAGCTTACCCAGTAAGTACGCCAGAGATAAATATACCAATCCCCCTTCCCCCATTACATTATTCTGAAACCAAGGGGAACATTTCAATACTCAACCCTTCTACGTCTCCGAACAGCAGCCAAAACTCGAACCTCTTTTATGAACTGCGAGCTAGAAGGATGACGCTCTTTCGGAGCTCATCTCTTAGTATTGTGTAATATCTGTCAAACACAGAGAGAGAGAGAGAGAGAGAGAGAGAGAGAGAGAGAGAGAGAGAGAGAGAGAGAGAGAGAGAGAGAGGGCTTAGTAATTTTCCTACAAAATAAGTTTCAAATGGCTTTAAAAACCACAAAGAGACAATATATTTGCTTGTGCGAAGATAAACGCTGTTTATTGCAGGTTGGGTTTAAGCGTGATGGAAAAGTATCGTGATCATTATTCGTACCATCTGTCGTTTATCACTGTTTTATCATATTTGTTGCTTGATAATGCAGAACTTAACCCCATAATATCAACGATGAAAATGATAAGCAATTTTTATCTATATCCACACTCTATGGTGCTGTCATTATCTTAAGATGATAACATTGCCACGACAACTACTTTTTACATTTCAAAGAATTTATAACATTCCGATAGAAAATAGATTTTTAAAAAATTATAAATTATTTTTATTGAATTTAACTGTCCATTTTTTAATCCCTAGAATATTAAGTCAATTCTTGTCGGTAAACTCTGAATTTTCTGCATTTACTGTTCTCATTGTTCTTTGGCTTAAAATTGTCATTTTCTTTGTTTTGAAACAATAGACAACCAAGTTATTTGACTCATTTAAATTGCAGTTTGTTATCCCAGATTTAAGCGCGTTTGGGATCTTCGTGATTTCAGATTTCTCATTGATAATTCTCAAGTTCAAGCAGACGACATAATTTCTTCCACATATTACAGCGAAAGCTGAACCCAAAAGTACCGATAACAGACAGTGGCGCTAATCGTTTATCTCTTTTAATCTTTTTTCAGGTTGGCCCTGTAATGCCACGTTTGCCAAAAATTACGGTCCAAGAGTTTTGGCATCGCCACGATTTCCATACAAATCAGTAACCCATATTAACTGTTTTATCAAACTGGAAGCACCGGAAGGAAAAAGAATCCAGATTGTATTTTCCACATTTTACCTCAAAGAAAGCCTTTGTCAAAAACAGAACTTGGGAATTATAATCCACGATGGTGATTCCGAAGCAGCTCCGGTTTTAGGAAGGTTATGTGGAAATTCAAGAACCGTTTATACAAAGACGTCTAAAGCAGGATCTTTATACTTAAATATCAGAACTGATGCCACACCCCTAGCTTATAAAGCTCTGTATAACTTTGGTAAGTGTAACATCTATAGTATATATTTTTATATATAACGATTATTAACAACTTATCACGATGTACGTCATTTATAAAGTCACCGAAAAGTTACGAATGGTGTCGAGTATTAGTAGTTAAGTTACATCTAGTTTATTTAGAATTGCCGGTGTATATGCGGTTTGTAAAACTGAAGGACTCCCATCAATATTGACAATTTAATTCAGTCGGCATTGAAATATATATATATATATATATATATATATATATATATATATATATATATATATATATATATATATATATATATATATATATATATATATACACTAAATGGTACAGGTATACTTCGTTGTAATTAAGGAGGACAAGAAGATCACACTTTTTGTGATGAATCAATTATTTTAAAACCGGGTAAAATGAACATTCATTACAAGAATAACAAGATGTTGTCTTGTGTAATTAATTATTCTTGTACTTTGGAGGGAGTGAAGTTAGGAAATGACGTTTAATGACCCAGTCATTTTTACCTACATTGAGGCGGTCGCTCTCGAGCCAGTAAAGGAAATGGGTTTCCACAGAAACAACCGATCTTAGTGTCTTCCACAAGAATAGTTTCAAGGACAATAACCACGTCATCGCAGGCTATTGTACATGCAAGTACAAAGCAGATCAGAAAAACTTTCACACATCATTTGAACTTAGGTTTAGATAAATATTAAAGATTAAAAACTGTTTGTAATTTTTTTAAAGTGCATTTAAATGTAGAATATCACAAGCCATAAGTATATATATGTGGATATAACTTGATATATCAAATACATTTTTTTCAGTTGTAGGACCAAAAGATCCATGCACGGATAACAGATGTAAAAACGGAGCAAACTGTACAACACAAGGGGACAATTATGTTTGCGCATGCGTGCCGGGTTACACCGGAAGATACTGCGATAAAGACATAAATGAGTGTGATAGCCAACCATGCTACTTTGGTGCAAGTTGTGTAAACCTACTAAATGATTATCAATGCCTTTGTCCAAAACAGTTTTCGGGCCAAAGATGTGAATCTTTTGTAGGTGCATGTGGTGAAAATCCTTGTCAGCACGGAGTTTGTGCTATTGTTGGTCAGGACGACTACAATTGTCAGTGTGATCATGGGTTCACCGGAAGAAATTGTTCTACGGAAATTAAACCTTGTATGAGCAGTCCTTGTTACCATGGCAACTGTACTAATGACGCCACTGATTATACATGTACTTGTGATGTCGGGTACACAGGAAAAGACTGCGACCAACAAATTGATTTCTGTCAATCAAGTCCGTGTAACCAAGGCAACTGTTCATCAAATCATGAAGGGTACAAGTGCACTTGCTACGCAGGTTTCACTGGGGACATTTGTAACACGGTAATTGACCATTGTGAAAATATAAATTGTAACAGTGGAATTTGTGTTAATCTAAGAACTCGTTTTCAATGTAGATGTTCAGAAGGCTATGTAGGTACATTCTGTAACGATACCATAAATTACTGTCTTTCAGCGCCATGTCAAAATGGTGGCTCGTGTGTAAACAATCTCCATGGTTACAGCTGTGATTGTAATGATGGTTTCACAGGAAACACGTGTAATGTTACTATAGACTACTGCTCGTTTTCACCTTGTCGTCATGGGCACTGTATAAATACTTTTAAGGGATTTACCTGTTTGTGTTCCAATGGTTATTCTGGAACATTTTGTGACGCTCCCACCTGTGCTAATAACACCTGTGGTTTCCATGGCAAATGTGACATAATTCAAAAACAGGCCGTATGTGTATGTGAGGCAGATTTTACAGGTATTTTGATTGATATTGGACAAAAAAAAAAAAACAAATCAAAACAAAACTACAACAAAAAAAAAAAAATAATAATAATATATAATAATAATAATAATAATAATAATAATAATAATAATAATAATAAAAAAAAACACTTCTGTGTAAATATCAGGGTACCATTTAGAGATACGTTGCCTGCATTTAAAAATTTATATTTAGTACTATTTCGTTAGAAAATCAAAAAATTCTGAAAGAACTCATCACAAATGCAATATTAAAGACGTAACTATTCCTAAACGTATGAAAGGTGGTATTTGGATAATCAAGCTTTTACTCCATCTTGTTAAGGTTTTTAGTGTTAATTAAAATAATGCTGTTAGAGTATCTTAGAGATTAAAAAACACTTGTCACTTTTAAGCCGAGGTTCAATGAAGTTGTTCTTGGCTATCTATTTGCTGAAGAGTGCAAGTGGTAGGGGGAGCGGGCCGGTGAGCGTTCATGCATGTTGGCGGCGCCATTAGTTTTACCGATCTTTTTTTTTTTTTTTTTTTTTTTTTGAACAATTGCAGATTTTAATCTCAAATTGGTGTGCGAGTCTGCCATGATGGATAACAGTCCAAGTTTTAGTTTCGTTCCGATTTACTGATTTTCTGCGAAATTATGGGCCTTGCACTTTAAAATTTTCTTTTAAATAGTGTCAGTGTCCGGACTTTTTTTAAAAGTCTGCAGATAATAAACTTAAATGTTGTATGCAAATCTACTATAAAGAAATACAGATAAAGTAAGAGTTTAGTTCCGATTCAATGATTTTTGTCGAAATTATGGGACTTGCACTTAAAACATTCTTTGAATTATATGTTTTCCGGACTCTTTTTCTTAAACGTCTGTCAATATTGAACTCAAATTTGCAGGTCTACCATAATGAGTCACATGTTAATTTTGAGCTTTATTCCAGTTCAATATTTATGATTTTTGACAAAATTATGGCCTTGTACTTATCTTACATATGAAATATGGACTTGCAACTCGGCTTGTGAACATTAGTGCCTATAGATTTTCTTAATTCTAGGTCAGCACTGTGAAACTAAAATAGACCCATGTCAAAATGCAAATTGTGGATTTGGTTTTTGTACAAAATCGCAGGAAGGATATCAATGCATCTGTTCGGAGGGTTTCACCGGAAGAAACTGTGAAAAGAAAGTTATAGATACTACAACCGGAATTCTTGTACCGTGTAAGTTAACAAAGCCACTTTAATCAAACTTTTTGTTAAAACAATTTTTTTAATATTTACACTGAAGTCATGCAACGAATTCATACCAATTTTACACTGGTATTTATTTATTTATTTATTTATTTATTTATTTTATTTATTTATTTATTATTTTTTTTTTTTTTGTAGCATTTCATAAAAACTATTGAGCAATGTACTTATGCCAATTAATAGCTCTTTTGTTTATTGTAGCAGCTAAAGTATGTCAAAATGACACATGTCACAATGGCGGCCGATGCGAGATTAAAGATGGTAGATTCAAATGTCTGTGTGTTGTTCCGTACACAGGTGAACATTGTGAGGTCATGAAAAACGATTGCTGGTTTAACCCATGTTATTATGGATCTACATGTCTTGATTTAACACTTGGGAACCATATCTGTCTTTGTCCCGATGGCATGACAGGAAATGATTGTAACATCAAAGACAACGCATGCGCAAACATAACTTGTAAAATAGGTCACTGTGAACCTCACGAAGGAACTTATAGGTTAGTAGGAGGTCATGCGTAACTTTTTCAAAAATGAATAAAGAATTTGCTTTTGATTCCCCCCCCCCCCCCCATAAATTTTATATAAAAGTTCTAAACCCATAATCAAGTCAAAATTCGAAGAATATTTTGTAGAATAGGATGAACAAGTTTTCGCTGGACACGCCATAATTTCTCTTATACATAGAATTCAATATACATATAAATCTTATTCAAGATATACTACAGATTTTTGTACTATTTAAATCATCAATTTCACCGGTGTTTAGTCTGGTTTTTTTTCACCAAAACTAAGAAGTCGATGTCTGGGACGAGGAATACCCGTCTCTTAGGAGACCTAGATCTAGCTTTAGTATTTCCGTAGAATAACTACACATAAGACAGAATCGCTCCAGGTGCAGGTGCACGTAACTAAGCAATAGTGAATAGTGTCCATCTTTTTGTATTTATCTTATTTATTAGGTGTGTTGTAGCTTCTTTGTCCGGATACGGCAATGCAACAATCACAGATAATTTAAATTGTAAGTGCAGTATCAAATTATACTCTCTCTCTCTCTCTCTCTCTCTCTCTCTCTCTCTCTCTCTCATATCACTATATATTTCTATAGATTTTTAATAAATTTGTGATACTGCGTTTGTTGTTGCTACCTAATATAACAACTACAGACACTTAAAATTCTCTCTCTCTCTCTCTCTCTCTCTCTCTCTCTCGTATAAATATGGATTTATTTGATATGTGATACTGAGATTTCTGTTGCTTTCTGTAGATACAGCAATGCAACAACCACAGACACTTTAAATTTTAAACTTTAATTTCAAACTCTCTCTCTCTCTCTCTCTCTCTCTCTCTCTCTCTGAATATATACTTTCTTCTTTAATGAACTTTAATGGATATGTGTTATTTAGTAATGAAAGATCCGAAAGATCCGTTGATTGTATGGATGACGTATGTTAGCAGTATGTGAAGGAATGAGTGTTGATTTTTCAACAGTATTGTTATGTTGTCGTTAATAAGTTTATAGTTAGTTTTATTCATTTGATACGTTCTTAAACATTTAGTATATAACTCCGCGTACATTTTTTCGCGTCCACGCATTCCGCGACAACACCGATGGATTTTGGTACGTATATTTGATGTAAGTCCAGTTATTGTTGTTTTGATATAAAAAAATTATAACTTTTATCATTCATTTTCTACATGACTTTTTTCAAATTGACTGGCATGCTGTATTCTTGTCTTGTTACATCTATCATTAATATTTTAATTTTTGTTTCTGGTTTTCCGTTAATAATTAATATCATAAATGACAATGAAACTAACTTTACTATTAATTACAAGCCAAACAGGAAAACTTTGAATTTTTAAGTCATTAGATTGTTTTGATATATTGCATATATAATATATAATTAATAAGATGTTTTCTTTATTTTTACTTTCAGTATTGTTAGTATTGCTTTTTTTAAAACAGAAGGAGTTATTTTTCTTTGAAAAGACATGGTTATTGACAGAGTTATGCCCCTTAATAGATACTCCGTAATAAGAAAATTATGTGTGATGTGTCTTATTCCCGTAGCGTATCGAATAAAGTTTATGTAAGAATATCAATAATCGTCATACACGATACAGATGGTCTCCAAAGTCAAAAATAACTTATCTATTTTTATTTATTTATCTATTTATTTATTAATTTTTTATTTATTTATCTTTTAATTAATTATTATTACTATTTTTGTGTTCCACGTTTAACTAGGTTATATGGTAAATATCAAGGACTAATTAGTTATTAAAATCATTTATAAATATTTATTAGAAGGATCAATATGACGGTATCCTTTATTTGCTTTACCACTGATGAGCGTAGCTAAAAAACCAACAGTTTTTTTTTCAGGTTCTCAACACAAACACACACACACACACACACACACACACACACACATTAGTGTTTTTATTTATCACTTGCATATTTGGTTAAATTAACTTCTATTCTACATTTCAGAGAGGCCACATCAAATACAGGTACCAGAAGTTAATATTAAAAAGGCGATCGCTCAAATTACAGGGCTTTACATGTGAACTTGTTACTTGTTTTTCGTTTACACTTGGAATATGCAGTTTGTCAAGTTTGAAAAAATATGATATATTCAAAGCCATATTCCTGATTGAAATTTTTTTTCATTTTTCTATATTTAAATACCTGTTTGTATACTAAAATGGAAGACTTGTTTCATCCGCAAAACCAATTATTATTTTGATTCCCCACCCAAAGGTGGGGAATCATATTGTTTTCGTTCTGTTTCTTCTTCTTCTTCTTCTTATTATTATTATTATTATTTTTTTTTTTCTTCCTTAAAATTGTCCGGTGCAGAACTCGGAAACGGTATGATGGGTTTCGATGAAATTTGGTACAAACAATCTGCTATCTTGGTAGATATGGTTAAATGTCAAATTTTTTTCTATCTCGACGGCTCAGCGGTCGGTGCGTGTAAATTGCGTAATTTAATTCCAAACATCTTTCTGTCCAATACGTACAAAGAGAGATAACTCTTATAGTATCTTCTTCTTTCTTATTCAGTTTCTCAGATATATGAGCGCCCAAAAAAAATGGGTAATCTGAATTAATGTATACAGTTAAGCACTAAACAAAAATGATTGAATGTTAATGTTAATTAAGTGACTAACTTCTTTCTCACATACATAATTTGTTCTTAATAAATTCTCAGTTACTATGTATTAAATTGTTAAAAATATATCAAATTTTTATCAGCACTGCCAAACAAGTTAAACGCATCATTCATTCTCGTTCAAAATTTTAGGATAGGTTCCTGCACCATTAAAGTTTTACATCCATGGGTATTTATTGGGTGAGGGACAGGAAGATGGGGTCTTAAAAACAAAAATCACCAATTTTTCCTTAAACACTTTGCGGTGTGCTATAAAACCATATATAGGGCTTTGTCATAACTCATAAACTAATGAGATCCCCATCCCTAAAGTATATATTTTCTGGTTCCTAATGATAAAATAAAAAGAATGACACTAATCAAAGACACCTAAGGTACTTTCCCACTGAAGGGTAGGGCTGGGTGGTGCTAAGTTAATTTTAAACTATTGAAATCCCCACCCCTAATTTATGTATTTTCTGGTTCCTTATGAAAAGTTGAATAGAGTGATATTAATAAAGGGCACCTAAGGTCATTTCCCACTGTGGGTGGTGTACATGTATAGCTTTTAAATAGTTAAAATCCTTTCCACTCATCTGTATATTTTCTTGTTCATTATGGACTTTTAAAAAGAGTGATAAAAACTCCAGGAAATCATTTTCAAGAGAGGGTAGGGGTGGGAAGCCAGAATTCTTAACACCCACCCTCAGTCAAGAAACACTATCTTATGGCATACTTGATTTCATTTCTTAAGGCAAGTTTACAGGATTAAATTCCTATTTAAAGAATTGTAAACAAATTCAATAGCATTATTACATGTTTTGATATGGATAATTGCTTTAATCTCTTTGTCAATTATCCATTAATATGTAGGTTATGGCTACTTCACAGTCATGACACATGTCAATCAAATTTGTTGGTTAAACACCTCACAGTTCGTGAAATATATTTGCTATCAATCAAAGTTGAATACCTGTCCAATCAAAATACACCAGCTAATAGAATTGCCAATTTAATGGATAGGACCTATGTCAGAAGACAGAACGCATGATTCTGATCTATTAAACTTGTATAATTTACATACATTTCGAATTATAAATTTATACATGCAGATTCGGACTCCCGTGATCAATTGGTTTCTTTTAACAAAAAAACATTGTTGCAACAATGGGGTATGAGGGAATGAAAATATATAATAAAATGAATACTACTCGAATTATAATTGTACCATTCGATGTTAACTTTAAATTTACTTGTCTTCCGCCCTTTCTCTTAGTCAGCTTTCGATTACTAGTAATGGATACTATCAATCCATCTCGAGATCAGTCCATCAGCAGGTGTATATTTTAGACAATATATAGATTATGGATGGTGGGGAATCATACGTAACTGGTATCCCAGTTACAATCTCTAGTTATTATTATTATTATTATTATTATTATTATTATTATTAAAACTGGTGATAGTGTGTATTTAATAATATTTTCGGTTTATAAGTTAGAAAATAATCTGATCGTCAAAAAGTTTGTTTTTCATGTCGGAAACTGAATCACATGCGTATTCTAAACGTTTTTGCATGTAAGTTTAAACACAAACTATTATTATCATTATTACTATTATTATAATTATTAATTACCATTATTATTATTATCATTATTGTTTATCATTATTATTATTAGTAGTAGTAGTAGTAGTAGTATATAACTAAACGTCAAGTTTTCTACTAGTATATTTCAGAGTGCAGACACAATACTGAAGTGAGACAACTTAAATCCATACCAAAAACTAGCAGGATTTGAACGTACAGAACCTGACCGAGTCTATTGCTTCAGTTAACTGTATGCAATCATCATTTATACATGTGGTTGTACTTTATGTTTATTTGACATCTTTGAATTTTTTACAAATTATCCATCGTATATTGGTCTTTTTTATAATAAACAAAAATGTAAACAATATAATTTTTATGTGTTTTGAATAATAAGATGCAGTAAGAGGAGGTAACTCGGTATGTAATAAAACAAGGCATGTGTACGTGGATTTACAGATGTTGTATACATGTACTACTAACATCATTCCAGTACTCGTCCTGTGTCGGAAAGTTTCTATCATCTATCCACACATGCAATTTTCTTTTATCAAAATTTAATGAATTTAATGAATTTGATCTTGTATGTTGCCATGAGTTTTTCAAAGTTGCAAATAGTTCTTGATTGTATGGTCTCTTAATATTAAATTCTGCATTCATGTTTTATATAGTGCCTTTTATTTAATTTAGTCCAGTGTCGTCGGAAAGTTTAGGTTACCTCGAGTTTTTCAATGCTGCAAATTGCACTTGATTTTTTTCTCATCTCTGAAACTTAAATTCTGCATTCTTGTTTCATTCTTTACATATGTGTGTGTGTGTATGTGTGTGTGTGTGCTATTTTTCTGTAAGGCAGTTGCGTTATGTTGAGTTGTTTATGAGGTTCAGCCTAAGTAGAACTGTTTTTTACTTTTTTTATTTTTTACTTAAAATACTACTCATCTTGCAAGGTAAGGATAAAGAATATTTGTCCTCATGTTAATAAAAAAAAACTTCAAAAAATTATTACGATAAGCAATAATGACAGAGTAATAAAGCCACTATATATCACATGTATATACAAACAATCATTATCTCTCTAAAAAGGTGTCATGAACCGGATATCATTAAACCTATACAGGACACACACGCCCAGTGCTTTTTTACGCTACACCTACAACATATACCACCATACTCCCGGTCTCTGACGTTTTTATTTCTTTTGCGTTCGGTAAATAATTTACTCTTTGTGGGTATGAACATGCTTTGTAACTGTCTGATGTAAGATAAGTGACAGTTTGATGTTGTCCGCAATAATCAGATTATATGTCCATATATTTGGGGAAAAACCTCTTACTCTGACAAAAATGTTTTTATTAGCGCTTAATTACTCTCTTTAATTAACCCCGGATGAACACTTCTCGACTTGTTGCTAGAACAATTGCTCGCATATTAGGTTAATACCTGAAGCCATTCATTTTTTGTAAACGTAAACAAGTTTTTTTTTTTTTTTTTTTTTTTTTTTTTTTTTTTTTTTTTTTTTTGAGAAAGACATTTTTTATCTTTTGAAAAAACCTTTTCGAGCATTAAATTTTTGTAAATATATATTAATGTCATTGGCTTATCCCGTATAAATATGATGATATAAGTAAAATCGATCAAGTTAGTTGTTCACAATATAGGTACGAAGTCTCTTAGGCCGCAATGTTAAAGAGTTCTATAGTACAAATTTGTTGCTGATTTTTTAAATTCATAATATTTGTTGAGCACCGTGCATTTAATATGATAAACTACAACCCTGTAGAAGTAAAATCCATACAGATACACCCCAGCATGACCATGGGATTTTTAAGCTATCACAGGATGTCAGATCTGCACTGAATATTATGATCTAATAAAATCTAATAAATATTTTTTAAAATAATTTCTTGTCAAGTAATTTTATCATTTTTATTTACCAAAATATTCTTATTTTTGGTTAAAGAATTTCAATAACATGGGAGATGACAAATATAAACCAATCACAGCCTGTCAAAGTCAATTTACCTCATTTATGAGCAAGGTAGACACAAGGCCGCTTACAACACATGGATGTTTTATTTATTTATTAATTTTATGTTATGTTAATGTTGTCAACTTTCATCAAGTTCATTGTCAGCTAAAATTTTCTTTATTAAGTTTAATCTGCAGAACCTAGTGCCTTCTGAACATTAAAAATACAGTTAAAAGCAGTTCTCGTTTCAAAAACATTTATATTTAGTTATACAAAATATTTATGAATATTTATTCAATTTTGTATTTTTATTATTTATTTATTTATATAATTTTTTATTTTTGTTATCTTCATGTTGTCAACTTTCATCAAGTTCATTGTCAGCTACAATTTTCTTTATTAAGTTTTATCTGCAGAACCTAGTGCCTTCTGAACATTAAAAATACAGTTAAAAGCAGTTCTCGTTTCAAAAACATTTATTTTTAGTTATACAAAATATGGCAAATCACCGGAATGATCAATATATCATTAACTTAATAAAATTAATTTAAGCTGGACTTAAAGTTACACAAAACATAACGTTTTTGGCTTTGAATAAATTTTATTCCATAATAAATTAGTTGAGCACAAAAATGAAAAAAAAAAACAACTTATTTTCTTGTCTACCAAACTCCAATCCTTATACTGACGGTATTATTATTTATCAGTAAATGGGTTATAATATATAATTTGTATATATAATCTTGAGAATAATAGATAATTGTGAGAATAAAGAACAGTGAACATAAACAATTTTTACATAAGCAAGATTTTTTCGTATAATGGAAACAAAGAATTGTTGAAATAGGAGATCATTTTCTCGTGTCGAAAAAAAAAACAATAAATATATTGTATATATACGTACGACATTAAAATTAGCAATTATTAATAATTGAAATATTATAAATTATATGCATTTTGCATCATACAATAATTACAAAATAAAAATAATAAACATATGTTATACTCTTAGGTACATAAAGTAAATATAGCTAGTTAACAAAATAAATAAATCTCGATTTTACCTCCGTGAAGCAATTACTTGAGAACACTTAAAGAAATATTAAAATATTTATGAAGGTCAAGACATGTGTAAAACAGATATTAGAATTAATCTTACAACACATTCTTATCCAAAAAACTATTGAAAAAGCATCGATTGTCTGCTTTATCAGAATATCTTCATTCCTATTGATTCAAGGCATTTATAATGCATAAAAAATATGTTTTTACGTTTTTCTCTCTTTAATCGTTGATAATAATTGATGCCTATTGTGCCTCATTGTACAGAGTATGTCAGGCGTTCGCAAGTAAAAGTTATCCAAACTCGACTTAATATGCAAGGCTGTTTTTCTTCTTGAACTTGTTCTGAAATATCTTCTGCAAATAACAAATTAATACCACAACACAATATGAACCGTCTTCCATATACATCAGAATACGTAGCAATTATGTATACGTGAGAAGTTAACTCCACAAAGTAATAACCGCTTGGCTTCTGCAAGTTGAGATCGATCATGCTTATAAGCGGCTCAAAAAACGTTCTTGAGAGTCAGCACTGAAATAAAGTCATCATTTTCAGCGTCATATTAAAAATAGGTTTGCCTTTTCCTTCACTATCGACCTCCAGCAAATTTAGGGAATCTTATAAACGTTTTGTGGAGGCTTGTTCTAGATCAATGTCAAATACAATCATTTTGATGATGTTTTCAATTATTTATTGATGTTGACATTAAGTTTTCAATGTAAAATACACCACTGTCTACAACGACAACGTGAAAAGTATGAATACATACGAGTTATTGAATCAATGACTGCACTTTCAGACCGTCGGCATGGTACTCCTTCTATAATCAAGGGCAGACTGTTTTATTTGTAACTTATGCACGTCTTATTTCACCTAACAAATTCAACATTAATAAATTTGATATTTTAAAGTATTTTATATCCTATGCAAGAAACAAATGCACAGTCGAATACATTGGTCCAACCTCCAAAATATGTCAATAATATTTTAAGATCGCCTATGTTCAGGATAATTTTTTATCGAGACAATTTATTCATATAAAAAACATAAATAAATATTAATTCAATGCTTGATATTTCAATCTACGTCAAGTTATAGTTAATAAATAGTTTTTTCAACACATTGGATAAAACATATCTGTAAGACATCACTTCGTTTATAATCATGTTAATTCTGTTTCACAAATTAATTGAGTGGGCAAAGTAAAAATATGACTTCATTTAACAACATTCTTGACATGGCTCTTTTCTCTCTATCGTTTCATATGTTGTATTCATTTGTGTCTCGTCTATACCGTTGCTATGGTTACTTGTTGAATTAACATACGGGTTACATCTACCACATCCTTTGATTGCTTTCCAATCTTCCTTTGAATATGATTTCCAGTCTTTTTCTACTAAGTTAGATAAATTTGGTCTAGGAATTTTAAATATGTCTTCTTCCACTTCTGTTGTGTAGGTCTTGGTACTTGACGGTCTACTATGCTGTCTGAAAATATATTATATATTTAAAAATAAGCAATGTATACTGCAAGTATCGAGTATGGTATTGCGTTAATCTTGTTTCATACTCAGATGGAACAGAAAATGGAGTTAATAGAAATTGTTTATGCAAGACCCTTTACAGTATAAGAATAAATAAGAAAGGATGTTCTAAAATTACAACGCACCAGTCTACAGCTTGTGATAATTAAAAAGATTCCATCCTGCCACACGCTATCATAAAGCCAAAACCCTTGTCTCTTCTAGTGTTTCTCTTAAATATCTAATTTGTGTGATAATTGTGAACCATGTAGATAGCGACGATTTTTCTATATCTGAATCACCAACTTTAAGGCATTTACAAGATAAACAAAGCTTCAAACAAGGTTGATAATTTATTATACCAATTTGTCATTAAGAACATTTTTTTATTGTTAAAGATTAAACGTTTCGTTTACTTACAAAACCTGCTGTAATATGGACGCTATCATAATATTCATTATTATTATTTTATTCTATTTTATTTATTCATTTATTTTATTTTATTTTTAATATTTTTATTATTTTTTTATCTTTTATTTATTTATTTTATTTCATTTTATTATTCATTTCATTTTATTTATTTATTTATTTATTTATTTTTTTTTTTTTTTTTTTTTTTTGCATTTTCAACAAAAGTGGTTTTTCGAATCAGTAAAAACTTATTAACCTCTATGTAGTGGGAAAAATAACTATAAAAATTAAATGCTTCTTGATTTTATTTGTGTAATATTTAAGGAAAAAACAATTTACTTACTGTTGTTTTCGTTTGCACATGCAGACTATTGACAGACCAACAATGTTGATAAACAACACGGAAGCTACAACAGTGGGAATCAAAATTGTCTCTGAAAAAAAAGAAAAAAGTATTATAAGAAATGGTATGATCTTAAGGGCATTTAGAAAACAATGTAAATAAAGTACAATTTTTTTTATTTATGAATTTACAACTTTTGACTGGTATTTGTATTATATATTTACAACTTCTCTAAACCTTTTTTATGTTTACAGCTTTATATAAAAATATATATATATAGTAAATAAATAACACAAATACCTTTTAAATTTTGATGTGCATAAGTGCACATTTTGATAAAAATCCAAACAGTTAAAAACTAATTAATCTAAAAATATACGAATCTAAATCCAGCTAAGGGGTGCTTTTCATGAGGAAACAAACCTTAATTTTAAACAAATTTCACGAATTAGGAGGACTTAAAATTTTGCTACATGATATTTTTTCCGACAGCACAAAGTACTGCCTACTGAGTTATTGATGACCACGGGGAGTTTCACTCCACCAGCAGCGGTACCCGGTAACTGATAAAGGACAACAAATCATCAATTTAAACAAAAACCTCAGGACAGATAAATCAATTAAAGCTGCTTCAGTATTGTAAATTAGTGACAATAAGTTCAATGCCAGACATACATTTGACCAACAGTGTCACAAACGTGAAACTTCATTGAACAAATTCAAGAAAGAAACAAAGAAAAGGAAAATGTGTGACGGAATTAAACAGCCAAATGAAAATGAATTGAAAAATATAAGGCAATCTATTGTTTAGGAATCAAATAATTGCATGTAATTATTTCAAAAACCTGTGATGTAATTTTGAATGGTTCTTAAATCAATAAATGTATAAAACAAAGAAAAATAAATGAAACGTCTCATGCACATTTGTTATGTTCATTTATTTCTTCCTTAGCCCATATTAGAAACTTGCACTTTATTTTGATTAATAACTGACTTAAAATTTAAAAAAAAACACTTACGAAGATCGAACGTATACCATAACGGTTTGGCATATTCTGTGTTGTTGTTTGTACCAGTGTAATATGTCGTTCCATCTATAAAAAATACTACATTGATAAAACAGGTATCTAAATACAATGGTTTTTTTTATAAAATTATAATTAACTGAAACCTCATCCCAATCGCTTGGTCATTGTTTCCATATTCATCGAAAGAGTGAGTGTTGGGATCATAGTAAAATCTTAATGGCAGATGGATTATATTAGCTTTTGGACTCAAGACGCAATTTTAAATCTGCTAAATCGGATTTAATCACGGATGATGAGAAGCATTGTGATACAGTAATAATGAACACGTGATAGTTTTGAACTACAAAACGACGTTACTTAAATCTCTGAAAGCACGATCAAATCTTTGATGTAAATATAATTAATGCAACTATTAAATGTGCACATAATGCACATTAAACAAGTTGGATATTTACATACAAGTATTGATGCATTTACATTTTCACGGAAGTACGTTTCAAATTGAAAATGATAGAAGCACACCGACACCAATATATCAATTTACTAACTAGGATGTGCGTTAGAAAAAAAGAGACTCATTTAAAGAGTGATATAAGCGCAGGCGTACGGGTAACAGTATCTAAAAATCCATTTTGGTTTTGATCTTTTATGGGGAAATGTTGCAACTGGTTTTATGTGGGTACTTTGCTTGCCTTTGTTATACTAAAGCAATCGATTCATTGACAGAATATTGATTGGACCTCAAGTATTTGTCCCCTCCACTTGTAGTGTAAAAACACAATGGTCAAAGCAAGTTTGTGCTTTTAGATACAGGAATCCTAAATGTCAAAATATGTTTAAAAAGAATTGACAAATTATCCAAAATCAATTAACCAAGAGGGTGAGACTACGAGACACTAAGTCATGATAAATAAAAATCCACACATACCAGTCAGTGTCCAAATCACAATCCCCAAAAAAGACAAAGTAAAATCTTTGAGAATGAAAGAACAAGGAACTATGATTAGTCAAATATATCCAGTATAAGTTTGGATACAGTGACTCCGTACTTGTCTACAATATTGATATGACGGTCATAAATATTATTTTTTGACATGTATTTGTGTCTGTTTGTAATAATAATGTCACTTTCAATAAAACAAAAGCATTTATTCACCTTGTTGAACTGATTGTCATTTCCTTGATATTCCGTCATTTTTTTATCATAAACAAAAGACAAGTCCAAAGGTCAGCGACATGATTAATCAGGCCAAGTGAAATGGTTGTAATTAAACATTACATTTTGAGTTCAGTCTCTTACCTGATACAGTTGAAGGTGGTGCTGGTGTTGATATCCCAGGTGGCGCTGCTATATAATGACCATTGCATTTACCTGTTCAAAAAATACGAACATTATTCAATTCAATTTTGTGCTGTAAATTCAAATATCTTTTTGAAACAAAAATAAAAAAACGTCTGTATGTTAAATGAACGATTTTTAGATAACAGTTTTTAAAAAAGGGCTCATTCGTTGATTTCTGTAAATTGGCAAAATGATCATCACGTTTATATCTTAAAAATCAATTACCGGTTAAACCTTACTGATGTCAATGTAAACGGACAATAAATTAAAACTATTAAATTTACAAAATTGTTTGAATTTAAAGAAAATGGGTCAAAGACTCAATGGGCCGGGTTGTTTTTTTAAATTTCTATTGAATGGGTGTTAAGTGTGGAAGGAATTTTAAATAATTGCACAACGTAAGGTGTACAAGTTGTTTTTTTTTAACTTCACAGAAAGTCATGAAAGATGGGGAACAGGTCCAACAATGACAATATATATAAAAGAGTAATGAAATATATATATATATGTATGTATGTATGTATGTATGTATTAGGAAAGTCTCAATCATTTTAACATTTTCTAAAGCTACAGTAAATTGAAAAAATGTGCACCAGAAACTTAACATTGGAATGGACTGGATGAGATGGACAGTACAGAACAGATAGGCAACACGGTGACAGCACTAGCTTTCCACACTTTCATCGAGTAGCTAATAAACCAATGACTTTTAGAACATAAACATTTTTGTAGTTTTCTTTCATATATGTATAATAATCCTAAGATTTGAAATTTAAAACCTGTCACAGTAGGATGTAATGGCATTAAGGTTTCATAACATCATTTGAAGTCAGGTGCACATCTTTGATAATTTTTTGATATACAGTACTGACTTACTAAGTTTCAAAGTCTGGAAAAATTCGGAAAAATTCCTGAAACATTTCAAAAAGGTCAGGTGCACATCTTCAATATTTATAGAAACATTCTGTGAAGTTTAAAGGTTTTTGATTGAAAACTGTAGGAGTAGTTGAGTTCATAAAGTAGGTACCCCTAGTTCATAAACTTGCTAAAAAAGACTAAGTTTCAAAGTCTGGGAAAATGGGGAAAAAAATCTTGAAATATTATCATAAAGTCAGATGCAAATCTTTAATACATAGCAGCATTCTGTGAAGTTTCGAAACTGTAAGAGGAGTTGAGTTCACAAAGAAGGAATCCCCAGTTCAAAAACTTGCTAAAAAGTGACTAAGTTTCAAAGTCTGAAAAATGGGAAAAAATCTTGAAATATTTCCATAAAGTCAGGTGCACTCTCAATATATATAAAAACGTTCTGTGAAGTTCCAAGGTTTTTAGTTAAAAACTGTAAGAGGAGTTGAGTTCACAAGGTAGGTACCCCCAGTCTCAATCATTTTAACATTTTCTAAAGCTACAGTAAATTGAAAAAATGTGCACCAGAAACTTAACATTGGAATGGACTGGATGAGATGGACAGTACAGGACAGATAGGCAACACGGTGACAGCACTAGCTTTCCACACTTTCATCGAGTAGCTAATAAACCAATGACTTTTAGAACATAAACATTTTTGTAGTTTTCTTTCATATATGTATAATAATCCTAAGATTTGAAATTTAAAACCTGTCACAGTAGGATGTAATGGCATTAAGGTTTCATAACATCATTTGAAGTCAGGTGCACATCTTTGATAATTTTTTGATATACAGTACTGACTTACTAAGTTTCAAAGTCTGGAAAAATTCGGAAAAATTCCTGAAACATTTCAAAAAGGTCAGGTGCACATCTTCAATATTTATAGAAACATTCTATGAAGTTTAAAGGTTTTTGATTGAAAACTGTAGGAGTAGTTGAGTTCATAAAGTAGGTACCCCTAGTTCATAAACTTGCTAAAAAAGACTAAGTTTCAAAGTCTGGGAAAATGGGGAAAAAAATCTTGAAATATTATCATAAAGTCAGATGCAAATCTTTAATACATAGCAGAATTCAGTGAAGTTTCTAAACTGTAAGAGGAGTTGAGTTCACAAAGAAGGAATCCCCAGTTCAAAAACTTGCTAAAAAAGTGACTAAGTTTCAAAGTCTGAAAAATGGGAAAAAATCTTGAAATATTTCCATAAAGTCAGGTGCACTCTCAATATATATAAAAACGTTCTGTGAAGTTCCAAGGTTTTTAGTTAAAAACTGTAAGAGGAGTTGAGTTCACAAGGTAGGTACCCCCAGTTCAAAAACTTGCTAAAAAGTAACTAAGTTTTAAAGTCTGGAAAATGTAAAAAAATCTTGAAATATTTCCATAAAGTCAGGTGCACCCTCAATATATATATAAACGTTCTGTGACGTTCCAAGTTTTTTAGTTAAAAACTGTAGGAGGAGTTGAGTTCACAAAGTAGGTACCCCCAGTTCAAAAACTTGCTTAAAAGTTACTAAGTTTCAAAATCTTGAAAAATGGGAGAAAAATCATGAAATATTTCCATAAAGTCAGGTGCACATCTTCAATATATAGAAGCATTCCGTGAAGTTTCGAAGCTTTTGATTGAAAACTGTAGCAAAAGTTGAGTTCACAAAGTTGGTACCCTATTCCCCCCCCCCCGCCCGCCCGACATACACCATACTATTAACCGGATTTGCACTCCGTCCAAAAATTCATCAGGATTGTTTTAACTCTACAGATTAGAGAGAGAGAGAGAGAGAGAGAGAGAGAGAGAGAGAGAGAGAGAGAGAGAGATTTCTGAATTATATACTTACGAAGGGAGAATGATTTGAGTTTACATTGTGACATAATGGTTGGATCTACCCAGTATTCATCATTTGTTATATTTCGATATCTTCCCGAACATTTGCACACACCATTGATACAGGAAGCAGGATACGCGCACTGAATTCTACCACAACGCCCTCCAAGGAAACTGACATCCGGTAATCGACATCTGCCGTCAGGTGTCGCTACAAACTCATCAAGACATTTACATACACCAACACAAATAGCATAGGGCGATACACACTTAGATATCAGTGGATTGCAAACATCACCAATTTCTGTAGCTAAAAATAAAACAACAAAATATAGTATAATTTATTGTAAAATACAAAAAAAAAAAAAAATGAAAAAAAGAAAAAGAAAACGGACCCCTTATGTTGGAAAAACTGGTAAACACAAACTAGATAAACATTTTTTAAAACAGCAACATTCTACAACTGTGAATAGCTGCAACAATGCTGATACTGAAGCGGATTTAAACAATAACTGCCTCACATTTTGTGAGTTATAAACTAAAAGACGCTTGAAAGATATAACATCATCCTCAGTAGTGTTTCACGGTGGCCAAGTTGTTCAAAGCGCAACGTATGGATCACAAAGTCTCTCAGAACATAATTCGAATCTCACTAAGAACAGCTCTTAATGTATTAAATATTTTTTAGTTTGCTTGCCAAAGGTCGGCGGTTTTTTAAAGGCACCCCAGTTTCCTCCACCACCATCTAAAAAGTAACCGTTTCGTTTAAAAATTTTGACTTACATGTAAAGCTACATTAATCCAAATCATTCGTGCTTCATTTCAGAAAAAAAAATTTTTCATTGACGGGAAGATTTTTTCTTGTCATACGTTAACGTGTATGACACTTGAATATTTGTTATATTACTCTCGATATCAAGTCCACCTGTACATGTATTTTTATTTCGCATTACGATATTCACTCTGCTCAGTTTATTTACACGGTTAACCGTAAATCATTTGCAAACAACCTAAGATAAGGGGTTTTTTTTCTTCAAAAAATTAGATAATTAATATTCAGAAACCAACCAAAGGAATTTTATATAAGTATATGATTATACATTAACTTTTTTTTAATTCTTATCATCTTTATACCGTTTCACAAATTATCGTTTTTCAGATGATTGTAAAATTAAAGTAAAAATAAAATCACCTAATAAACAAGCGTCATTTGCGTCGTTAGCAATATATCCCTCGTTACAAAGACAATTGTAGCCATTACAACCGTTCGGGCGACATTTGGCGTTAAGGGGACATTCGTCATCACTTTTACATCTACTGAATATATTAGTTGCCTTTTCAAACGGAATTATTGGAGGCAGACTCGTTGTTTCGGTTTCAAGTAAAGTTTGAATTATTTTTGTTGTTTTCAGTTTTTCTGTCGGTTTTGTTTTTGGTTTCGTTGTTGATGTTTTAGAATCCGTTGCCGTTTGTTGTGTTGTGCTAGTTGTTGGTTGTTTCACTGTAGTTGTTGTAGTTTTCATTATTGTTGTACTTGTATCTGGTATGGTTGTAACTGTCTCCATCGTTGTTTTCAGTAACTCTGTCGTTCTCATTGTCGTTGTCGATGCTATGGTAGTCGATGACGTTACGGGTATCGTTGATATGGTTGTTTGTTGCGATGTTGTAGTAGTTGTTCTACTTGGCACTGTTGTTGGTACTTCTGTTGTTGTGGTTGTGGTTGTCGATGAAAGTGTTGTTGTTGCCGGTGCTATTGTCGTTGTTCTTGGTATCGTTGTTGTGGCAGATGTTGTCGACGACCTAAGTGGTTTTGATGTTGTCAACGACCTAAGTGGTTTTGATGTTGTCGTCGACGTCGTTAATTTATTCGTTCTATTTGAAGATATTCTAGAGTCGTTGCAGGAATCTGAAAAAAAAAGTTATTAACATAGCATCAACCAAATTATAGTGCTTATTCTAAGTTCTTTACCAATTATAAAGAAAACAAAAATAGTAAAAATAGAATTAATTGTTCTGATTTTTTAGGATGTTATCTGTTAAGGGGCTATTATCTGTTGGGGTCCGATGTGGTAACTGGGAGGAGTTCGTAGCTCTTTGGTGATAACCCAGTTTGGTATGTTAAGACAAACAGTAACATTTTTTACCTCTCGGTGTACTGTCAACCTGGAATATAACTTTGTCCTAAGTTTTATCAAATTCGACAAAATATTTCATTTTTTAATATTAACTAAAAGGTTTGAGCAAACAAGAAAACATCGCACCGTAAACTGTATATGAATTAAGATGTACTAGTATGACACAAGATAAACACATATTAAAAACGCTTTTCTGAAACATTCCCAGCTTTTTTACAGGCATTGGGCATTAAATTAAGATTGGTACGAATTGTGGTGTTTTTAAACTCGCATTAGTTTTTAATTAGTTAGCGCCTTAACAATGAATGTAACTTGAAACGTCATACTTCCGAAATTAACGTATTTACAAAAAAACAACATTTGGATTCTTTAAGATAAATGTTTACATTTCTGTCAGCTTTATTTACTTATATCTAACTGAAACTGAAGAGTGTCCAAAGAAAAAAAAAAAAAAAAACCCACCCTTCTCCGATAAGCGACCCCCCCCCCCACCTGTATCTGCCTTGAGTTGAAATTGAGCTAAGACGTTTAGAGGCGTTAAAATATTTAGGTGCGAATCTAAGACCAATCGCAAATCGAAGCTCACCTCTAAAATAGGCATTATTAACCACATTATTAACCTAAATATCCAAAACATTAACCAATTAGATAAACGCTTACTTAGAGAATAGGTTTCTGGTTTACATTGTACCGGGTTCAAAGGGTCAAGCCAAAACTCCTCTTCTGTTAACTCTCTGTAGGGTGGTTTACATACGCACACTCCATTGTCGCAGACGGCCGGAAATTCACATGTTGATTTTCCGCACTTTTCTCCAACAAAACTCACACCCGGAAGTTTACATCGGCCATCTTGTGTTGGTTTAAATACACTAAAACACTGACAGGTTCCTAAGCACATTGAAAATGGTGAAATGCATCTACTTGTTCCAAAAATACATGGCTCTCCAATTCGTGTGGCTGAAATAGATACAATTTATGTAATCAAATTTAATACTTCCGGCGAGTTGAGCAAATAATAATAATGCCACAATATCTTGGTTGTGGTCAAATGGATTTTATATTGTTTTATGTGAAAAATAAAAAGGTTTCACAATCATTCCTTAACTAACAATTTCCCTAGCTAAATCAAGCAAATTTTACATCTCTATTATCTGGTTAACTTTTTAGATAATCAGGAATTTAAGATGTCATTTTGAAGTTCACTTCAATTTTGTGATATCTGTGTCTAGTTTTATCCCAAAGAAAAATCTTAGTTAAGGAATGATTGTGAAACCGGGGTCAAACTTTCAGTCATATATAAAAGCTTTTAATTAACTAGACCATTCTTATTATTTTCAAGGTGCGAACATGAACAATAACAACAGAAACAGAAAATTAAAAAAAAAAAAAAAAAGAAAGAAAAAAAGAAAGAAACTCACACGCAAAATTTGGCTTTGCTGTTCCAGCTGTTCAACCGAGTAACAAATTAAATAGTTCGATTAGTGGAAAGGTTCCACTTAGATATCATGTCATAAACTGTCATGACTTATTTCTACCTCATCATTTCGGTCACTGCAACACGTGTTATCGTCATTTACGCTGAGTTGACACTTTAAAATTTTCATAAAAATGCACAATTTACCTTTCACACATTTTCTTTACTGTCCTTGACACATAACCATTATCACATTTAAACGTGTTGCTGTCACATGCACTGGGACGACACTTGGAATTTCTGGACAATATAAACTTACCTTTGACACATTTTTCTCTACTATCACTTGACACATAACCATTATCACATCTACACGTGTTACCGTCACATGATGACGACACCTGGATATCTCTGGACAATATAAACTTACCTTTGACACATTTTTCTCTACTATCACTTGACACATAACCATTATCACATCTACACGTGTTACCGTCACATGCACTAGGGACGACACCTGGAATTCTCTGGACACTGTTTGTCAGTCACACAGTTTTCATACAATCTAAGACCTAGGGTTCAAACAAATAAAAAGTTTTGAAAATAATGATTTTGACGTACAATAGTAAAATGTGGCAGGGAGCAAAGATGTATAACGCCCAATTTCTAGATTCTTTTATATATATCGAGTAAGTCTATTCAGAAATGGTGGGTAAAACATGAAGTCCACTTACATTTGAACTGACAACCTTTCTCAATTGTTTTCTTTTGGGTAGTATTATTTCATACACCGGATGTTTCAGAAGATATTACCCGACTTTTTTTAATTTAGGTCAGTGTTAATTCATATACCGGATGTTAAAGGAATTAGGAACCGATTGTTTTATTTCAGGGCAGCATCATTTTATAAACCATATGTCGAATTCGACCTTGAACTTTATTACAAAAGATATCGAATTGTTGTTTGAAATATTTCCATGGTTTCTTCTCTTTTCGGCCACTTTTGTACCTAATAGGAAATCTAACTCACCTAAACTTGGATAAACAGCACTCATCAAAAACAGAATACAAAATATCACCGCTTGCTGAAAATAAAAAAATAACAACTATTTTTTTATTTACATGTCTTGAGTTAATAGGGGCGTCATCAATGAAATTGGAAAACAACACCTTAGTAAAATGAATGTAAACGATTCTACAGTACATAGAAAATAAAATGAATATAAATTTACATTTGAATCAGAACGGGTCATACATAAGACTTCAAAATTTGACCAATTCGGTAAAACGATGTCAAAACTATCACCCGTCTTTATTATTTGATGTAATAATTACATGATCGATTTCACCGTACGTTTTTCCCTGGGGTGGTTTTCATCACCTTACGAATATTAAAATGCCTGAACAAATGACAAAAAACGATAAATGACACCGAGGCATGTTGACATTACTGATGAATTTTGACGGGAGCATGGTTAACACTTTACAATCTAACAGTATTTTCCTTTTTATTGGGCGATCATCCGAACCCTCTTTCAAGCGTGGAATTTTATTCAATCAATGGATAATTTATCATTTTAATAAAGCTGAAATTCATTGAAAATAAACAGTAAATTTTAAAGTTTTCTTTTTTTTATCGTTTATGTGAGATAGGATGTGAAAGAATTAGAGACGTTGGGATTCCGGAAAAATGATGCCAGAACTATCACCCGTCATAATTATTTGATGTAAAAATTACATGATCGATTAAACCGTAAGATTTCGCGGGGGTGGGGGTGGGGGGTTCAACACCTTACTTGCGACGGATATTAAAATGCCTGACCAGATGACAAAAAACGATAAATGACACTATGAAAGTCAACATTACTGATAAATTTTGGCGGGAGTAAGGTTAACACTTTACAATCTTACAGTTTTTTCCTTTTTTATTGGGCGAACAATAAAAAGAACCCTCTTCAAATGAGGACTCCATTCATACAGTGATTGATCATTTCAATATTTTAAAATTTATTGAAAATAAACACTAACATTTATAGTTTTCTTTTTATTACCAATTCTAAACATGCAGCGGATTTTCAACAGAGTAATTTTTTCTGTATTTTCAACGATTATGTGCAAATAAATAAAAAAGCCAAGTTTACAAAATGTACAAACTTTCTCAACCCTGGAGATTATAATAAGTTCGACATATCACTCTATAACTTACACAATTACCTTTGGGTTTTCACATTATCGTGTTCATAAAAATTGCGTATCCTCTTTCATCGCATTGGAAACTGTGTTACTTGAACTTTATCCCTAATCGAATGATCATAGTTTATTTATTTATTTTTTATTTATTAATTTAAGGGTCTCTATGTAGCAATTTAAAATATTAATTTGGAATATCACAGAATTTAATGTAATCTCTCTCTCTCTCTCTCTCTCTCTCTCTCTCTCTCTCTCTCTCTCTCTCTCTCATCCTCGTCACAAAACAGGCATTTTTATTCATTCATTAATTTATTAATTATGAAATGATCTCTATGAAGTAAAATTATCAATTTGGTAAATTACAGAATCTCTCTCTCTCTCTCTCTCTCTCTCTCTCTCTCTCTCTCTCTCTCTCTCTCTCTCTCTCTCTCTCTCTCTCTCTAATGACTTGCAATTTTTAAATACCTTCCAATGTCACAATGCCATAAAAATAATCATCGTCACAAAGACAGGCATTTTTATCACTGAGACAGAAATCGGTGTAAAATGTATCCCTTCCAGGGGAAAAATATTCAGTTATAAAAAAAAGTAATGATGCGTGTAATTATACTGTCAAACAAAATATGACAAGGGATTTTTTAACACCTAGTGTCAATTATCGATATTACATAAGTTGTCTCCCCTGTATTTATGTCTGCGACATTTTTGACAAATTAATTAATAAATTGCTCGGTGGTAATATCCAATACATGTATATGCTGAAATGGCGATTATGTTGTTGTATTTTGTATTTATTTTTATATTTGTATTTTCTTATTATTGTAATCAACAACTAGAGAAATAAAGAAACTTGAAAAAGTACACCCCATATTAATAAAGTATACATGTGAAAAGGATTTCAAATTTTTAAATTCAAAGAAAATTAGTTTAGAATCTTTGAAATATCAAACTCTATATGTCTAGTTTAATGTTAATAATATTGTGAATAATTTTCAAAAACATTTTTACAAACAATCTACTTACTATAACCACACAATATTTTTTCATAAATGGCACTTGTTTTCATTATTTTAAAAAATATAAGCTAGAGTTTGGATGCTTTGAAAAGGTATGATGTTGTTGTAATTCAGGTCCCAGTTTCACAATTATTCACTCAACTGAGTGTTCACTCAACTCAAATTCGGGAATATTTCAATGTCAGTTTCTACGACATTACACAGTTGAAATTGAATATTTAATGTAATATTTAAATTGTTTAATGTAGAATTGTTAAACAAAACAAAAAAATTCCCATAAAACTTAAATTTTTTAAAAATATTGATGAGAGAGAAAAGGGAATAATATAATTTGAGTTGAGTGTACAATCAGCTGAGTGAATGATTGTGAAACTGGGGCCTGGTATTTTTAACTTTGAAACAGAGCAACAAAATGTCTAGATATTTTTGTGGATGGCAGTAAATATTCCTTTTATTGCATATACAGTTATGAAGAATAAATATATCGATAAATAAATGATTCGCCCTGTACACAACGACTCACATTTTTTACGATGGTTTTTATATAAATGACAGGTGTTTATGTGTTATAGAATCAATATCAAACATGGGGCCACCTCGGTGGTTCAGCGGTAAATCGGCCGCCTCGAAAGCGGAAGGTCTTGGGTCTGGCCAACATAAAATTTGAAATTTGATATACTGCTACTTTGTCTGGTACTCTGGATTTGAGGGATAGATTATTGACTGGTTTACCCGGTGCTAAGATAATGGACTGGGTGGACTGGGAGATTGGTGTGCTTGTCGCTGGCATAGTGACTCGGTGAGTTAGCACCTTACCAAAAAAACGCTCTGAGGCCATACTACAAACTCGCACATTACACGCATACATGAACTT
>CM056612.1:8935589-8958540 GCA_029721355.1 Tegillarca granosa | reverse complement strand
TCTTTTACAATGTCCAATTTATACTAATTTACATCTGACAAACCATTTTCTCCCTACACTTTAATATTACTACAAATTTATTACAATATCGTGATACTGTAAACCTCAGTGTTGATGATAATATTTATACTTTTGGTGTTGTTCAAAATTACATATTTTCATCTAAAAGGTTTGAACAGTAACTCTCTCTCTCTCTCTCTCTCTCTCTCTCTCTCTCTCTCTCTCTCTCTCTCATTTGGTTTATAATTAGTTGTCAACAATGTAACATAAACGTTGTTAACAATGTAATACAAAATGTATATATAACATTAACTTGTTCACCTGATTGTAACTTACATTATTTAAGTAAAGACTGTGGAGACGAGTTTATATAAGACCTATTTCTTGTTCTCGAATCCATTTCACACTATATATATGTATGCTTTTGTGACATTGATATTTTGATTTTTTTCTATTGTAAATAAAATATTGTTTAAACTTAAACAAACTGCGAACTACTTAACAAAACATCATAAGTTTAAGTTAACTTACCGTTTGCTTTAGTGACGGCCACACAAGACCCTATTAACAGTATTATATTTAGAAGTTCCATGTTAGGTAAAGCGTCGCCTTCAAAGTGGCCGAAAAGTACAGCCACGAACAGTATATTGCCCTTTGTTATCTTCGTGTGACGGCGGCATGTCGTGCAAATTTCCTTTCTCTTATCTCCAAATAGGATTAAACAATACTGAATTTTAAGCAATACTTAAACATCTCAAATAATATCTAGGGTTTTAATAATAATAATAATAATATTAAAAGGATGAAGAAGAAGAAGAAGAAGAAGAAGAAGAAGAAGAAAAAGAAGATGAAGATGATGATGATGATGACGACGACGACGACGACGAAGAAGAAGTAGAAGAAGATGATGATGATGACGATGATGATGATGATGGAAAAGAAGAAGAAGAAGAAGAAGAAGATGATGATGATGATGATGATGATGATGACGACGACGATGAAGAAGAAGAAGAAGAAGAAGAAGAAGAAGATGATGATGATGATGATGATGATGATGATGATGATAATGATGATGATAATGATGATAACGATGATAACGACGACGAAGAAGAAGATGAAGAAGAAAAAGAAAAAGGAGAAGATGATGATGATGATGATGAGGATGATGACGACGACAAAAACGACGAAGAAGAAGAAGAAGAAGAAGCATGAAATTTAAAAAAATCTTAAATTTGTTTGAACAAATTGTGTTATTGATGAAATTGTTCTGGGAATGAGGCTCATACGTCACATAAGCAATTGTGAAATGATATATCTTAACGCAATTTAAAAATGTTTATTTATTTATTTATTTATTTATTTATTTATTTATTTATTTATTTATTTAATAATTTTATTATTTATATTTATTTATTTTTATATTTATTTATTTATTTATTCATTCATTTATTTATTTATTCATTTATTTATTTATTCATTAATTCATTTTTATTTATTTATTTATTTAGTTATTCATTTATTTTATTTATTTTTTTTTTTATTCATTTATTTATTTATTCATTTTTTCATTTATCTTTTATTATTTATTTTTTATTTATTGATTATTTATTTATTTATTTATTTATTTATTTATTTATTCATTTATCTTATTTATTTATTTATTCATTTTTTCATTTATCTTTTATTATTTATTTTTTATTTATTGATTATCTATTTATCTATTTATTTATTTATTTATTTATTATTGTATCAGTTTTTATTTGATTTGTGTGTTTGTGTTTTCAAATTTACCATGTATTGCAAACTTAAATGTTTTTCTGTGTGTGTGTGTGTGTGTGTGTGTGTGTGTGTGTGTGTGTGTGTGTGTGCATTCAGGCATAATAAAGTTTGACGATATTTCCATGAAACAGAATGAATAAACGTAACAGTTGCACTTATTTAATCTTTCTATATATAGATGTACGCTATTCACGATTGACCCAGTATTACCAGAATTTAATCTCAGTATAAGAATTATCTAAAATGTTCTAAAGTAACGAGGTTAGCCTTAATGCAACTAAATGTCCTTTAAACCGGTAACGTGTATATTACTTTTTCCCGCCATCACATGACATCACAACCAATCAACGAAAAAGATAGCGAATTCATAGCAGAAATGGTTTATATTACAAGCTCCGAAACAACGCCAACCTTCTTGCTTTGTTTATCCTAAATTCCGTTAAATTCAATGTTTTGTCTTCTAGAAGGTTTTATCTGTCACGTAGTTTGAAGTTTTTGTTGTTCTGATTTGACCTTACAGGTCAAAATTGTTTCCGCACAATGGACACCCGATTCACATCTGATTTTTCACTCGTATGTTCTTAATATCGAATGGAACCGTACAAAATTCAGAAATAGGTAGTTTTTCCACGATCACCGGTTATGAAATTTCGTAAGAGTTATCCCACTTTTGTTTATATGTCGTCTGCTAGCAACAATGGCCAAGCGCAGGAAACAACTCTCAGTCGAGACGAAACAAACTATTGTAACTTTAAGCGAGGGAGGTTTCAGCGCAAAGAATGTGAAAGTGGTCTCCATACTGTGTTGGTGAAAGCGGATTATGGAACTCCCCAGGTAGTTACAAGTGTAATGTTTTGGGGAGTGTATCAACCACGATGGTGTAGGGACTTTGGTAGCAGTAGATGGTAACATTAATTCAGAAAAAGTATACTTTTATCTTGGACGAAAATCTTTTTCCAGTTGTTGCTAAAGTTTTTGAAAACCGCCCTTGGATATTCCAAGATGACAATGCCACCTCTCATCGCTCTCGGCATACAATGTATTTCAAAGAGACAAACCGTATACTTGTTATGTACTACTATTTTATGGCCTGCACGAAGTCCAGACATAAATATTATAGAAAATGCGTGGAGGTACTTGAAATCAGGTTGTAGAAAAGAGCACATAATCATTAGAAACAGATAAGAACTGATCGATGCTGCTACTGAAAGCTTGGTCTCCATCAGTTTAACTTATATTCGATCATTGTATGCCTCTATTCCAAACAGAATCTGTCAAGTTGTCAGGGCAAACGGATCCATTACCAAATACTGAGGTAGGAAATCATCATATTTTTTTAATTCCCTGATATTCAAATTTACAGTTGTGAAAAGTCGTTTTTTAGAAAAACAATGGCGGCCATTGCGCGGAAACACTTTTGACCTGTGAGTGTAGCAATGTATCATTTTAATTACGTTTGCTTATTAACAATAAGTTAAATAACTGTTGCTTGCTGCGAAATGTAAAGGAACTGTCTACATCTCCCACGTTTGGCTTCAGAAATGTTTGAAGATTACAGGGAGCCGCCATATTGTATCGAATGTATACACGTATTCGGATATTAATCTGTGAAAATAGTACCGCAATCTTAACCTCAGAAATGTTCCAAAGGACTATCTGCAATAGGTACGAATGTTAGCCGCTTTTCGGATCTTTAATATATAGAACAACAGTTCCAAACAGCGGTCAATATTCGACCTCTTTTATGACTACGGCTGGCAGTCCTCGGGAATTTTTCTAAAATAGAGATTGGGTACTATCTTTAAGCAAACTTAATGCAGTCTTTCAGACAGTACGTAAAAGACGTCTAAAGACAGTTTTAAATATATAACACAAATACCAGTTAAATTTTGATGTACCAGATGTGCACATTTCGGAAATTCATTCCTCATCAGTGACACTAAGATCGAAAAGTTTGATAAAAAACATAAGCCAAACAGTTGAAAATAATGAATCTAAAGTTCCAAAATTATATAAATCCAAATCCAGCTAAGGAATGCTTTGCATGAGGGAACAAACTTTAATTTACCTTTCAGTCCCCTTTAAGCCGCCCTAAGTTGTCTAAAGATTATCTTTAAGATACTTTTAAGTTGGCTTAATGGTACTTATTACCACTCGGATTACAAGTATTCTTTTTGGTTTAAACTATCTATAAGAATGTTAAAGCATGGCTTCACAACTTATATAATTAATTGAAAGTTTATAACAACAGATCTTCTTCCTAGATGAAAAACATCAGATCTCAATGATGTTGTCGAAAATCTCTCTCTCTCTCTCTCTCTCTCTCTCTCTCTCTCTCTCTCTCTCTCTCTCTCTCTCTCTCATGTTTCTAATTTATCTATAAAATGATCTAACTTATTTATTTATTTATTTATTTTATTATGTTTTTTATCTATATGTAAAATGATCTAACTTATTTATTTATCTATTTATTATTATTTATTTATTTATTTATTATGGGTTTATCTATCTATAAAATGATCTAACTTATTTATTTATTTATTTATTATTTATTTAGTTATTTAATATCTGTTTTTATCTATCTATAAAATGATCTAGCTGATTATAATATTTTCTCAGATTTCTACTTCATACTACAACATATTGTAATTAAAATTATCATGTTTCTATGGACACGCTTCGCGTCCTTGCACAATTTTGCTTTGTGGGTAAAATAATATTTTTATATAAAATATTTATGATATACATCATTTTTGGTCATATTTTACATGCTTCATACTTAGGACTTATATTTCAACTAAGAGAACAACAAAAGGCGACATTCAAGGTCTATGACAAACGTGATGTCTTCAATTTTTTAATTGTTAACAGGGGCCTCGGTGGCCTCTCACCGCCTGGGTTTCAATCCTACTCAGGACAGATCCTAGTATGAGAAAGTTTGTTAGTTTGCTTGCTGAAGGTCGGTGGTTTTCTCGGGCACTTAGGTTTCCCTCCACCATCCCAGAACTGACCGCCTCGAAATAAGTGAAAGAATCTTGACTGGGGCGTAAAACACCATTACTCCACTCCACTCCACTCAATTGTTAACGAATTTTTCAAAAATAGGCTGATCAATGCCTATTTATGGACGACATCACATTTTTGTTGATAAGTATAAAGTCGTTGTGTCAATTTATCCTGTATACATTTGACGACCAAAAGTTCCAGGTTCTTTTTATTTTCAAATTTTGAAAGTCACGGTTCTTTCGAATGTGAACTTCAAATAAAACGAGGCCCCGTGTCACGGTAGGCGTGGCACGATTAAGAACTCTGCTGTATAATGCCAACAGTGCAACGCACTATAGATGAAGACGTCTGGATATAAATGAAATATCCATGACTGGGACGTTAAACATCATTACTCCACTCATTTTATCTCATTCTCAAATCTAATATCGCACGTGACGAATGTAGCTACCAAGAGAGGAGTTGCTTACGCTTCCGGATATATTTTCTAGCTATTAAAGCTTTTAAACTGCTTTGGGGATTCTGGGATTATTATTTGGCCATAAACTGGTATGCTTGTGATTGATAAATACATCTTGACGTCTTAACATCATTCACTTATATAATTAGCAAGATTCAGAGTGACAACGAACACGGCACAATTTATGTTGATTATGAAACAGACCAAACACAAGCAGGCATTGAAAATTGAATCCCTTGTTTAATGTGTGTGTGTGTGTGTGTGTGTGTGTGTGTGTGTGTGTGTGTGTAATTTTTTTATTTTTTTTTCACGAATATGAGCCAGCACTAGAGCTCACACACAGGGAAGTGAGTATAGAACTATCGTTATATTTCATGTAAAAAACAAGAAAGTTTAATAATTAATTAATTAATCTCGAAATTTGATTCGTCAGTGGCTTTTTTGTCAATTTTCATCGACACATACTTAAACCACACCCATCTAGCAACATGTGTTAATTTTTTTTTTTCATCATCACACTCGTAGTCCGAACAATACCGAACACTGAAAATTATCACAATCCGTCACCAATTAGTTCCGGATATTAGTTTTACCTAGGATCTGTTCCAACCCAATTGGTCTCGAAGTGAACGTTTTAAGAAACTATCAATCATACTATGGTGGCTTATTTCTGACATCGACATAATTTTAGTCGACATAAAATTATCTCAACATGTCGACTTAATATCTTGACAAGTCAAGATATTATCATGGAAAGTTGTGATACAAAATAAAAAGTTGAGATAAATAACACGACTTGCCGCGATATTTATGTTGACCAGTCGTGATAATTATCTTGATATCGCGACTTATTTTTTGTAACTTCTGAAACACAAGTATCGCGGAATGTCGTGTTATATATCTCAACTTTTTAGTTTGGTATCACAACTTTTCATGGTATTATCTCGACTTGTCAAAATAATAATTCGACATGTTGAGATAATTTTATGTCAACTAAAATTATGTCGATGTCAGAAATAAGCCACCATATCAAACAATTTTGAGCACCTTGATTTAGAATGAAACACTGCTGTGTAAAAATAAGTTGGGATGGTTGTGGCAATACAATATATACACACTGACCTTTGTTGAGTGTGTTATGATAGATAATCTCAGTCAGCAAAAAGAATTAACACCCGAGACAAAGCTAAGGTCAGTGTGTTTTTATTACACAGAATGTATTTTTCAGCTATCTTTTCAACACGAACTTGAAAAAACTGAAACAATAGTAGGTCCTACGAAATAAAGTATTGTTTGTGACATCCACAAACGCCATTGTTTACCACCTGTCATCTGTTAACAGCACAAGCGTTAGAATGTTTGTAAGTTCGCTTGTCGAAGGTCGGTGGTTTTCTCCGGTCATCTCCACCATCCACAAGCTAACGGCCTCGATATAAGTGAAATAATCTTGACTGCGGCGTTAAACAGCATTACTCTGCTCGACTCTATCGATTTCCCTGGAGGGTATCAGGAAATATTTGGTTAAAAACGGTGATACCTTAAACATTAAAATTTAGACAACATTCCAAGACTATTAACATAACTAATCTAAAAGTTAAAAAAAATCAAAAGCAAAATGGCGCAATGTTTTGTAATTATATTTATTTTTCTAACCTAATTAGATTTCAAACATGAGAACATTTCCCGTTTTTCCAAAAGCATGCACGGAAAGCCCTACAACCACTCTGTTTGCCATCGAATTGTTCACAAAGCATCCCGTGTGAATTAGCTTTACTTACACACCCTCCGTTTCCGTTGTATTCACACTTGAGCATTTGGCAAACTGCTGCACTAGTGTTTTTATACTTGTCATCACATGTAAGGGTTTTGGTTTCCCCAATACTCTTACAGCGACGCCATCTATAGTAGGTACATCCCTTCCAACTGCTACATGGTCCAATAGCCGGGGCGTTTATGTCTTTACATGTTAAACCTACAGAATGAAATGAAAAATGGAGTAGTTTTGCTTGTTGAAGTCACAGGTATTTGTGATAGTGAATTATGTAAAAACTTTTATCCAATTAACTTGAATTAAGTTTGCTATTTTTTACTAACCTGACTCTAATTGTAATTGCAAATCGCTATGCCCACCGGCTATTAATATAAACTTCTTCTGTAGTAAAAAAAAAAAAAAAAAAAAAAAAAAAAAAAAAACTTTTGCTGGTACGGCGATTTTACTGGTGAAAAATATGAATAGACCGGAAGTGGTGTTTTTAATTACCCATTACTTCCTGTGCGCAAAATAATCAACCATTTGCCTTGTTTTTCAAGAAGAAAATCTGTGTGCAGAAGTATGCGCATGAGCATAACAATTTCCATTTACGACTAGCCTCAGTAATTGTAATTTTCGAATGTTTTTTAATCGGATTCTCTATGAAAATTAATAATAAATGACTATCACGAACACAGTAATTCAAAAAGTAGGTACTATACGTAAGCTAAAATGTCAATTTTCCTTTAGAACAAAATGAAAATCTTAGTATATTGACTTATGTATATATTTACCCCATGTGCCACCTCCTGTGGGCTTGAGTGAATAAAGTTAATTAAATTAAATTAAATTGAGCCAACGTCATGTAACACGTCATAAAGACGTCATAAAACATATTATATGCAATCAAAATCTTTGGGAGCCCGTAGCCGTTATTTAAAACTGTATCAATACAATACATGTATTGTTTTTAGTTGTCAATTTTTTTTCTAAAATACGAAAAATTCACAGGTAAAAAAGAACAATTCTAGAAAAACACAATGTTAAGTTGATTGTAATTATATATAACGTCGCATCAGCAATTTGTCAGTTGTTTGTGACGAGAGCATGTTAGTTAAAGGATTATTTTTTGAACATGTTTGTGTATTTGTTAAATCTGCTAGTGTGTATGATGGCCTAATTTGTACTAGTGAGGACTCAGAGCTGCTTTTATTGTCATTATTATTATTATTTTATTTATTTATTTATTTATTTTTATTTATTTATACTCTGTCCCCTCAATGATGAGCTCCAGGCGAGAAAGCAGTAGTTCAATTTTTAAAATGATTAATATGACCGGGTTAGGTTCGAATCCCCTAACCTCCCACTATCACGAGAAAGGCTGTACAACTGAGCCACCTATATAGCTATGCTATGCAACCATAATGTAAAAATACCTTATTTTTTAAGTAAAATATAAACGCCACATGTAACTTATCTTTACCGGTTTTTAAATATCGTGGAAGGTTAACCATGTGGAGTATTCATGAGTTAATGTATGTTGGATATTGATTTTTTCAATAATTTCTGTACTGAAATACTAGTAATTAAACCGGCGTTATATCCACTTTATATTTTATCTCTTTTTGTAAATTGTTCGGTGGCTGAGTGATAAATGTGTTAGCCTTGTACTCCATAGGCCTAAACGTCTCATGATTATGAACAGAGGTAAATTGCATATAGTTAGCCAATGTGCTAAACTAACAGTTCATTGAATTACCTTTTTTAAACCTGAAACTTGTTTCAGTTTGCAATTTTTCGAATGCGTTTACTGCGTTTTATCTTGCGTAATTTTGAGCCACCAATACGTACCTACAAATTTTATTGCTCCGAGTTGCCATGGTAACATGCAAACAACAACAAACACAACAACCAAACTAGATAAGACCTGTATTGTAAAAAAATATCCTATTAGCTTTAAATTGATCAATTAATCAGTCACTGTATCGAAACATATATTGGATATATTGACTTACCATAGTTCTTTGTTCCTTTCATTCTCAAATATTGACTTGCACGTGACGGGTGTAGCTAGCTAGACAGGAGGTGCATACCCTTCCGGAGCACCCGGCCTTACTTCCTTGATGGAAGTTCACGTGTATAACATATTTTGCCAGTTTGCAAAGTTTTTACTTTGTTTTTTGGGATTGTGATATGGACAAGGACTGGTATGTTTGTTTTATTTGATAAGAATGCTTGTATCAAGAATTCAGTAGAATTGACTATGTGTTTTGAAAACGTAAAGATCTTTCATTTTCAAATTACCGTTACAATGTGTGAAAAGCGTGTGACCAATTAATAAAAAAGTTCCCTTGAATATACAACTCGATTGTTAAATTTATCTCTTTTCATCGGGATGATGAAATTTAAACTAATAAAAAAAAGCAAATATGGATGAAAATGGCGATGAGCGAAAACTGCTATTTTTAGCTAATATATATTCATAAACCATAAAATAACTGAAATCTATTACTTCTAAATATTTTGAACAGAGAACAATTATATACCGATCACATTTCCAGCTCACCCAATGCTATATATATATGTGTGTGTGTGTGTGTGTGTGTGTGTGTGTGTGTGTGTGTGTGATGCAAATGTCGCTGCAAAACAATTCATCTTTTCAAGTAACCGAAGAAAAGCCTATTCTCTGACATAAAATTGCAGAAAAAACTCTATTTTTTAAATATAAAATCAAATTTTACACGTGCTTGCAAAAATTATATTGGCTTATTATTAATCTTGAAACGACAGGCATAGGAACCATTAAAAATCATTAAAAGATACTTATCTTACTAGATCTGAAATATCCATATTTCATGTCATATAAATTCCACACGAGCGATAATAATAAAAGTAATAAATGACTTAATAATTCATCGTTTAAAAATGGTAAGCGATGAACAACATTTTTAATTAATCCTTTGTAGAAAAAATATTTTTTTTATAAAATAAAATTTCATTTGTGTTACGCGTGTTTCTTTTATTTACGAGTGAACATCTCTCTCTCTCTCTCTCTCTCTCTCTCTCTCTCTCTCTCTCTCAGATATATACATTACCATTTTGTTCATTTCGTTGTATAATTCACAAACAAACTTTACAAATTCTAACCTGAAAATAATACTTCAATCTGAAAAAAATAATCATTTTAATAACAGGTGTTGTAAATCGCTATATGTATGCTTTCAAAAAAAATTTTTTTATAACAGTCGTCACAATATTGTTGATAACTTTGAAGTCACTGTTTCCAAACTTGTACTTGATATATTTGATGTCCTAAAGTTCCGTGGACCTTTCATTCACAACCTTGATTTTGCACGTGACTGGTGTAGTCAGCTAGGTTATCCTTCTGGAGCAAATGGTGCAAATGGATGTGTGTAACGGAATAAGATAGTTTTCAATACCTTTTTTTTTTTTTTTTTTTTTTTTGCTTTTTGGATTGTGATTTGGATAGGGACTGGTATGTTTGTGTATGACTAAAATGTCTCCAAGTTTGATTTTAACAAGTGTAGTGGAATGTATTATTGTTTGTAAATAGACTAATGATAACCAGTAGTAATAACTCAAAAACAACCATTTACAAAATTACCTGAAACCAAGTCTAAGTGTAATAAGCATTAAAAAGATTTGAATACTGTAAAATCACAATTGTTCGTGGGGGATTAAATTTCGTCATTTTCGTGGGTTATTGAAAAACACGAAATTAAATGCCATCGAATATTTTTAATTACCATTGCCCTCAAAGGGATTGTTTTAACAAAACTCAATTCCACGAAAATTTCTACCAACAGAACTTTTTAAAAAGGCAAAACCACGAATATTAATGATTCTACAGTACTCTTTTTTTCATTTATGCATTTCAAATAATTTTCTGCATTATGTTTTGGAAATTCAATCCTTTTTATGTGCAAATAAAACATTGGTAAAATCTTAAGATTTCAAAATAATTAACCAAAAATACACAAAATTTCAAAAATCACTTTACCTTTGTTTAAAAACTGTAATACATTTTTAAATTTTGTTCGAAAAGTAAATGGCAAATGGTTATAGTCCATGTTTGACGATATTTTTTCATACATTTGCCAGTTTGCTCACCAAATGTAGATTTTTTTACCCTTAACTTTATCACCATTGACTTTCTCGATCGATCAAAAGTAGAAGAAAAAAATTGCCTAAGACTTTAAGAACTTTTCCAATCTCAACCTGTTTATAAACCTACCTTAATGTTTCAAAATATCGCATTTACATGTGATGTTTTAAAATTTCTAATGTGATTTTGTTCAGTTGTGAAACCTATAAATATTAGGGTAGCAAGCAACGTGTATTCAAATGATTGGATGAAAATGTTTTTATACAGTAAAGTTTTATAATATTCATTAGATTCATTAATTTGCAACTGTTTGGCGTATGTTTTTTAATCTATCAACTTTTTCGGCCCCTAGTGTCACTGATGAGGAATGATTTTCCGAATTGCTGCACATCTGGCACATCAAAATTTAGCAGGTATTTGTTATATATTTACTACCCCTGAGCGGGTACCGCTGCTGGTGGAGTAAATCTCCCCGAGGGTATCCATAACTCAGTAGGCAGTACTTTGTGCTGTCAGAAAATATACCATTTAGCAAAATTTTCAGTCGTCTAAATTTTTGAAATTTATTTAAAACTAAGGTTTGTTCCCTCCTGCAAAACATCACTTAGCTGGATTTTGATTCACATATTTTTGGAACTTTAGATTCATTAATTTGCAACTGTTAAGCGTATGTTTTTTTAATCTATCAACTTTTTCGGCCCCTAGTGTCACTGATGAGGAATGATTTTCCGAAATGTGCACATCTGGCACATCAAAATTTAGCAGGTATTTGTTGTATATTTAATAACTAAAATTACAAAATTTTACTTATCTCATAACTTAATATCTTAATTTTTTGCATCATCGAACGTGTTGTTGCTTAGCAAATAATAATTATAATGAGAAATTAATCACGACTAATGGAATGTGATTTAATGGTACGAAAAAGTTTGAATTCAAATTATTTCCAATAACAAAATGAAAAATTTAAATTTAACAAGGATACAAAGCCTTTGAAATTTTGATTTAATGTAGTCAGAAAAAAATATTTGTAGAACGAAAAAAAGCAAAAAGTCTTAATATACACGAATTTATTTTAAACTTTCAAAAGCATTCTTAGTGATTAAAACTATCAATACATTTTATGTATGCATGTGAAATGCTTTGGTTTGTACTAGGGCGACTATGATAAGGTGCTAGCTATAGCTCACCGAGTACAGTATGTTGTAGACAATTATAACACTTCCCAAGTAATATTATCTTGGCATCGAGTGAACCAGTCGATACTTTGTCCTCTAAAGTCTAGCACCAGGCGAGGAAGCAGTATATCAAATTTTAAAGACTTTTACCCGATGTTACGCGACCAGGATTCAAATGCCTGGCCTCCCTCCCTCACTACTATTGAGCCGCAGAAGTTATTTCCGACTTTAGATGGACAGCGGGTTCAAGTACAGTAGTGTATTTATACTTTTTATTGCCCTAAAATCTCTCCTGATTTCAACCAATGGTTCATAAATACGTTCACCTAAAAATGGCACAGCAAAATTAAGCATGTATTTTATCAGGAACAACCAGTTAGTGTCCGAGAAAAAATGAAATACCAAAAAATTTACAAAAGTTTTTTCTAAAATATTTTATCAATACAATACCAAACAACCTTCATTTATGGTGAGACACTTAACGAAATTTAACACAATCCAGTTTCTTGTTGGTGAGGGTATTTCATTTATACCAATAAAGAAATTTTTTGATAAATGTTTTTGCAAAATCTACATTTTCTTCAAACGTAATCAATTGTGTTATGATTTGACAAACGGAACAATCTTAATGCTGCATTAAGTTTTCCAACAAAAAATAATAAAATGGTGCTGATCTTATTTATGATGTTCCTAATAAAAAATGTTACTTTTGGTTCAACGATAAAAGCTCGAATAAATAAAAAAACAGCGATTTCCAAGCGAAATGTAGTCTGTGGGATCTGATTTTAGAACATGGTTACGTCATAAAAACCCGGGTCATTTAAACGCAACTTACAAAACAGGTGACAAACGATTAATTAAACGCACGGTGAAATACGATGAATCCCACTGGATCGTTATCTATTTTTAAAAATATATATATTTCTAGAAAATCAAAAACAATTGACCATCTCATATTTGCCTCGATTTTCATGCTTTGCCGACTTTAAAGATTGTGAGAGACAATTGCTGTGTATTGCCACAATGTGGTAATTATTTCTAAAAAGTTCGAAAGCGAAAGATAAGCGTAAAGACCTTTAACGTGTTCGTAAAACTTTATTTCATTTGATATGAGCATTTGATTATTTTTTATATGAAGGTGCTAGAAAATGTGTTTTAATATCATATAGGTTTGAATTTTGATTTTTCAAATGATGGTCATTATTTGTCTGTGATGTTAGCTAATGAAAATTTGGTTTTTACATAGTGCCAAATGCTGCAGCAATTTTTTATATAGAAGGCGCTTACTTTAGTCATATATATATATATATATATATATATATATATATATATATATATATATATATATATATATGTGTGTGTGTGTGTGTGTGTGTGTGTGTGTGTGTGTGTGTGTGTGTGTGTGTTTTTTAAACGATGGTCTGTTATAACTCCATTATAGATTGACATATATGTGTATGTATGTATGGGAAATGTTTTCAATTCTAAATATCTATTTAAAGTCGGTGATTAATAACTATTGGGTCAATGGTGGACATGCAAAGGTCATTTAGACCATATAGACCATTTGATCTTTTTTTTTCTTTTTGTATATAACTGCATAGGTGGCCTTAATGGTAAGGCATTCAGGAAACATTGATAGGTCAATGGTTCGAACCTAAGCTGAGAAAAACGTATAACTATAAAATGCCGCTTTTTCGTCTGGCATTTATTCGTTGTACAGATTATGTGATTTAGTAAGGAAGTGATATAATTGTCTGCGACGTTCTGATTCCGTGAGATAGAACGTTAATGTCGCCATGAGTGCACGTTCACACAAGACAGACCATAAAATACCTGCAATTCTTATGTATATTCGACCTTTTTCTCCAACGCTAAGCTGTTCATTACTGATATGACAAAAAATATTACAACCATCCATCCACCTTTTTAAAGCCAAATTTACTATAACTTGTAAATAGCTTTTGGTTTGAAATGTAGATACAATATGCAACAAAAATGGCTTTCTTAACTTCTTACATATACTCAAACTTTTTTCAAATCCTTGCTGATGTGCCGGTAAACAACATTACAACCTTTCTATTACTTTACTCAAAGCCAATATCAAATTAAACTCTGTATAGGTTTAAGGTGTGAATAAGGATACAACATGTTACAAAAAAGGAAAATGTTTATAAACCTGATTACCTTAATCTTTCAAAAACACATTTCAATTTTACTGACCGAAATGTCATTAATATCTGTAAATAGTATTGCAACGAAATATTTTAATCTGTATACTTGATACCTATCAGTTTGAGTTATAACATAAAACACAAATTGTAAAATGTATATATAAAGTTAGTATCAATAGCTTTCAAGCTAATTATTTTAAGCATTTTATCACAGTGTGTTGATATTGATGAATTGGAGCATTATCTTTGTGCTTTGTCACCACGTGATAATTTTTTCTAAAGAGTTCGAAAGCGTAACACCTTAAACGTAAGGGTATTGACCTTAAACAAAATTGCGAAAAAAAATCATGTGATACGCGTAACTTAGTTTCTTTTATATGAAAGTACCAGAAAAGTGTTTTAATATCATACTAGTTTAAATTTTGATTTTTTAAATGATGGTGATATATTGTCTGTGATTTTAGGTAGTATGGTTTTAACCATCATCGAATTCTCCAGTAAGGTTTTATATAAAGGTGTATACTTTTTCGAAATAATATGTTTGTAATATATATAAACATTTATTTTTAAACAATAGTCTTTTATAACTCTATTATAAAGTGGCACGTATGCGTGTGTGTATGTATGAAAAATGTTTTAATTGTATTTAACATATGTGATAAGAACTTAATAAAAAATATTATAATGTAATGTATGAAATTGTTTTTGTTTTCCTTAACAAACATTATTATTATTATTATTATTATTATTATTAAATCTGCTAGGCAAATGTTTTGAAAACCCTTTTTCTTACAAACATTCCAATGTATTGCACACGTCAAAAACAGGTAAACTCCATTTTATTGCAATTTTTAAATCTATTTTTTCAGTCATTGATCAATAACTATTAGGTTAACGTGTGGTCCTCTTATATATACTCAAACTTTGTCTTCGATCCTTTGTTGCACATTGCTTATGTGGCGGTGAACAACATAACAACCATTCAACTACTCTACTTAAATTCAATATTCTATAAAACTCTGTATGAATATAGATACAGCATGTAACAAAAATGACTTTGTTAATCAATCTCATTACCTTAATCTTTCAAAAACATCTACAACACATTTCAATGATCATATAAATCATCAAGTAATGTTGCAATTAGATACCAGCAGTTTTAGTTTAAACATATATACCAAGTGTTAAACATATAAAGTTTGAATGGCTTTCAGCTTTTTTTCACGAATTTGAAGCATTTGTCAGAGTGCGTTGATGATGATGATTTTAAAAAAGTCACTTATATTTTTAAACAATTAATTTAAATATCATAAATAGATACAACCTGCCGCATCGCCTAAAGCTGTCCGAGTTAGTCAAACGTAGTACTTGTTACCTTAAACTCGGTTGTAACGTACAACTGGGTCATTCTGATCTTTATTATAATGCTATGATATGCAGCATAGATGTACAACGCCTAAGAAAGCTAAATCAGAATCATGTTTAAATAAGTCTAACCTAAATACACTAGACTCCAGTTTGACAATCATTCACTCAACTGAGTGTACATTCAATTCAATTATTCCCATTTTTATCTAATTAATGTTTTAAAAATTTTAAGTTTTATGAGACAATATTTTGTTTTGTTTAACAAAACTACACTTAACAATTTAGATATAACATTAAATATTCATTTTTAACTGTAAATTGTCTTAGAAATTGATATTGAAATATTCCTTAATTTGAGTTTAGTGTACACTCCATTGGGTAAATGATTATGAAACTGGGGCCTGGACTAAGTGTCCAGTAAACAGTGTGTGGGTGTTGCCACTGATTCCCATATTGTTATCAATTAGCATGCAAAGTAAAGGGTTATCGGTATATTTATAACACTTATATTACTCTAACAGTAGCAAAAACTACTACAATGCTATATTTTTTTTGATTTCGTACAAAAAGATGACATCGTTTTTAATTTCTATTTTTATTTCTTTATATCGTATTTTATTTCTATTTATTTCTTTATTATATATATATATATATATATATATATATATATATATATATATATATATATATATATATATATATATATATAGTTGCTTGCTACAATCAACAAAGAAAGTATATATCGATTTAAACTTTGGAGTTTCCATTAACTTTCGTAATTTAGACTCAAAATTCACTTTGATTGAAGTAAAATTTCGAATTTTGGTATTTCGATTTAAACACAATTTTGCATAAAAATACATAGAGATCTGACGGGACCGTTTGTATCATTTCGATTTTTAAAAGCGAAATATCGATTCTACTGATTTGGAATTAAAGAGAGTCGAGTGTGTGTGTGTGTGTGTGTGTGTGTGTTTGTGCAAAACATAAATACATAAATATTTTTCTTTTATATTTTATTGGATTACAAACATACATGACTATTTCAGAAATGTTAATACTAAGGATGAGGAATTTCGCAGATATATCTTGATGTTCCTTGCATGTCCTTGTGACTTCCCCACTGATAGGCCCCAGCGAAATGACCAGGTAAGAAAATGAATCCATAAGGTTGGTCATTTGGCAAGTCGGGTTCACCTTGTGCCCAGTCATTATAGTTAAGCGGAGAGCCGTCAGTCCATACCCATTGCTTAGCAGCATTGAGCTTTGCTCCCATGTAATATCCCCATACATCACCTGAAATAAATACAAGGAGGTAATCTTAATTTATATAACGTTTCCTGATACAAAAACTTGGTGTTTCCTCAGTTGGCTATTCTGTGGGTCTGAAGGCTGAAAGATCCAAAATGCATATGATTGAACAGAAAATTGACTATTTTTTTACCAGTCCTGGTTTTATTTGAGCTGTTGGTTTTGTAGGTCACTATGACGCTACGATATATCTTGGAAGAAACTTTATAAGCAAATGATCAAAAATATAATTTTATCAATATAATAGACAGTATTTCAAAGATTTTATGTACACTTAAAAGAAATATAACTATTTTAATATAACAAAAATAAATGTTTGTTTTTATATGACAATGTTGAAAAATAAATGTTTAAAATAGCTTTTGGAAAAGCTAGTTATAAACAAATTTTAATATTTTAAAATTCTAATAGAATAATGGGGAATTACTCCTATTGTTAAAAGGATTCCCGAGAATATTCGTTGCTTGGTTGGAATTTTTCGGCTATTCTTGACGAAACAAATTATTTTTTATTAATCCCTAAGGATTATTCGCTAATTATATATCATATAATAATTATATTATGATCACCAGTACAATTACTTTTAATGTAAACCAAAAACTTTTACCAGTCTCGAATTTTTTGGAGCTGTTGATTTGTAGGCCACTTTGACGCTACGATATACATTGCAAGCAACTTGTTAAATACGTTTTGAGAGCTTTGCAAAAGTTTGAATAATTAAGCTAAAGATCAAAAATATAATTTTTTCAATAAAATTGGCTAGTATCTGGAAGTTTTTATCTTAAAATGAAATGTAAAACTAATCTTTTAAAATATTATGATGTTAAGAATATGTGATACAATATATACTGTAAACGACTTGTTTTTCACATTTAAAAGATTTGTAAGTAAAAAATCGGAAATATATTTTGTTGAAAAAATGGGTTAGTGCTTAAACGTTATTATCTTAACATAAAAATATAGCAATTTATTTCAATATTAAAATGAACAAAAATATACGATACTACATATACTACAAGCAACTTGTTTTGCACATTGATAAGCTTTACGAGCAAAAGTAACAAAAATACAATTTTATCAATACAATGGACTTAAAAGTTTTTATCTACACATAAAATTATAACTGATTTTTTAAAAAATATTATGAAAATATCTGGTTTTTACTATATGATAATATAAAAATAAATGCTTTTGGAGAAGCTAGAAAGCAAATTTTATTAATCCCTAAGAATTAATCTTTAACAAGTTCGTATAGGCGTAAGATTTTTAAACGGACTGTTACGAACCAGGGCACACCAAGGGCGACTTAAGCGTGCTAGCTTACAAATTCCTCAAGCCACAGGCAATCATACCATTCCTTTGAACATACATATAACATATTATTTAGATACCGGGTAAACCAGTCTTTGCTCTCGTTTCTTAATATCGAGCACAAGGCGAAGAATCAGTATCTCCAATTTTAGAGGCTTTTAAATCAACCGGTCGGGATGCTAACCCACGCTCTTCTTCCGAGCCACCAAGGCGGTATCTACCAAAAAGAATGTTTTGTCGAACAACAACATGCAACTGCTTTTCTTACTTCAGCAACACCGTATAATCTTATCAAAACACTGTTGTACTACTGTACTTTGAAGAAATAATCATTTTAGTATTTGGTACCAGAAAAGTCTTGGTCTGATTCTTATACTTTTTAAATACATCGATATTCGTCGGTTGTTTAACACTTGCAGTATATTGCGTCATATAAACAACGAAAATGGATAAAATTTGGCACATATCTCCAGTGATCGCCTAGAGTATATGACAGATTGGAGTAAAAAAAAAAGGTGCCTTACGCCCAAATCAAGAAAGTTTCATTTATATCATAGTGGTCAGCTATAAGAGTGTAGAGAAAACCAAAGTGCCAGAAGAAATCCACAGACCTTCGGCAAGTGAGCTGATAAACTTTCTAAAATAAGATTCCACTCGAATGGGATTTGAACCTAGGCGGTGAGAGACACTGTGATCTCTGAGAGCACTATATAGACCTTTTCACCAAAGAGCCCACATCAGAGTAAATGAAAAGCCATTTTGCAAAAAGTTATAATTTGAACGCGTTGCCAATAGTACGTTTCTTGGCTACAAATATTTTTGAATTAACTTACCAGGTATTTTGCCGGAGGACATCATATTTTGTAATTGTTGAATTATAAATCCATTTTCATTTGCATCGTCAATTTTAAGGAGAGCACCATTTTTCAAATTGCATATCTGCCTGGCTTCTTCCCAGTATTTTATCTCCGTGGAAAAGAAGTAACATGAAGCACCATGCTCTACTGTGTTTGGTGGACATGCTGGAAAAATACACAAATATATATATATATATATATATATATATAGAGAGAGAGAGAGAGAGAGAGAGAGAGAGAGAGAGAGAGAGAAATATATATATATATATATATATATATATATATAACAAATAAATATTATTTTATCGTTTACGTCACAACAGCAATTTTTCAGGTATACGCGACAATTGTTTGTAAACAATCATTGATAATACGTAGGTCTATATAATATTGTCAAGATAAAAGCCTTTAGACTTTTCACAAAATCTCTACCGAACTGATTAACCCATTGCATTTTTTACACTACTAAACAAGCGAATAGACACACATCCCTTCTCGGGAGGAATTTAAACTAAAACAATTCAACAATGCTGTATGGAAATCATGTGTATAACATTTTGCCAGTTTGCAAAATTTTTACTTTGTTTTTGGGATTGTGATATGGACAAGGCCTGGTATGTTTGTTTTGTTTTTGTTACTAATAAAGATTGATTGATTGATTTAAGGTGTTAACATCCCAGTCATGATTCTTTCAGTTATATTGGGCTGTCAGTTCAGGGACGGCGGAGAAACTGTGTGCCCCGAGACCACTATCAACTTTGTGTAATCGCATTGACAAACTTTCTCACACCAGAATCTGCCCCGAGCAAATTAATCCTTAGCATTAAGATGCGCTGTGATCAGTAAACGTTATTATTTAGAAAGAAGATGGTATATTTACATGCAGGCGTGGGTTTTTGGGTCGTTGTTGTTGTATGGTGATGAGGTGAAGAACAGTTTCTGTTACAAAAATCATCATTGCAGCAAGAAAAACAGAACGTATCAGCTCTTTTATATACCGTGGCGGCGTCCCTCCTTCCGATTAAACCAGCTGATTGACAAGCCTGTAATGTATTACCAATAGTTAGTGAAAGTACATACTGTTTTCTGACAAGAATAGTTTTTTTAAAACATAAAAGATAAAAGCATTTTTGACGTTCTTCCTACAAGAATTGCCTTTAAAACAGAGAAAAAAGCATAAAAAATTCTTGTTTTCTTCAACATTCTCCCTATTACCTAACTCAAATGATTGAAGCAAATAATGTTTTGTTATAAGTGATAAAGAATCTTATTCTTAATAAGAAAACAGTATGATTACACGGAAATAGAATGTGTCGGCTTTTGTGTGTGGGGGGTGGGGGTGGGTGGATCCCCTGTAAGATTCTTTTTATTGACTATAGTAAAAATTAATCATCAAATGACTAAAACAGCATTTAATTAAGCAGCCATTACAAGTGGAAACAATTTTTTTTATTCAAGAACAATTAAAAACAGGTATAAAATTAGTCGACTTTTTGGTGTTCTGTAGCGTTCTTATTTGCAACTGACCCTGATTTTTGCTGTAAAGACAGGCAATAGTTTATATTTGAATGAACAAATATTACAAAGAAGCTATAAAAACCAGTATAAAACCAATTTTATCAAAAACAGAAAAATATAAAATGGTTCACTTAATAAGTATTTTTTTTTTTTTTTTTTTTTTTTTTTTTTTTTTTTTTTTTTTTTTTTTTTTTTTTAGAAATTTCGTTGTCCTTATTTATTTCAATAATTTTTCGCCCATTTATTTCGATGTTTGTTTCGTCGTTAGAATTGTTATCTTTTAAAACATTGGCATGACCTTCTTGTAGCTGCGTTCACTTAGTTATTGTTCGATATATCTGGATCAAAATTCATTCAAATATTGTTGTATAATATTTATGTAAATAACTGATCAAAATATGAAACATTTAATTAAAAAAAAAAAACAAAAACAAAACAAAAAAAAACGAAATCATGACTGTTCAAGAACTCCAAAAATTCCTACACAACTCAATTGTTAGCATCTCGTGTGTGTGTATGTGTATGTGTGTGTGTGTGTGTGTGTGTGTGTGTGTGTGTGATATTAATTACATTACATCATATCATGTCATATCATATCATATCATATCATATCATATCACATCACATCACATCACATCATATTATTTGATGAATTCTTTTTTAATCCAACAGTGGATTCAACATCACTTAAAACAACTAGGGCGTGGGTTCCACTTCTTGCAGTATAGTATAGAATATATATATGTCTACTTACAGTTTTAGAAGCACATCCAGATTTATACACGTGGTCGTATATTTGATCTGGTACCTTCATTATATGACATTCCTATTTAATGATAAAAAATAAAATCGTAATTCAATCTACAACAGTTGGAAACAGCAAGAAGTCTAAATCATGTAAAATAAAAAAGAAGTATACTTACACTATATTTCATATTAAAGCTGCATTAAGTTTACCAAATTTCTGAATTTTTTTTTTTGATTTTCTAAAAATATATTTTTTTAAAAGTAAATATCTTCTAACCACGATCCGTGATATTCATTTTCTAAAATTTTATTTCTTTTAGCTGTAAATAAGCGGAATCCTCTGACCGGTTGGTCAGTGTTCTACGATGGTAATTATGAGCTTGGAGCATGCGCACAGATGTACGGAAAAGCCTAGAATCGAAAGTGAAACATGACAGATTGCATTAATTGTCCTTCATTAATATCCAGATGTATTTGAAATGGTGTTATTTTTCCCTAACTAAGTCACAAATGACAAATTCAACGAAGTTCTGTGTTTAATTTATCGTATTTCAACATTTTGAAAGTTGTGTTTAAATGACCCGGGTTTTGATGACGTAGCCATGTTCTAATATTAGATCCCAAATGCTGCATCTCGCTGGGTAAATACTGTAATTTCTGTAATTATTCGAGCTTTTATCGTTGAACCAAATGTAACATTGTTCATTAGGAACATCATTTATTAGATTAGCACCGTTTTAATTTTTTTCTTTGGAAAATTTATGCAGCTTTAATACTTGTAACAGGAACTAAAGTATTGGAAAAATGTTGACCCCAATGGATAGACAAGGGAGATAATGCGGTCGTTAGAAGGCATTACTCAATATTCTCATCAATGAAGGACACTTGTAATTTAATTTTAATATACCAAATATTGTCATTTAAATTAATCTTAATAATAAATTTCAGCTTTCTCAAGGTATTGGTATAAACTAATTTACAGTTTTAATAAATTCGTTAAAAATGTACAGTTTTGGCTACGTGCTTCAGGTAATGAAAAATCGGGAATTTCTTTTGCAAAAAATGCATATGATTAATATGAAATTTTAATGCAGAACCCTCCTTTACCAGTAACTGATCTGATCATTATATTAAGAAAACAAATCATTTCAAAGACAAACATCATTAGAGTTTTTAAAACAATCTCTTTTTTAAACAAAAAACACCTAAAAACATCGACATTCGGATTATGATAAAAATATTTATACAATGTTTTATGTTTTAGAAATTTTATTTTTCAATAAAAAAAATTAACATTAGGTTTGTATCAAGGAAATCGTTTTTCCTTTTCAATTAAACATATTGTATTTTAATAATAAAACACAAA
>CM056612.1:8730622-8935489 GCA_029721355.1 Tegillarca granosa | reverse complement strand
GCCTAGATGGGGAAAAAGCGTCTGACGCCAGATACGCTACTTCAACCTCAACCTTTATTCAAAATTTCATTTTTTCGGGAAGGGGTATATGCCTTCTGAGCTCTTGTTAGAACTGTTCTACCCCTCTAGGGTTCTTGAAATTTTCAAAATGTCTTCTAGTTTGATAGATAAATCTGTGACAGAAAGGCCTAGATGGGGAAAAGCGTCAGACGCCAGATACGCTACTTCAACCTCAACCTTTATTCAAAATTTCATTTTTTCGGAAGGGGGAATCTGCTTTCTGAGCTCTTGTTAGAACTGTTCTACCCCTCTAGGGTTCTAGAAATTTTCAACATGTGTTTTAGTTGGATAGATTAATCTGTGACGGAAAGGCCTAGATTGGGAAAAGCGTCTGACGCCAGATACGCTATTTCAACATCAACCTTTATTCAAAATTTCATTTTTCGGGAGGGAGGTATCTGCCTTCTGAGCTCTTGTTACAACTGTTCTACCACTCTAGGGTTCTTGACAATTTCAACATGTCATTGAGTTGGATAGATAAATCTTTGACAGAAAGGCCTAGATGGGGAAAAGCGACTGATGCCAGATACGCTACTTCAACCTTAACCTTTATTCAAAATTTATTTTTCGGGAGGGGGTATCTGCTTTCTGAGCTCTTGTTAGAACTGTTTTACCCCTTGAAGGTTCTTGAAGTTTTTACCAAATCTTCTACTTGGATAGCTAAATCTGTGACAGAAAGGCCTAGATGGGGAAAAGCGTCTGACGCCAGATACGCTACTTCAACCTTAACCTTTATTCAAAATTTCATTTTTCGGGAGGGGGTATCTGCCTTCTGAGCTCTTGTTAGAACTGTTCTACCCCTGTAGGGTTCTTGAAATTTTCAACATGTCTTCTAGTTGGACAGATAAATCTGTGACAGAAAGGCCTAGATGGGGAAAAGCGTCTGACGCCAGATACGCTATTTCAACATCAACCTTTATTCAAAATTTCATTTTTCGGGAGGGAGGTATCTGCCTTCTGAGCTCTTGTTAGAACTGTTCTACCACTCAAGGGTTCTAGACAATTTTAACATGTCATTGAGTTGGATAGATAAATCTGTGACAGAAAGGCCTAGATGGGGAAAAGCGACTGACGCCAGATACGCTACTTCAACCTTAACCTTTATTCAAAATTTCATTTTTCGGGAGGGGGTATCTGCCTTCTGAGCTCTTGTTAGAACTGTTCTTCCCCTCTAGGGTTCTTGAAATTTTCAACATGTCTTCTAGTTGGATAGATAAATCTGTGACAGAAAGGCTTAGATGGGGAAAAGCGTCTGACGCCAGATACGCTATTTCAACATCAACCTTTATTCAAAATTTCATTTTTCAGGAGGGAGGTATCTGCCTTCTGAGCTCTTGTTAGAACTGTTCTTCCACTCTACGGTTCCTGACAATTTCAACATGTCATTGAGTTCGATAGATAAATCTGTGACAGAAAGGCCTAGATGGGGAAAAGCGACTGACGCCAGATACGCTACTTCAACCTTAACCTTTATTCAAAATTTCATTTTTCGGGAGGGGGTATCTGCCTTCTGAGCTTTTGTTAGAACTGTTCTACCCCTCTAGGTTTCTTGTAATTTTCACCAAATCTTCTACTTGGATAGCTGAATCTGTGACAGAAAGGCCTAGATGGGGAAAAGCGACTGACGCCAGATACGCTACTTCAACCTTAACCTTTATTCAAAATTTCATTTTTCGGGAGGGGGTATCTGCCTTCTGAGCTCTTGTTAGAACTGTTCTACCCCTCTAGGGTCTTTGAAATTTTCAACATGTCTTCTAGTTTGATAGATAAATCTGTGACAGAAAGGCCTAGATGGGGAAAAGCGTCTGACGCCAGATACGCTTCTTCAACCTCAACCTTTATTCAAAATTTCATTTTTTCGCAAGGGGGCATCTGCTTTCTGAACTATTGTTAGAACTGTTCTACCCCTCTAGGGTTCTTGAAATTTACAACATGTGTTTTAGTTGGATAGATTAATCTGTGACGGAAAGGCCTAGATGGGGAAAAGCGTCTGACGCCAGATACGCTATTTCAACATCAACCTTTATTCAAAATTTCATTTTTCGGTAGTGTTGGTATCTGCCTTCTGAACTCTTGTTAGAACTGTTCTACCACTCAAGGGTTCTTGACAATTTCAACATGTCATTGAGTTGGATAGATAAATCTGTGACAGAAAGGCCTAGATGGGGAAAAGCGACTGACGCCAGATACGCTACTTCAACCTTAACCTTTATTCAAAATTTCATTTTTCGGGATGGGGTATCTGCCTTCTGAGCTTTTGTTAGAACTGTTCTACCCCTCTAGGTTTCTTGTAATTTTCACCAAATCTTCTACTTGGATAGCTAAATCTGTGACAGAAAGGCCTAGATGGGGAAAAGCGTCTGACGCCAGATACGCTACTTCAACCTTAATCTTTATTCAAAATTTCATTTTTCGGGAGGGGGTATCTGCCTTCTGAGCTCTTGTTAGAACTGTTCTACCCCTGTAGGGTTCTTCAAATTTTCAACATTTCTTCTAGTTTGATAGATAAATCTGTGACAGAAAGGCCTAGATGGGGAAAAGCGTCTGACGCCAGATACGCTATTTCAACCTCAACCTTTATTCAAAATTTCATTTTTCGGGAGGGAGGTATCTGCCTTCTGAGCTCTTGTTAGAACTGTTCTACCACTCTAGGGTTCTTGACAATTTCAACATGTCATTGAGTTGGATAGATAAATCTGTGACAGAAAGGCCTAGATGGGGAAAAGCGACTGACGCCAGATACGCTACTTCAACCTTAACCTTTATTCAAAATTTCATTTTTCGGGAGGGGGTATATGCATTCTGAGCTCTTGTTAGAACTGTTCTACCCCTTGAAGGTTCTTGAAAGTTTTACCAAATCTTCTACTTGGATAGCTAAATCTGTGACAGAAAGACCTAGATGGGGAAAAGCGTCTGACGCCAGATACGCTACTTCAACCTTAACCTTTATTCAAAATTTCATTTTTCGGGAGGGGGTATCTGCATTCTGAGCTCTTGTTAGAACCGTTCTTCCCCTTGAAGGTTCTTGAAGTTTTCACCAAATCTTCTACTTGGACAGCTGAATCTGTGACAGAAAGGCCTAGATGGGGAAAAGCGTTTGACGCCAGATACGCTACTTCAACCTCAATCTTAATTTAAAATTTCATTTTTTCGGGAGGAGGTATCTGCATTCTAAGCTCTTGTTAGAACTGTTCTACCCCTCTAGGGTTCTTGAAATTTTCAACATGTCTTCTAGTTTGATAGATAAATCTGTGACAGAAAGGCCTAGATGGGGAAAAGCGTCTGACGCCAGATACGCTTCTTCAACCTCAACCTTTATTCAAAATTTCATTTTTTCGGAAGGGGGCATCTGCTTTCTGAGCTATTGTTAGAACTGTTCTACCCCTCTAGGGTTCTTGAAATTTACAACATGTGTTTTAGTTGGATAGATTAATCTGTGACAGAAAGGCCTAGATGGGGAAAAGCGTCTGACGCCAGATACGCTACTTCAACCTCAACCTTTATTCAAAATTTCATTTTTCGGGAGGGGGTATATGCCTTCTGAGCACTTGTTAGAACTGTTTTACCCCTCTAGGGTTCTTTAAATTTTCAACATGTCTTCTAGTTGGATAGATAAATCTGTGACAGAAAGGCCTAGATGGGGAAAAGCGTTTGACGCCAGATACGCTACTTCAACCTCAACCTTTATTCAAAATTTCATTTTTTTGGGAGGGAGGTATCTTCCTTCTGAGCTCTTGTTCGAACTGTTCTACCCCTCTAGGGTTCTTGAAATTTTCAATATGTCTTTTAGTTGGTTTAATGAATCTGTGACAGGAAGGCCTAGATGGGGAAAAGCGTCTGACGCCCAAGGCGTAATTTTCCGTTTTTGCTTTGAAAAATTAGTCTTGTGATCTTAATATACAGGTTGTCTTTTTAAAAAGGTATTTTCCGCTTTTGGACTTTGTATTGATGTGATATTGTTTATTTCAATGATAATGGGAATGAAATATTTATTTCTGATGAAAAAAATAGAATTGCGGGCTGGCGGTTTTTGATAAGGATTGCGGGCTAGAATTGCGGGCTAGCATAACACCAGTCTACTTCTTAGCAATAGTTCCTTGCAATGTCGGAACTACATTTTTCAGCGTAGTTAGAAATAAAAACGAACAGAACCTAGTGAAGAAGCTGCAACATCCGGGTCTGTACTCCGGTGCCTTAGGAACGATTGTTCCAATCTTTCCAAAAATTAATTTCGCATATGACATATCTATAGACAGGCAAAACATTTGAAATTGAAAATGATATAACAAAAACGTTCAGGTTAGTTACTATGGTAACATATAAACTTACGTGGTTCACCACATCCGCCATAATTACAGTAGCTACTTTGGCAACATTCAATACATGTAGTTGTTTCTTGTCCGAAATTGTTTCGTTTTTGGAGAAGTTTGCTAAGAGAACGACGCCCATTGGCTTGGCATGCCTGAAATGATAGCAGTGAAACCACTAGTTATATGACTGTGTCATACATTAAGAATAAAAGATTTGTATTTAAACTTCGGTTAAAGATAATTATTTTATCGGCATATGTATTTCAGGGAGTTCAAATAATGTAAGACAATAAAAGGTAAGTCAATTCGAAGAAACCTTTGCTAACGTAAAGATGGCTTAACTCATAACATTGGGCAGGAATGATGGCTAACTCATAATCCTTTCCGCCAGCTGAAAGGAGTTAATTAGAAAACATTTACTCATTGGATTGGAAAGATGTTTTAACTCATAATCTTTCCCGGCAGCTGAGAGAAGTTGATTTTGAAAAACCTTTTGATTACTGAACAGGAATGATGTCTTAACTCTTAATCCTTTCTGTGAGCTTAGCAGAGTTGATTCGAATTTTTCTATTATTTATTTTTGAAAAACCTTTTGCTTTTTGGACGGGAGGTACCTCATTTTAGTAACTCTATGTTGACTTACCAAAGTGTCTTTGCATCCAGAGTTATAGAATATATGTCCATCTGGGGTTACCTTTTGTTCAAGGTAACATATCTACAAATCAAAATAATGAAAAAATGTATTAACGATTTACATACAAAAGACAAAGTTTAAAATCATTTCTTAAATTAAATTTTACCATTACTTAAATCTGCAGGGCAGTTTGTAAAAAAATATTTAACAAAAAAACTGTTTAATTTTGATGTGTCATATGTGCACATTTCGGAAATTCATTCCTCATCATTAACAATAGGGACTGAAAAAGTTGATAGACAAAAAAAATAATCAAAATATTTGGAAAGTAATTACACCAAAGTTCTAAAATTATATAATCCAAATCCAGCTAAGGAATGCTTTGCATGAGGGAACAAACCTTAGTTTTAAATAAATTTCATAAATAAGACGGCAGAAAACTTTGCTACAAGTAACATTTTCTGACAGCACAACCACTACGGAAGCTCAGTTTGTAGAGTGCTCTCTCCGTAAGTGGAAGGTCGTGGGTTCGAACCCGGCCGGGTCTGACCCAAGACTTGAAAGTGGGTGGTGACTGTTCTTTCGCCAAACACTCGGCATTACTAAATAAAAGTCACGGTTCTTTCTGATGAGAAATTAAAATAAACCAGGTCTCGTGTCAAGGCAGGCATGGCACGATAAAAAAAAAACCTGCTGAATAATGCCATCAGCGCAACGCACAGGCAAATTTTCTGCACTTTCGCCTATAGCTGGCGACGTCTCGATATAAATGAAATATTCTTGACTGGGACGTTAAACATCATTACTAAACTAAACTCTGACATCTCAAAGTATCGCCTTCCGAGTCGTTGATACCTTTCGGGGAATTTTATTCCAACAGCAACGGTTCCTGCTCATTAAATTTGATTTTAGATATTTGGAAATTAGAAAGTGCTGTTGTAAAGTTCATTATCAGCTTTTTTAACAAATCTGTATTGCGTTTTGTCAAAGTATTTTTCATGACTCATTAAGTGATTGCAAAAATTGTTGAATTCAAATTATAAAGGAAATGTTAGTTGTGTTGATATTATTCGCAAGTAAATATTGTCAGTTTCAAATTATCAAACATTTGCCAACATATTATTAAATATATTTAAAGTGACTTTCTAACGAATTATTATATTTGCAGTTTATTCTATAGAGATTTTAAGAAAAAAACTTCCGAGACATTTACAATTAATAATTTTTTATTATTGTAGGCTTACAACATTGTTTAACTTCCTCAGTGGTGCAAAAGCTTGCTATGCATTGCTCTTACTTGCGTGTTAAACATTTTATAGTGACCCACTAGGCGAATATCCCCAAATATATACTTTACTAAAGTGCTTGGTTACGGAACACATCACCTCTCACCGCCTAGGTTCGAACTCAACTTAAACCGGTCCAAGTGTGAAAAAATTTTTTCAGTTCGCTTGCCGAAGATTGGTGAATTTCTCCGAGTACATCCGAGAACTAAAATCCTGGATTTGCGAAAAACATCTTGTTCCACCCTATTCCACCCCACTCCAAGAGCATCCGGGAGGGTAAGCTGGTATCTGGTTTGCATAATTAGTCGTCTTCTGTTGCATTAAGCAGTAATAATCTTATATGTAATCTTAAAAATATCTACTGGTACATACTTTTTGAAAAATGTGTAATTATTTTTTTTTTATTTTAAACAGTATTTATTTTAAAAAAAAATAAAAGTACCTACTAAAAAATTTAAATATACAAAAACAAGAGTTAAATAATGGTGTTTAACGTCCCTGTCAAGAATATTTCACTTATATCGAGACGTCGCCAGCTTTAAGTGAAAGTGCAAAAATTTTGCCTGTGCATTGTACTGATGGCATTATACAGCAGGGGTCTTTAACATGCCACGCCTACCATGACACGGGACCTCGTTTATTTTAAGTTCCCATCCGTAAGAACAGTGACTTTTACTTCGTAATGCCGATTACTTGAAGAAAGAATAGAAACTACACAATTTCAAGTCTTGGGTCAGAACCGTACTGGGTTCGAACCACGACCTCCCACTTACGGGGCGATTACTCTACTAACTGAGCTACCGCAATAGTCCCATATACACAAATAAGAGATTCAAGAAGTAAAACTTATATAAACCAGTTTCCCGTAATATAACATATCATGATATGGCAATAAATGAAAGTAAAGTAACAAATAAAAACAGGTAAATAAATAAAAATCTAAATAAATAAATAAAGAAGCTAGATGAATGAATGAATGAATTAATTAATTAATAAAACAAGCAGTCCTCAGCTATACTTGTCCCAAAGATTTGATTTGATTTGATGGGGTTTAACCTCCCAGTCAAGAATATTTCACTTATATCGAGACGTCACAAGCTAAAGGTAAAATGTCAGAAATTTGGACCTTTACAGCGCGCTAAGGGTAATGTGCAGGGAGGGGTTCTTTAAAGTGTCACGCCTGGCGTGACACGGGACATTGGTTTTTAAGGTCTAATCCGAAGGACCCTTGTCACAAAGAGATCCTGGTAATAAATGAAATCAACATATAAAAGTTGGTAGTAAACTTTAATGGTATCCGTTACTTTTTCAGTCAAATTTGAAGTTATAAAAGGTTTTAACGATAAATACGAGGAAAATATTTTACAAAAACATAAATATTTCTTTTCTAGAATTTTAAAACTCCTGGTGATAAGAGAGATTGCAAAAGAGACAGGGGAGGGGGCATTAAACGAGGTCTAAATAATTAATAGTTAATTAAGGTATATATCAAAAGGTACGTGTAGAAAAAAAGTTTTTAAAATTGAAAAAAAAATTAATGATTCAAATAAATTTTATTTATTCAATCAAAAAGTCTTTTATGTCAGCGATTGACTTAATGGCACATTTTTTACATGTTGAACCAGGTATGGTCAATAATAAAGTTACCTGATGTGAACCACAGGTAGATATACGGGTACAATCACGTGGATGTGCAACTCTGTTACAGGTGAAACATGTTTTGTCACAATAAACTGTAAAAATAAAAGAGAAGAGAAAGGTAAGTTTTCTGAAGAAAAAAAAATAAATAATAATAATAATAATAAATTGTCAAAAATATGGTTTACAACCTTTATCCTCAATAGTTCAGTTGAGTAATGGTGTTTAACGTCCAAGTGAAGAATATTTCACTTATATCGAGACGTCGCCAGCTAAAGGCGAAAGTGAAGAAACTTTGTCCGTGTGTTGCGCTGATGGCATTATACAGTAGGGTTCTTTATCGTGACATGCGGTGACACGGGACCTCGTTTATTTTAAGTTCCCATCCAAAAGAACCGTGACTTTCACTTCGTACTGCCAAGGGCTTGGTGAAAGAACAGTCACTTCTCACTTTCAAGTCTCAGGTCAGACCGGGTCAGGGTTCGAACCCACAACCTCCCACTTACGGAGCGAGCACTCTACCAACTGAGCTACCGCAGTGGTGCTCCAATCAAGATTCTTTCACTTATAATCAAAACGGTAAATACTGAATGGTGGAGGAAACTGGAGTGACTTTCGGCAAGCGATTTGACACACTTTTTCACACTAGAATCGAATATTAGCGGAAATAAACTGGATAAATACAGACTATCTAAATATATTTTACTTTTCAAAGGTGAGAAATCGTTTCTTTGAAATGACTTAAGAAACCAGAATATGCAATGACAATGCAATCGATATTTTGTAGTTAGACAATTTGTTTGATAATATGATATACATACTTCAAGTGACATTTGATTTTAAACGTTAACAGAATCTAACATTTAAATCTAGTTTCTGTTTGTCATTAACACATATGCGATGTATTCCAGGTCACGGTTTTTTATCTAAACTTATTTAAAGATAAAGTGCATCCGAAAAAATCGACCTTAAGCATTTTTTTAATTTTTCCTTTTTCAAAACTCTAACCTACCAACACAACTTCACTAGCTTAAAGAGCAAGAGCGCTCGGACAAAAGTATAAAAACAAAACAAAAAAAAAAAAAAAAAACATTCTTTAACTGCAATCTTCGGCAAATGCCAGCTGCTGAAACATGACTTGTTACTTATCATGTTTTTTTACGTCGCATCAGAAATTTTGTAGCTATTCGGGACGAGAGCAAGATTGTTCATCTCTAGATCTAAGACATAACTTAAGAGCAAGTTTGCGTATTATAATCGGTTTTGTACTCATAGCGACTTTTTTCAGTTCTAGAATATCGAGTCACTATGCCGCAGACAAGCATACGTTCCACCAGTCACATCCTGGTACCGGGTGAGCAATCGGATACTCTGTTCCCATAATGCCGAGCGCCAGACGAGGAAGCAGTATCTTAAATTTTAAAATCTTATGTATAATTTGACTAGGGTTTGAACCCCCGACCTACCGCTCTCAGGGCGAATGCTCCATCACTGAGCCATTTCTCGAAAAATACTTACTTTGTGTAAAACAAACAACAAGTAGTAAGTAGACGGCAGATCCTAAAATAAAAAATAATTTATTTGACTTAAATAAATAAAAGAAAAATCTATATATTGACTAGAAAATAATAACTCATTTTACGCCGTATTAAAAACAATTTTTGAAAAAAAATTAAATATGTCTAAAAGAAAAAAATCTTTAGTCTGATCAACATATGCGTATCTGCTTCAGTTAAGTAATTGTGAAGCCAAATATCTCTCCGTCCAACATTTTCATTTGATCTAATGACCTTTACCTTTAATAAGTGGGAGGTCGTGGGTTCGAACCACGATCGGGTCTGACCCAAGACTTGAAAGTGGGTAGTGACTTCTTTCGCCAAGCACTCGGCATTACAAAATAAAAGTCACGGTTCTTTCGGATGGTGACTTAAAATAAACGAGGTCCCGTGTCACGGTAGGCATGGCACGATAAAGAACCCTGCTGTATGATGCCTGTCATCAGCGCAACGCAAAGGCAAAATTTCTGCACTTTCGTCTATACCTGGCTAAGTCTCGATATAAGTGAAATATTCTTTACTGGGACGTTAAACACCATTTCTCATTACTCAACTCAACTCTTTACCTTTGACCTAGGCAAAAATATGTTAAGATACACGTCGTCTCATGTTGATAAACATTTGTACCAAGTTTGATAAAAGAGACGTGGAGGTTATGGACCCGACTTTTCTCGGACAGAAGCAGACAGACAGGAGTTGTTTAATCGGTAATACCATATACATTTAAACGCATAAACAAAGCATAGACTTGTAACGACTAGAGAACCTAAATACAAGCTTTTGTCTACATTCATTTCGGAAAGATTCTTTTAGCCATTGTGACCCAATTTGGATTGATATGGCGATTCCACGAACAAAGAAAAATTGTCATAATTATACGTTTTAGACAGTCTCTTGAAACTTGTGCAGCGGATATAGGTCTTAACTTCACAAGGAAGCACGCGTGTATATATGTACATCCTAAGCAAAAATGTGATCCAAAATGATTTTGATAAGTTGAGCGAATGGTGTCAAGTCCCTTGGTTTCAAATATCTTTCATTTTGCTATTAGCATGGACACCGGACATGACAGACAAGTAATCAGAGCAGCGATTAATTTTTTTCAACATCGAAATTATTTATACTTATCAAAAGATCAGATTTTCATTTTTAAAAAAAATTGTCAGACTTACTTAGATTGGCCATAATCTTTTTGTTGTTGTCAAATCTGTGAACAAAGAATCACTGTTTTCTGAGGTCAGTGATAAAACGTGTCTTATCATTATTGTTTCAAGTCCTATATGAACCTATGTGAACCTCTTGAGTTCATTTACGTAAATAATCAGAAACACTCCCACTAATGACCACTTGATCTTTATGAGAAAGCGGTTTCTGTTCTCTTTTAAATGGTTTGTTTTGCTTTCCAGTATTTAAACGCACACAAGATATAGAATTTAAGACATTGTCCCTTTGAAATCCAACAAAGATGTCAGTTTCAAGATATTGTCACGTGCATTAAACCACGCATGGTATGAGTTAAGGACCTTGTGTTCAATCTGTAAACTCACTAAGCGCTCATTTTCATTGTCTTGTCTCATTCGTAGCAAAGCATTTTTAAATGAGTAAATTCGCACTTGCTACAAAATTATAATGTGTATTCCATGAATAACTTCAAATAAAATTTAGATTCAAGGTGTTTTACGCCACAATCAAGATTCCTTCGACTTATTTCGAAGCGGCCAGTTTATGGAAAGTATAGGAAAGCTAGCATGCTCAGAGAAAACCACTAATCCCCGGCAAGCGACACTTGTCACAATAGGGTCTGCGTAAAAGTGATTCGAACCTATAGTTGGTGAGAGACATTGTAATGGGTCTGTAAGCTTCGCTTTAAACATATTAGCCACTATATCCCCACAACTTTGTTCTTGTGGAAAATTCAACTTGAAACTGGGCATAATTTTAGAGGTCCTAATTTATGCACAACTTCTCTATGGGCATCAATTTCAAGTCGCCTTTATGCTTAACATCACAGAGTGTATCATTTCATGGTTTGGATTAGTTTAAACCCAGAAATAGTTTCATTTTCATTTACCTTCCTTGAGTTTAAAAATTTTGTGGAATATACATAACTTCAGGTAGGCCTCAGTTTTATGTTCTTTTTTGTACCATAAAAATTAAAATTGGGAAACAATTTGAAAAACCTGACCAAAAGATTGCTAGTAAAGAGTTGAGTTGAGTACTGGTGTTTAACGTCCCAGTGAAGAATATTTCACTTATATCGGGACGTCGCCAGCTGTGCGTTGCGCTGATGGCATTATACAGTAGGGTTCTTTATCGTGTCATGCCTGCCATGACACGGGACCTCGTTTATTTTAAGTTCCCATCCGAAAGAACCGTCACTTTCATTTCGTAATGCCGCATGCTTGGTGAAAGAACAGTCACTACCCACTTTCAAGTCTTGGGTCAGACCCAGCCGGGGCTCGAACCCACGACCTTCCACTTACGGAGCGAGCACTCTACCACTTGAGCTACCGCAATAGCGCTAGTCAAGAGTGTATTGGTGGAATATACATCAATATCGAACAAGGGTTCGAACAACTTATAATAATATAACGCAGCGTTAATTAATACCCAGTTAACGTTCAGAGGGTCTAACTTCCGTATTATGTAAGTAATTAAAATCAGCAGTCACCATCACTAGGTCTACAAATAGAAGGCTCCAACTTCTGTATTGTAATAGAAAATGCAATGAAACAGCTGTCACTGTTGTGATTGTAATGTTGTTTTAACGTTGTATCAGCAACTTTTTCAGGTATTCGCGACAAGGGCAAAGTTTTAATCTCTATTAATTAATCTAAGAACAAATTCGTGCAAGTGCGTATTATGGTCTGCTATGTATTAGTGCGCTCTCAGGGCGACTTTTTGGTAAGGATCTAGCTCAATGAGTCAATATGCCGCAGACAAGCATACCAGCCACGCCCCCACGCCTCAATTACCCTGACACAGGGTATACCAGTCGATACTATATTCTTCAAATGCCGATACTCAAGTTCCGAGTTTTTATTACTAAAGCTAATGCAACAAAACCAACAGTCAACATTTGATCCTTTTATGAAAGGCCTCAACTTATGTATTTAACTTTGGTCTATTTATGAAAGGCCTCAACTTATGTTTTTAACTTTGGTCTATTTATGAAAGGCCACAACTTATGTATTCAACATTTGGTCAATTTATGAAAGGCCTCAACTTATGTATTTAACTTTGGGTCAATTTATGAAAGGCATAAATTTATGTATTTAACTTTGGTCCATTTATGAACGGCTTCAACTTATGTATTCAACATTTGGTCCATTTATGAAAGGCTTCAACTTATGTATTCAACATTTGGTCCATTAATGAAAGGCCTCAACTTATGTATTCAGCATTTGGTCCATTTATGAAAGGCCTCAACTTATGTATTCAACATTGGTCCATTTATGAATGGCCACAACTTATGTATTCAACATTTGGTCCATTTATGAAAGGCCTCATCTTATGTATTTGAATTATTTTGGACAAGCAGAATAACCAGCGGTCATTTACATTGGGTTCATTTCTAAAAAGAACTTAACTTCCAATTTTGAATTATTTTTGGACAGACAATGAAACTAGTGGTCATTTACTTTGGGTCCATTTATAACAGATCTCAACTTCTGAATTTTATTATTGAATATAGTTTATGCAATGAAACCAGCACTTATTAACATATAGGTCACATGTATTTAAATATAAATAATGGAAAAACCAAATAAATATCCTATGTACAATTAACAAATACAGCTCTATTTATAGAAAATATGTGAACTTTATACCAGTTTCCAGAATTTTGTTTTTTTTTTATTAAACGTTTCTTTTTTTCAGAAATTCTCTTTGTTTGATTTTTCATTTGCCTTCAAATAAATCCGTACCACTACAGTAGCTTAATTGGTAGAGTGCTTGGAATAAGTTGACCAAGTTTGATATCAATAGGACAAATGGTTGGTTTTTAAATGTTTAGAAACCAAATTTCTATTTATAGTTACTGTTACTTTGACCTTTGACCTAGTGACCTGATTTGCAATCCCATGTGAAGTGTTACTACAAGGAATAATTGACTGAGTTTGAGATCAATTGAATAAATGGTGCTTCTTAAAATGCACAGAAACAGTTGGGGACAGACAGACAGAACAGAAAAAAACCTATATGCATCCCCTGTGTTTCACAGGTGGGTGCATAAAAAACATTTCATACAAGATTAAGCTATAAAACAAAATCAAATGTAAAAAATACTTTGTGTTTTATTTTATTTTTTTTCCCATCAGTTGTTTGTGCTCTATCTGAAACACTCAATGAAATATCCTTATTTAAAAATTAATTCTTGTCTGTATCACTGTCCGATGACGAATCATCTTCACTCTCTGACGATGTAATAATTTCACTCTCTGTTGATGTAACATTTTCACTCTCGTTTAAAGCGACATTTTCACTATCAGTTAAAGTGACATTTTTCTCTTGTTCAATATCTTCGTTTCCCCAGATGGATGGAAATTCTGTTGGGTGATTTAGTTGTTTATTTGAAAAAACTTCATACACTGTAGCATTAATATCAACACAGCGATCGTTTCTCACCTGTAAAAAGAAAATTTTATTTTTAAGAAATTTCACACCAAAATTTTGTACAATAATGATTTTGAAGACTAAAATTAAAGCTATTTACATTAGACCTTGGGTTAAGATTTTTAAATCTCTTACAGTGAAAGTTAACAGAATTAACTTGATGCCTTTTTAAGTGTCTGTCTTGAGAACAGGAGGTCAGAGGGTTCTAACCTTGGCCAGATTTAGCGCTAGACATCAAGTTTTAAATGGTTCATCAAGTAACAAGATTCTGTGACTGCGAGAGTGTTATGTATGTCTGCAGCATATGCACTCAGTGAGCTAGCCCTTTAACAAAAATCAAAACCTGAATGCATGCTAATAAAAGGCAGATCATAACAAAAGGCCCATGGGCCTTGATGCTGATCAGCTGAGGATATGTCCAAAATCGTTTACAAAGAACAATAGACAATAACTGTAATTACAGAATCTTTCCTAGATTCTGCCAGTTTGGAACTGCTAAAATAATTTTAAGAAATATTTAGTCACAGTTCATTCATAAATAGCTAAATACATGTAGCAATTAAATTGCAATGCATATTCCTAGATAATTAACCATTTCAGTATACTAATCCAGCTATGTCCTTGTCCTTTAAAACTCTGACATTGAATCATATATCAAAAATGATTCTCATATCAATACCTACAATATTCTAATATACATGCCTATCAAGAAAAGTTTATAGTTTTCAAGGTTATGTATGATTCTAGTATTTCTAAGCAAAAGGAAACATTTCAGGGGCAACAACAAACATAAATTACCATATAGTTAAGAAATTTGGTACCTTGTTAAATTTTGTCATGCTAAACATTTGAACAATGTTTCAATTTTATATATCCCTTTTATATTTTAGAAAATAATCTAAAACTGCACAAATCACAAACTAGATCATGACCTTGATCTTTGACTGTGACCCCATTTTGGAGGTTATTTTAATAAAAAGTCAAAACTGAAAACCCATGTAATTATCTGTTAAAATAGTCAAGTTATAATCATTTGAAGCCATTTCACAAAATTTTTCAAATTAAACACACACACACACACAAAAAAAAATTAAATAAATAAATAAAGATGCTAGACAAGCCAAATATCACTTCAGATTTTTTCTCTAATCATCACTATGGAAGATTTCTAAAGATTTTTGGACCCATAGGTCATTGAAAATCATTGCAAAAAAAAACCGATGGTAAAATTTTCAAATTCACAGTAGATTGTTTTATATCACATTATTTGTAAAAGACACAAAACAATGTTAATACTTTCCTTCATTCTTCGGGACAAGTTATAAATATCTTTATTAAAAAAAAACAACTTACAGTTACTTTAAAAGTAAATGTCTGAGGCTTTGAAATTGGTTCTTCTGGTAATGTAATAGAATCTTCATTAACTGTAACTCCCTGAAAAAAAAAAAACAAGTATTCCTGTGTTAACAGTTAAAGTTAAAAGTCTTTGTGGAGCCAGTAATACTCAATAATGGCTGGATAGCTTCAATAGAAGGGGTTTTTCATAAGTATTGAGGAGGTCATTGGTTAAATTTCTGCATTGGATGCTACATTGTGATTGGCTGCCTCCTATAGGTTCATCAGTAATTCTAGCCAATGGATTTGCAGGTTGTCCGTTTCTGACAATAACACTTCTCTCCGTGGCTTCAGAGTCATTACCAAATGCCATTGGTTACATTTCTGCTTTGGATGCTGCATTGAATTTTGCTTTCTTGTTACAATCCGTAACTTGTTTGATCCTATGATTAGTATTATTATCAATAAAGTGCCTCACTTCTACTAAAATGTGTCTCTGGTTCAAAACCACTTCAGTACCTTATAAGTACATGTACTTGTATTGCAATGTATTGGGAATTATCCAATCTCATATCTAGGTTCAACATCGTTTTTTCCTCTCCCTGTTTGCATTACATATGCTAATGTGTTTCCATAACCATAAAGTTTTTGCATTCGGAATACCTTTGAATTTAAGCTATAAATCAAATTTGTAAGATAGAGATACCCCCCCCCCCCCCCCCCCCGATAAATCAGAGATACAGAAAAGCTTAAAAACTATTTTCTTGGAGAAACAAAGCTCCATTTATTTAACAAAAGATCAAATATGGAAAACTTAACTTGTTGGTAGGACAATCCACTGAATTTGGGAGATAAATCAGAGATAGGAAAAGACTTGAAACGTAACTTGTTGTAGAAACTAACCCCTGAGTTTTGACTATAAATCAGAAACAAACTTTGACGAATCTCGAGGAAAATCTTAACTCAAGGTTCTGTCTCTGTATTAGCCAACCTTTATGGGATATATATGTATATATATATATATATATATAGATAGCTTCTTTGAGATACTAACTGCTAAATTTTAGCAAAAACTCAAGATAAGAAAACCGTTAAAAATATAACTTGTAAGAGATACGAACCCAGAATCTACAGGCTATCCGTACGTGAGATTTATCTAGTGTCCACGGAATATCTCCGTTCATACAAATCCTTGGATGAAATCCGGACAGTTCCTTTAACATCTAAAAAAGAAAACAACAATAATCAAGAATTCAAGCTATCAAAAATAAAATATAGTATAAGAAATTTTTCAATATTATGACAAATTAACAACAGTGCTGTGACTCAAAATTGTAAACAAATTAGGATTGTTAAACCCCCCCCCCCCACCACCACCACCACCCAACCCCAATTAGTATAACCACAACATTTACTCCAGTACTGATTCAAAGTCAGAAATTTTATTATCAGGGGAATCATTATGGGTTTGTTTTTTTCTTCGTATTATTCTCTTTGTACTTTTTTTTTTTTTTTTACTATTTTATCAAAGCAAAAAACTCTTTATAAAGACAATCAATGCGATAAGAATAGTGCTTCAAGGCCCCTTTCCTTAATATTTAAACTAAAAACACCTGTATATACAGACCAACTGGCTATAAAGTCTACATTTAATATTTCACTTTGTGCACAGTCTTTATATAGAGGGTGTAATATTTACGTGTGTGTGTTTGTGAAACTTCAACATCATGCACATGTGTATGTGTCCATGTGTGTCTGTGTGTGTAGTAAAACTTCAACATCGTGTGTGTGTGTGTGTATGTGATTGCAGTAGAAACTGCAATCTTAATGCACGTGTTTGTGTTCGCGTGTCTGTGCACAGTAAAACTTCAACAGTGTGTGTGTGTGTGTGTGTGTGTGTGTGTGTGTGTGTGTGTGTGTGTGTGTGTGTGCATGTGTGTTTGTGTGTGTGCAGTACAAACATCAATATCAAGTTCTACACTACCATGGATGACTACTCATAATGATTGTCTCAATGACTTTGATTAGACTATGATATTTTATGCTAAGGTGAGATAAAGGCTTACCTTTTGAACAAATCTAGTAGTAGTTGGCGGACTATTAGCTGTGAGTTCTGGAGACTAAAGAAAACAAAACAAACAAGAATTACTTACAATTTTTTCTTAAATAAAGGTCATGACCCTGAACTTTGACCTTTAAGTTTATGTTGAACAAACATAGCCCTGACCTTTGACCTTTAGGTTTATGTTGAACAAACATAGCCCTGACCTTTGACCTTTAGGTTTATGTTGAAAAAACATAGCCCTGACCTTTGACCTTTGGATTCATGTTGAACAAACATAACACCAGCAAGTAAAATCAGATTTTCTTGAGAATTAAGGTTAAAAAATAAAGGAAGATTTTTTTGGATGATCCCATCTTCAATGCCAAGGAATCTTGTACTTTCAGATGCTTTGACCAAACAGAGATAAGCAACAAACCTAATGAATCTAAGTTAAAGACTGGATAAATGATATTTTACATAAACTTATTAATCAATTAATTGATTTCTTTATTTTTAGGGCCTTCAGGATAAATTTAAGGGCTTTTTAGGGTCAGACTTGTTTTTAGGGTCTTTTTAGGGCAAACCTCAAAATTTAAGGACTTTTCCAGGCCTGTACGAACCCTGTACATTCGAAACAAGTTGTTTTTATTATTATTTTTTTTTATTTTATATATATATATATATATATATATATATATATATATATATATATATATATATATATATATATATATATAAATTTTTTTTTTCATTTATAACAAGACAGTCTTTTATAAGATGTGAAAGAAACAAGCATGCCCTAGAAAAATAGAAAACACAACAATTTCAGGTAAAAATCATTGGTTGGTTGGTAAAATTTTGTTTTATCTGTAATCCATGAGCAATTCGGGATGAGATAATTTTTAAGACGTTACACAGTTAAATTGAGTACCGGGTATCTAATGTTATATTTAAATTATTTAGTGTAGATTTGTTGAAAAAACAAAAACACTGTCTATTCAACTTAAAATTTTGAAAATATTGATGAGAGAAAAATGGAAATATTTGAGTTGAGTGTACAATCAGTTGAGTGAATGATTGTGAAACTGGGACCTGTTTGTACAAATGAGCTTTTTTCAGCAACCTTTACTGTGCTAGTACACTTTTCTGCAATGTCACAAACAACACAGTCTGTAATACTGGTACCAACCCAACTAGTTCTTCAACAAGGGAACCTTTTTTTCACTCTAGGCTGACCGGGTTAAAACTAAAAAATGTGAGATGTCTTATTTTCAGAAGGTTCATGCTTCAACCGTTATACCATTGCAGCTTCTGGTCAGATATTTGGCTTCTTAAAGAGTGGAGTAGAATAAAGGGTTTTATGGCCCAGTCAAGATTTTTTCACTTATATCAAGAATGGTTGACAAAACTGGGATGTCTGAAGAAAAAAAAAAAAACCATGGACCATTCATCAAGCAAAATGACACACATTCTCACACAAGGATATGCTCGAGTGGGGATTCAAACCTTAGTGCAGAGGCCATGCAAATGGTAAAACATGCAACTTTGCCACCTGAGGCTCCTTAATATCATATGAGAAGCCTTTGGTTGTATATGCATGCCTTTTGCACTTGGGTTTGAATCCCATTCATGCAGATCCAAGTGTGAGAAAGTACGTCAGTTTGTTTGCTGAAGGTCTGTGGTTTTCTTCTCTCCTGATTTATAGATCATAATTCTTTCCTAATCGCTTAGGTTCTAATCCCACTCTGGCAGATAGATCTAAGGGTAAAAATATTGATCAATTTTCCTGATAAAATGTCCATGATTTTTAGGCATTCCACCACTGTCACAGAACTGTTCACCTTTATAAAAATGATATAAATTTACTGGTAAATAAAATGTATGTCTTAAAATGCTGATCACAATGCTTCTCTTATGAACCACTTGGTGGCTCAGTAGCAGTGGTTATGGGTTCTAATCCCAGTCCGTTACACATAAGACTTTCAAATTAAAGAAACCGCTTCCTCATCTGGTGCTCATTTTCGCTAACAGTCTGGTTATCTATGCCGATTTGACAGAGCGTAAGTGTAAATACGATGGTTTGCAAGAATGCTGGTGCTTGGCAATATGAGGACAGAGTATCAACAAGTTCACCTAGTGCCAGGATAATGTGACTGTGGGGATGGTACATTTTGACTCGGTGAGCTAGCGAGTTAACGCAAAAAACAAACGTGATCTAGAATTAATCGTTAGAGATTAATAAATTTAATTAGCTGAAAAATTGCTGATTCAATATGAAACAAAATTACAACAACAACAATCTTCCTATTTTTATCACAAATCATCTCACTATCTAGGTTCCAAACCCGCTCTGGCAAATCCTAGTCTGAAACAAGAATTCCACAGAATCAAATGTCTCGTCTGGTTAGTTTTTGTCTTTAACATGAACTTGCACATTTTGACACGCCACTGCCGTCGACACCAGAAAAGTAACACCTAAGTCTCGCCCTAATGGCGATGCCAGGCTCGACAAAAAATTGTCAATTTACTTGCTGAGGTCTGTGGTGTTTGCTTTTAGTTAATGATTGATTGTTTGATTGATTGATTGATTGATTTTTTTTTTTTTTTTTTTTTTGTAGGTGGCAGGGGAGGGGGTAGCATTTCACCACTGTTTCAAAACTGTTCGCCTTCATGTAAGTGAACAAATGTACTGGAGCTTAAAATGCCATTCCTCTACTCTATAACAGAAGACCATATCTCACCAAATCTTGCTGTTTCATGATAACTTACCCTCAAAAGGTGTTTGAATTCCATGATATGATCATCATTACAATAAACTGCTTCCCCAGCTGGAAACAAGTGACGTCTGAACAAAATAGATTTTATAAAAACAATATCTCCAACATCACCTATGCCTTAAATATACAAAAAAATAAAATAAATAAATAATAAAAAAAAAATAATAATAATGTTTTTTCCATTATATGTTCACTAGGTTCCTTGGTGGTCAAGTGGTCTAAAGCAGGTGCTGACGGATCACGGTGCATCTCACCGACTGGGTTCAAATCTCAATAGAGCAGATCCTAGTTTGAGAACTTTTGTCTGTTCACCTGCGAAAGGTCAGAGGTTATTTTTGATAAGTCCAGTATCTTTTTAAACTAATCTCAATATATGTGCTCAGGAAAGACCAACACAGTATTACCAGGTAGAGCATTTTTGAGATGGTAGATAGCAAAGGAAAAAGGGGCAGGCAAAAATCAACAAGGCAAAGAATAGTAGAAAGGGAGCTGAAAAGATAGGGTTGTCATGGAAACGGAAACAAAGGATGATCAGGCTAGGAGGATGGACGCCTGGCATGAATAGGACAAAGTAAATAGGTATTTCAGTCAAATACAAGCAAACATTATTAAAAAAAATTTAAAAGTTAAAAAATTCCAAATATGATTCGAATAACAGTCCAAAATATATTCAAATGCTGACTTTGGTATTCGTTTCAGCTCAAGCTACAGGCAACAGAATCAATCTGACACAATAAAAATGAATAAATGACGATTCAGACAAACAAGGCAAGAAAAAATATTTACTTGGATACAGCAAACAAACAAACAAAACATGACACAATACAAACAAATGATGTGTAACAGGAGGGAGGAAACACCTGAAAAAAACACATCCTCACCAAGTGCCCCCGCTGAGGATCGAACCCAGCCCTTCTGGGTGATAAGTGAGGGCTCTACCACGAGGCTAAAAGATCCGGACCAAATAGTCTGGCAGTAAATCACTTTATTATACCTACTATATACACAAACACCACGACTAGCTCAGTTCCGCTACAAATGAAACACCTAAACAAGAAAACATGAACAACACACATTTATGAGTTATATATTTCCTACCTGGAACTTTCTTCAGAAGAATACATTTTATACTCTTTTTCTTCTTCAAATCTGTGTTCTCAACAAGATCATAAACAAAATGCTTGGTTTTAAGGGACGGCACGGAACCTTTCTTTGCTAGTGGTGGCTCATGACGTCTCTTAAGTATATATGTTGTCTTTAGAAACAGAAAAAAATTATATCATTAATATTACATGTGTTTGTAATAGTGAGGCAGGGTTAGCTCTGGGCATTACTAAATTTGCCAATTGCAATTTTTCAAAAAGGTTAGCAACAAAATTTGACTTTTTTTTTCTTCTATTTTCTTTTTTTGTGTCAATCTTATACCAGTCCAGACAATCAAATAATCCAGTCTGGATGAGATGTATTTTTTGTAAATCATTCACTCCTCAAGACAATAATTTTTTTTTAATTAATTTATTTATTTATCTATTTCTTGTTATTATTTGTAAACTCATCCTGATGATTAAACCATAATCAATCATCAAATTACAACTGGTAACCAACTTTACAGTTGACAAAATTAAGTCAGTATGTTTCAATAAAGTACATCCCAAAGACCCTGTGACTTTCATTTCTACATGCCAAGTGCCTGGTATCACTATGCAAAATCTGAAAACTTAAAATGTAAAAATGTCTTTATTAAATCAAAAGATTGCAGATATTAAAAATCAAATAATGTATCAAATGAGTAGGTATATATATATATATATATATATATATATATATATATATATATATATATATATATATATATATATATATATATATATATATATATAAACTTACCCTTATCTGGTTAATGTTAAGACTAGGAGCACTTCTTAGACATGAACATAATTTACAAGATGGTCTGGCGAGCTGATGAACTAGAGAATTAAACATACTTCCCTGAAGAAAAAAAGAAGAAAAAAGGAAATGAAGTATCTGTGATTTAAAATATTTTTAGATGTTGTGGCCTTGGGTTTATAGGTGGCCCGGTAGCTTAGTTGGTAAAGGTTAGAGTCCCTGTTTGGACGCTGCATTTTTTTTTCATTTCCTGTTCATTTTCAGGGCTTGTCCAACCCTTGGAGGTGGCCAACCAACAGGGTGGTCCCAGGGTGGATCCTGGTGGTTTTGATTCAAGGTGGTTGAATCAAAAAAAAAAAAAAAAAAAAGGAAGAGGAATGTCGCCGACCAAGGTTGAAAGGTGGCCGAGTAGATCAGTCGGTAGAGAGTCTTGCTAGTATTTGCAAGTTCCTGTTTCAAGACCTGGTTTGTCCATTGCATTTTTTCCCTTTCCTGTTACATAGAGATAACTGTTATGTGCAATATTGGTGAAGAAAGTGTAGAAAAATATTTTCTAAATGTTCCATTGTTCATTATTCCATTCAGAAAGGATGCTTGTCAAAATTATCTTGAATAGATTTAATAAACTAATTGGTTTTCTCCAACCACTGACCAGCATGACCCTATGAGGTTTCAACAAACTATTAATTTGGAAAAAAGTAAATGGAAAAAAATGCAGCGTCCAAACAGGGACTCAAACCTTTACCAACTGAGCTACCAGGCCACCTATGCTCAGTTGGTAAAGGTTCGAGTCCCTGTTTGGACGCTGCATTTTTTTCCATTTCCTGTTCATTTTCAGGGCTTGTCCAACCCTTGGAGGTGGCCAACCAACAGGTTGGTCCCAGGTTGGTCCCAGGGTGGATCCTGGTGGTTTTGATTCAAGGTGGTTGAATCAAAAAAAAAAAAAAAAAAAAAGGAAGAGAGGAATGTCGCCGACCAAGGATGAAAGGTGGCCGGGTAGATCAGTCGGTAGAGAGTCCTGCTAGTATTTGCAAGTTCCGGTTTCAAGACCTGGTTTGTCCGTTGCATTTTTTCCCTTTCCTGTTACATAGAGATAACTATTATGTGCAATATTGGTGAAGAAAGTTTAGAAAAATATTTTCTAAATGTTCCATTGTTCAATGTTCCATTCACAAGGGATGCTTGTCAAAATTATCTTGAATAGATTTAATAAACTAATTGGTTTTGTCCAACCACTGACCGGCATGACCCTATGAGGTTTCAACAAACTATTAATTTGGAAAAAGGTAAATTTTAAAATCGAGCAACTTTCAGTTTCTTTTTTTTTTCAATGTAAATAAGCTATTTACTGCTAAGATTTAAATTTCGTACATACAACAGAAATTCAATGTACTTCAGAAAATCGGTCTGTTTTTAGAGCACAAGAGCAAGGTGGATAAAAGTTAGCGGAAGTGTCAGCTAGTGTCAAGGTCAAAATAAACTTCCTGTTATATAAAGGATAAAGATTTAAGGTTACCGGATATCTCGTACTTTAACTGTAGTCCCCGTCCTAAATTTTCAACGAGCACCTATGAATATGTCACATCATATTTACTAGCGAAACAACAGATTTAATTATGTTTTTGGAGGTGTATAGTTGCAATCTTGTTGCAAAGCTGACGTGCTAAACGAAATACCGTTAAAGCAGAGACATATATTAATAAATTTATATATTGTTAAATTAAGACAGAGTATTCATGATATGAGTAAATCTAGTATTTTTTATGATACTTAGTCAGAAGCAGGTATTGGCCGGTGCAATTCAGATTTGTTCATGGCGTTGCCATGGCCACCAAACTAGGTCAAGGTGACCTAGGGGTGCAAATATCTTTAATTTTAAAAATGCTATATCTTGATTATTTGCAAAGATAATGGGGTCTTCAGTTTTTATTTCAACTTGAAATCTCCTTCCAAATGAGGTTAAGATCAAAAGTCAAGGTCACGACCTATTTTAACCTTTGAGCTTTTTGTATCAAATGAGCCTTTTTTTAGAATATTTTATGCTTGTTATGCTTAAAAATTGATAAGCATTGTAAGATCTAATTAGATTTTTATATTTGATTTTTAAGAAATCAGAAAATAACTTTAATTTTGGAGTTACTGTCCCAGAAAAATGTAACATTTTGCAATTTTTTTTTAAAATTTTTATTTTATTTTATTTTATTTATTTTTTTTTATTTTTTTTTATTTATTTATTTATTTATTTATTTATTTATTTATTTTTTTGAGAACGGTTATAGGTAGATAATAAAAATAAATTGCATAAATGTTTAGATGACAAAATCTAACAAGGTAGCAAGTTGTAACAATAAACATGTCGTTATTGAAATTTCACAAATTTAGAAAATTATAAATTCTTTAGTTCTAAATAATTTGAACTAAAAGTCATAAATGTTCTAATGTATCAATTAATTCATATCAAGCTTTGAGTAGAATGGTTGATTTCCTCATGCTGATTTAACCACCAGTAACTGTTTGGTGTTTAACTACAGTAGATTTTGATCAGATAATCTGGGAAAATACATATAGCAGGCCAGTGTATTATCTAAGTTGAACCGTTAGTTACAGTAATTGATACATATAGATGCTTCCAATAATAACTTGACCAATACACTATCAAGTTCTTTGTAATTCGATTATCGTTTGTGTAATGTCCATAAAAACCATACAGATACACACAACTGATATGCCTCCACATGCATACAAACATATTTATTAAATAAGTCCTAATTTAAAAAATTCTTTGTTTGCTCCTTTCCGACCCATGCTATCCACATGTTGATAGGTAGGAAAAAAACATATTTTATTATTATTATTATGATTATTATTATTCTTCTTCTTATTATTATTATTATTATTATTATTATTATTATTATTATAATTTATTTATTATTAATTACATGTAATTAATTTTTTTTTTTGAAAACTTAATCTATTACACTTTTGAAAAAGTTTTAATTGCTTGCTAAAGTCCTTTGTTCCTCTTTGTGTTTTCTCCCACAGAGAAACACAGCGGAATTTCCTTACTGCTGTATAAACCTGCTTGCAGGTTGTTTAACTTGTCAGGGTTTTGCCCTTTAATACTTTTCTTATGTTGTATCAAAATTTAAAAAAAATGTTGCAATTGATGGCAATAATTTTTGGGCAGGTACATTTCAAGTTGGTCGGGCGGTCAACGGCAAAGCTAATTTTATTTTAGGCCTAACCACTGAGTTTGGCGTGATATCATACTGGCATTTTTGTTTTAATAAAAAAAAAGAAAATCAAACCCGATTTAAGCTCAGAAACACGTTAACATTTTAAGTCAGCAAAGTCAAAACTTGCATAGCGTAAGATACACGTCTCTTTGAAAAGTGCGCGATGGAAACTTTTAGAGAGAAACTACAAAAGAAACAAAAAGAAAATACTTATCCGTAGTTCAAATTCTGTTTTTCACACTGCTGCAAGATGGTAGGTGGTAACCACAATTAAAATCTTGTAGCTAAAATCTTAGTCTAAATATTTTTTTAAATAAGATCTTGTCCCAATTTGAGGTCGAGTTGTCACTTCCATCAAATGTTACACACATGTAGTCGCACTGATTTAGAATGTCTTTCGCTTTTTTTGGAGCACCTGTTTGTAAACCTGGAAGCATACATTAGCTTATAAGGAGCATCGGTGGCCGAATATGCTATAGCTCTTTATGATCATAGCTCTTAATTCGAATCTTACATGGTACAGGTCCAAGTATGAGTTACTTTGTCAGATCACATGTCGAAGACGGGTGGTTTCTCTAGATTCCCTCACCATCAAAACTTTGGACAAATCTAAGCTTGCTTAAGTAAAATGGGTAATAGTCCTGAAAATCATGACTCTTAACGGCTTTGCTATATGGATATGGGCACATATCCTTATAGCAAAGCCGTTTAGAGTCATGATTTTCAGGACTAAATGGGTAACAGTTCCTTTTGTACCCCCTACTTAAAATATACTATATCTTATTTGTGTAGTATATATTAGTTAATGTTTGGGGGGGGGGGGTAAAAAAGGAATTCTTTCTGAATATGAGGTAGACAAATTATGTTTTCCACACCAATAAAGATTCTTTTAGTTATATATCAATCAAGGTGAACAGTTTTTGGATGGTGAGAAAAGGTGTTCAGCATTAGGTGATGCTTTAAACCACTCGCTTCCTCCATAGTATATCTAGAAAGATGCTTACTAAGTTGTATAAAATAAATTTATGTTCATGGACATTGTGATAGTAACAGATAAGATGGACACCTCCATTTAATTTAGGACTGATACTCTTTAAACTTTTTTCAGAGCCATTTCTAATAATTTCATTTGTAGCTGTCTGGGTAGCTCAGTTGGTAGAGCACTCGCTTATTGTGCAGGAGGTCCCGGGTTCGATCCCTGGTCAGACTCTGCATTTTTCTCCTTCCCGTTACAGTTTGGTGGCAGTGTGTGGCCCTCGGAAGTGGTGAACTGGCAATATCCGGCCATACAAAGTCCATCCGAGGGAATTTAGCATGAGATTTACGATAAGTCTATGGGAAACTCAAGAATAATGGGAGGAATGTAGCAGTCTGAGTAGCTCAGTTGGTAGAGCACTTGCCTATAGTGTGGGGTAGGTCCCCTGTCTAACTCTGCATTTTTTCCTGCCTGTTACACTTTAAAGACAATCTTGGTTAATATACTGTAATAAATCTTTGAAAATTAATGGATTAGATTTTTTTGATAAATGTAAATAACTAGACTATTAATATTTATCTATTTGATACTTTTAGAGGTTCAGATTTTGTGGAGATTTGGATTGCCCAGATTGGGTTCTGGCAGAAATCAGTATTTTATCTAAAATTGTAAGTACATAAATTGAGTGCATTTTATGATATTTAAAATTTTTTTTTCCATATTTACATTTGTAATGTTGATGGATATTTGTAACATGTATCCACTAATTGCAAGACTGGATGATTTTTTTCCTTCTTTCATTTTTCCTGTTTACCTCTTTCATTTGCAAATGCAGAGCAGGGAATGTGATATTGGTGTTACCATTGGTGTGTGCATGTTTATGGTATATACCATGTTCATTCAACATATTCTAAAAGAATAAACAAATTTAAAACTTTACAAGCTTTTTCCTTATCACCTGCAGACTTCTTCCTTTTCAGGTCCCTTGATTTTATTCTCTTGCTAAAATTAATATACCGGTAGGTAATTATGTCGCACCAGCATTCTGAGTAGTTCAGTTGATAGAGCACTCTCCTACAATGTGGTGGGGTACTGGGTTTGATCGCTAATCTGATACTGTATTTTTTTCTCCTTCCTGTTACAGTTTGGTGGCAAGTGTGACTGTGTGACCCTTGTAAGTGGTAGACTGCCAATTAATTAATTTTTAAAATTTTTATTTATTTATTTATTTATTTATTTATTTATTTATTTATTTATTTATTTTATTTTATTTTTTTTTTTTATTATTATTATTATTTTTTTTTTTGGTATCTAGACTTCAGTGAAGATGAAGCTGCTATGTGTACAAGTTATAAAAGATCTTTTAGACCAGGGAATTGATGTGAGTAAAGATATAACAGATTTTGTGACTGTGTACTACCATTGTATCACATTCAACCCCCTAACCTATGGGGAATAACTTTTTTTGTTGAGTATGGAATTATATATCTTTGAAATCTTGTGTATGACTTGGCCAGGGATTGAATCCATGACCTCCCACTTTCAAAGTGGATGCTGTACCACTGAGCCAACGAGCCTGTTTATTACAATTTTATTTTACTATATTATTCCCTTACATATAAAACAAACTTGACATCATTGATGTCAAGAAATGTTAACCCAATGATATTTCAAACAATAAATTCTGTTATTCATTGTATCCACCTACATTTCAATTAGCTTACTCGGGGCTTCCATTTGAACTTCAACTTTCTGTAGATAAATTGACTTTTACATTGTTGCTTCTTGCTGAAAATCAGGAGTCAAATAATTATATGTGAATGATCAAGAAAATTTTTTTATTATTATTATTTTCAGTATGAAAAAGTGTACAAACTTACAGCAGATGCTAAATTTGGTAAGATTAAAACTATTGGAATCAGTAGAACATTTATAAGGTATATATGTACAGGTGTATATACATGCACAGGTGTTTATACATGTACAGTGTACAGGTGTATATTCATGTACAGGTGTATATTCATGTACAGGTGTTTATACATGTACCGTGTACAGGTGTATATTCATGTACAGGTGTATATACATGTACAGGTGTTTATACATGTACAGTGTACAGGTGTATATACATGTACAGGTGTATATACATGTACATGTGTTTATACATGTACAGTGTACAGGTGTATATACATGTACAGGTGTATATACATGTACAGGTGTATATACATGTACAGGTGTATATACATGTACAGTGTACAGGTGTATATTCATGTACATGTGTATATACATGTACAGGTGTATATACATGTACAGTTGTTTATACATGTACAGTGTACAGGTGTATATTCATGTACAGGTGTATATACATGTACAGGTGTATATACATGTACCGTGTACAGGTGTATATTCATGTACAGGTGTATATACATGTACAGGTGTATAAACATGTACATGTGTTTATACATGTACAGTGTACAGGTGTATATTCATGTACAGGTGTATATACATGTACAGGTGTTTATACATGTACAGTGTACAGGTGTATATACATGTACAGGTGTTTATACATGTACAGTGTACAGGTGTATATTCATGTACAGGTGTATATTCATGTACAGGTGTATATTCATGTACAGTGTACAGGTGTATATTCATGTACAGGTGTATATATATATGTACAGGTGTTTATACATGTACAGTGTACAGGTGTATATTCATGTACAGGTGTATATTCATGTACAGGTGTTTATTCATGTACAGGTGTATATACATGTACAGGTGTATATACATGTACAGTGTACAGGTGTATATTCATGTACAGGTGTATATACATGTACAGGTGTATATACATGTACAGTGTACAGGTGTATATTCATGTACAGGTGTAAATTCATGTACAGGTGTATATACATGTACAGGTGTATATACATGTACAGGTGTATATACACGTACAGTGTACAGGTGTATATTCATGTACAGGTGTATATTCATGTACAGGTGTATATACCTGTACAGGTGTTTATACATGTACAGTGTACAGGTATATATTCATGTACAGGTGTATATATATGTACAGGTGTTTATACATGTACAGTGCACAGGTGTATATTCATGTACAGGTGTATATTCATGTACAGGTGTATATATATGTACAGGTGTTTATACATGTACAGTGTACAGGTGTATATTCATGTACAGATGTATATTCATGTACAGGTGTTTATACATGTACAGTGTACAGGTGTATATTCATGTACAGGTGTATATTCATGTACAGGTGTATATACATTTACAAGTGTATATACATGCACAGGTGATTATACATGTACAGTGTACAGTTGTATATTCATGTACAGGTTTATATATTTATGTACAGGTGTATATTCATGTACAGGTGTATATACATGTACAGGTGTGTAAACATGTACAGTATTTAGGTGTATAAACATGTACAGGTGTACATATATTGTAAATCATTTTAATTTTGTGGCACTTGTTTTAGAGAATCCTTACCAAAGTCTATTTCGTGATGTGAAATTTTTGCTATTTCCCCAAAGGTCATCCCCCATAAAATATGTTTATATTTGTATATATATTATGTCATGGTCAGTTTATTTTTTAACTCATGTATGATATACTTATATACGCTAATAATGAGATTATCGAGCCACATGATCTAATTAGTACTCAGGTGAAAATACTATATGTACAGTATTGTCAATTGATAACTTTCAACATGAATGCATGATAAATAAATCTGTAGTTTTACATAATGCTTGGATTACTGTAGCAATAGCGTAAGTACAAACAGAATGAAATAAAATGATATGTAAGTAATGTACTGTCTGTGTTACCTACCAGTTTCTTTTGTAAAAATGCATAGAAAAGTTAGAGTTAACCTAATAAAAAATCACTTTAATTTCATGACACATAATTTTCATGAATTGTAACAGTGTTGTGAATATCACGAAATTAAAATGGTCGCGAAAAATTAAGTGATTTACAGTATATCGTTTACATGGCTTTAGGTGTAAAGAAATTTTTATATACAAAAAATCACATGTGTAATTTTATACATGTACCTCATAACAATGGTAATTTTATTTAAGAATTTTTATTTTATTTTTCAGCAACTACTTATGATGTTTTAATTTTCTTTCTTTGTCAGAGACTGGGGATGTCAAAGCAAGTATTGCTGCCCTAAATTTTATTTTATCCAGTGCTGCAAAATACAATGTAGATGGCGACTCACTCTCCAACGAACTGCAACAGTTGGGACTCCCAAAAGGTATCTCTTCATTAACTTCATGTAACTGATATTCTTTATAAGTAGGTCATTTCTCTGGATTCAGGGCTCCACAAACAGCCCTCAAAGTGGGTTTCAAAACTAAGTGGCCAGCTGGCCACCAATTTAAATTTTCTGGTGGCCAGTGGAAATTCCAAGTGGGCAGGCAATCTTTTCTTCCAAATGATGAAAAATTAAGGCAACTTTTAGTTATGGAAAACAAAAATGCACATTTTTAAAATTGACTTACAATCACTTACATTAGTGTTATTAATAACAATAATGATGATATAAAGTGTCCATTATATTGCCTGAACAGTATCATTATATTGCAACAGTACCATGAAAATTCTGTAACACAGAAATATTATCTGTTCTCTAGTCACAAAAGTTCAAATTTAAAGTGGACAAGCTGGCCACCTTTTACAAATTTTAGGTCGCCAGACACAATTCCAGGTCGATTTGGCCACCATTTTAGTAGACAAAATTGAGGACTGACAAATGCCGGTAAGGTCAATCAGAGGTTGACAAAGGGTACATCAAGTGACCTGATACACAGATAAAAACCTGCTCGAAATATACATTCTAGTTACTTTTGTATTGCATGCTCATTGTTTATAATTTATATCATCATTCATTATCATTATTATCCTTTTTTGATTATCCAGGCATTTGATTATTCATTTTACAAGGGTGAGGCCTGGTTGTCCAGTTGAGAAGGAAGTGTCCCCCTTCATGCTTGGTGATCCAAAGGGTTTGTATGACCATTCTTAGAGACTTACAGTCCTGTCTCACTAGGTTCTGTTGTTGGCATTGCAGCAGTCATTTTCAAATCTTAACACCTAGAAAAATTACTTTTCTTCAGTAAGCAATTTGTAAGTAGACCTGCCATTATTATTCATACTAGTGTAAGATGAAACAATATCAGTCATTTCTGAAATATTCTTTATTTCTTTATCTAGAACATGGCACAGCATTATGTAAATCATACAGTGATAGTTTAGACAAGTTACAACAGCAGTTTAAAAAACAAAGTCTAAAGTGTAAGTAAAATGTACTACAGTGAAACTTGTCTATAAAGGCCACTCAAGGGATGTGGCCAAAGTGGCCTTTATAGACAGGTGACCTTTATAGACAAGTTCTCTGATCAAGGATCATCAAAAATTATTATCTGAACCGTTCTTATTTGATTCATTTTAGTACCCAAATTAAACTGAATATAGCCAACCATGAAATTGTTTCTTTATCACTTGAGATTAACCAAGAAAAAAATACATTTTTTTTAACATCAATTTATTCAACATTTTCAGGAATTTACAAATCCTTTGCACCACACCGGTCTGGTAACATTAATATGTCTAAATGATCTATTCTCTCTCTCTTTTTTGTTAGGTATAGGGGTGTTGCATAGTGAATTATCATTCCTATCACGCTTCCTTACACCTATACAAACATAATTAGGTCATTTCACACCCATATCACACTCTTGCTAATTCAGACTTCAAAGGAAGTTGTTATATAATGAATTATACGGTTTAGTGATCAGAGCAGTGTTTATCTGTGTCATTTGTAACTGTCAAATTTACTGTTTACATATCTTTATTAAAAATAACTATTAATTTTTAATATAAAAATCATACACAAACATAAAATAAGTAATAAAATATTTTTTCTGGTGCCGAATTTAATCGTAGTCCGTGTCGAATTAAATTGGTGCCAAAAATATATCGTTGCCGATATGACTTTTTACACTTAACAATTAATGTCCGTTAGCGGTAGAACGGCACATACGGTTTATTTCCCAAGATACATTTGCTTCATAGTCTGATAACACAGTTTTGATTAAATTAATTTGGGAACGTCCAACACCATAACTTCCGCAAGTTTCCTAGTACTTAATTTCTCCTTTTCAGATTTATGAAACAATTCTACTCGCTGTTCTAAAGTCAATACATTTAGTTTACTATGACATAAAGAAAAAAAATCAAATATTGCTGCATTATAAAATTAAAAAAATGTCAATGTCTTATCAGGATGTAAGCTTTACCCAATATGGCCGCTTAGATACATATAGACAGAGTTGCATTATGGGATTTTTTGTTTTAAGTCGACTGGTTCCGGAAATTTCCGGAAACTGACGAAGTTTCGTAAACATTGCAAATGGCCGCTATAGACAGTTCTGTTGAAGCTTGGGGTCGGAAAAATGGTGGCCGCTGGCTGCATAAGACAGTGACCGCTATATAGAGGTGAAATAAAGAACAAAATTCATCGGGGGGAATAAGATATGGCCGTTATAAACAAGTGGCCGCTTTATACAAGTGGTCGCTAACACAAGTTAGACTGTATATTGTATAAATCCTACCAAGGCCCACAACTCTGTCCTGTAATTATTCAGAATACAAAGTTCTGATGAGTGGAAATTTGAAGGCCGAATTGTTATGGCTGGCAGATGAGGATGTCAGCATGACATGTGATATGTACTCTGTAATGTTTGTGTGATGCCATTATGAATATTTTGTTGTATATTTAGCATTTTCCTGCATAAAACACAAAATTCTGGAATAAATGAAGCCATTTTTTGTTTAGGCAGGTTTCAGTGTTTCACTATATAACATTTATGTGTTTTACAGCTAAGTCAAGATTCTTTCCATTTTATTAGACTGTCAGTACCGAATTGGAATGGAGTAATGGTGTTTTACAGCTAAGTCAAGATTCTTTCCATTTTATTAGACTGTCAGTACTGAATTGGAGTAGAGTAATGGTGTTTTACAGCTAAGTCAAGATTCTTTCCATTTTATTAGACTGTCAGTACTGAATTGGAGTGGAGTAATGGTGTTTTACAGCTAAGTCAAGATTCTTTCCATTTTATTAGACTGTCAGTACTGAATTGGAGTGGAGAAATGGTGTTTTACAGCTAAGTCAAGATTCTTTCCATTTTATTAGACTGTCAGTACTGAATTGGAGTGGAGTAATGGTGTTTTACAGCTAAGTCAAGATTCTTTTACTTATATTAAGGTGATCAGTTATGAAATGGTGGTGTAAACTGGAGTGCCCAAAGAAAACAACAGTACTTAAACAAGCAAACTAACAAACTTGAAATCCACAGTAAGATCTGCTCAAGTGGGATTCGAACTTGGGCAGTGAAATTGCCAAAAACTTGGGCAGTGAGAATGCCAAAAACTTGGGCAGCGAGAGTGCCAAAAACTTAGGCAGTGAGAGTGTCAAAAACTTGGGCATTGAGAGTGCCAAATACTAAGGCAGTGAGAGTGTGCCAAAAACTTAAGCATTGAGAGTGCCAAAAACTAAGGCATTGAGAGTGCCAAATACTTGGGCATTGAGAGTGCCAAATCCTTAGGCAGTCAGAGTGCCAAAAACTTGGACAGTGAGAGTCCCCTTAACTTAGGCAGTGAGTGAGTGCCAGAAACTTTGGCATTGAGAGTGCCAAAAACTTGGGCATTGAGAGTGCCAAAAACTAAGGCAGTTAGAGTGCCATACACTTGGGCATTGAAAGTGCCAAAAACTTAGTCAGTGATAGTGCCATAAACTTAGGCAGTCAGAGTGCCATAAACCTAGGCAAGGAGAGTGCCAAAAACTTGGGCAGTGAGAGAGTGCCAAAATTTAAGACTGTGAGACTGCCAAAATAAGCCAGTGAGGGTGCCAGAAACTTTGGCATTGAGAGCCAAAAACGTGGTCATTGAAAGTGCCAAAAACTTATGCAGTCAGAGTGCCAAAAACTTAGGAATTGAGAGTGCCAAAAACTTAGGCAGTGAGAATGCCAAAAACTTAGGCAGTCAGAGTGCCATAAACTTAGGCAGATAGAGTGTCAGAAACTTAGGCAGTGAGAGTGCCAAGAACTTAGTCAGTGAGAGTGCCAAAGACTTAGGCAGTGAGAGTGCCAAAAACTTAGTCAGTGAGAGTGCCAAAGACTTAGGCAGTGAGAGTGCCAAAGACTTAGGCAGTGAGAGTGCCAAAAACTTAGTCAGTGAGAGTGCCAAAGACTTAGGCAGTGAGAGTGCCAAGAACTTAGTCAGTGAGAGTGCCAAAAACTTAGTCAGTGAGAGTGCCAAAAACTTAGGCAGTGAGAGTATCATAAACTTAGGCACTTAGTCAGTGAAAGTGCCAAAAATTTAGCCAGTGAGAGTGCCATAAACTAAGGCAGTGAGAGTACCAAAAACTTAGGCAGTCAGAGTGTCAAAAAAATAAACTAATAAATCTGCATCTTATTTTTAAAAATACAAGTCTATCAAAAAGCATGTACCTTAGAAGTTTTCAGTTTCATTGATTAAGTTTACCTGTATTTTCTATTTTAGTGTCACAGTTAGATTCAGTTGAATGGAGGGTTGACTATATACTAAGTTCAAGCAAACTAAAGGTACTGGTACTTATATCAGTCTTAATAAATATAGGGTCCAAAATTAGTCCAAATTACCTCTGTTTGACCCTAAAACACTTTCGGCTGTGTTGGTTTTTTAGCTCACCTGAGCACAAAGTTTGAACATGGGTATGTTGGGTCAATAAATAGGTCACTAGGTCAAATCATAGAAAAACCATGTTAACACTTTAGAAGCCAACCTTTGCTTGTTTACACTCTAGGGGCCACAGTTTTAATCCAATTTACATTAAACTTGGCCAGAGGGATCCTCTTGACCAAAGCCAAGCCAAATTCGAACATGTGTCATGTTGGGTCAATAAATAGGTCTAGCCAACACAAGATAAGAAAAAAATCCTATTTCTTGACAAAAGCCAAATCAGATTCATACATAGGTCATGTTTGGTCTTGCACAAAATCATCATCTTTGTGTTAACTAGCCAATAAGCTGTTCATTTTGTTAAACTATTGAAGAACTGTGTTAGTCCTCTGTACATTTTATTATTGAAAAATTGCTCCAAATTCAAAATATTCTCAGGTGAGCGCCCAGGGCCTCATGGCCCTCTTGTTTTATCTTTGTTTTACTTCCAAAATAAATTTTAAAAGGTATCAGCAAGCAAGGAAAAAAAAAAAAACACACACACCAAAAATATAGCACAAAACTTTTTGGCTTGAAATGGATTACTTTTAGTGGATAAAAGTTGTCTGTTTGTAAATTCTGTTGTATTAAGGTAAAAATGCACAAATAATTTGAAACAGTTTTTTTTTTTTTTTTTTTTTTTTTTTTTTTTTTTTTTTTATGAAATTAAAAAATGATAAATGCATACTTATCCAACACACCACATTGATCGTCAGTCTTAACTTGTCGTATATAATTTTAGAGTTGAAAAAACAATTGCATGTTCCAGGATTTTTAGGGAAAAACTTGTGTTTTCATCCAAAACCAACAGAAAATACCAAAGTATTTCACAATAATGGCCTTATTTCTGGCAGCTGTGTACAGACTCAGAACAATTTCCTCTGTTCAACGGTTCCACTAAAATTTTCAGTCCACAGCAAAATTGTGTTAAGGTGGTAAACAGAATACATGTAGGTCCAACAAGTCAGCCATTGAGGCCAGTAAAAAAATTCAATTTCATTATTTTCCCACCAGTTTTCATAGATCTTGATATGTAAATAAATAAATATTTTTTAAAAATAAACAATAATGAGAGTTAGTATAATTTATTGTGAACCAAAAAACTAATCATTAGATAATGAAATACTGTAGAATCATTATTTGTGAGGGAGAAAATTTTGTTGTTTTGAAATCCAAAATGACATTGTTATGGAAAACATGGAATTTTGTTTCATTAAGAAAAATCCTTTTATGGTTCAAAGTAAATACCCATTTAATTTTGTGTTTCTTAGCAAAACCAGAAAAACAGTAAAAATTTATTCCTTGTCAGATCAAGCCTCCATATATTCTAACCAATTTTGACAAATAATACAAGCACTTTAAATTAAAACTCACTGCAACAGCTTCGAGATTATTGAGGATATTTTTTTTTTAGAAAATGATTGTGGAAAAATGTTAAAGTATTAGTACATATCTCTATCCCTGTTTCTACATAAGCTATATGTTTTGAATGGAATACTGTAAATCAGGAAATTAATGCGAGCAAGAAATTAATGCGAAAAATGCGAGGCCCGTTTAATCGTATTTATTTCTTGTCGCATTTATTTTCCGATATTCATTTTCGATTTCTGTATTCTGTATATTTATTGTAAATTGAGTTACCTCCCTTAACCGGAAGTTGTTATCGTAACTGATTAATTAGAGCACATTCTCATTTAGCGGTAATTTGTTGCTGTTTCTTTCCTACTGGGAATTTTGCTACGAGTGGAATCGTGACTGATACATCATTTTGAACCTTGACTGGAACCTCAAATTGAAAGTACTGTGATTATAAGTATTCTAATATTCTAAACTCGTGAGTTGAAGACGAAGATCAGTTGTACACACGCCATGGACGTCCTAATTTTGAATGCTTTATTTTAATAAAAACTCCAAGCGTTATATTTGAGTATGTTTGTTTGTTTTTTTTAAACCATGCGTTTCTTTGTTCTGATAATCCTTTACCACCCTGGTTAATTTAAAACAATGGGTCATGGTCATCGGCGCATAAAAACTTACCCTCGGCACACCTCACTGTTTATTTGAATAATGTCTACGGAAAGTTTGTTTATAACGTGTTTATAAATGAAGGAAGACATAATATAATAATTTCTGAGTCCATAATTTAATGTTTATAATTATAAGATAAAAGATAGGCAAAAAATTTAAAAATTGAAATTTAAAAATTCGCATTAATTTCAATACGCATTTTACTTCAAAATCGGCAATTCGCATTAATTTCATGACGCATTAATTTCCTGATTTACAGTATTTCAAATCTCAATAAATTAAAAATATCCTTGGCATATACATAGATGTTAACATGACTGAACAGTTTTAATTTTAATATTAAATTTTCAAAACACATTATTACTTGCTTTGGTGCCAGTGTAGGGCTACTATTTGATCCTTGACCTCCAGAGGTCATACTGACATTTTTCTTCAAAATCACAAGTTAATTTAAATCAACAAAACTTTTATTTTCTGAAAGTCAGGAGTAAAATTTGATTTGCTTGAGTCAAAAATAGAATCAGAATTGCAAATGGAAGTAAATGTATTACAATAATTTTGTTAAAAATTTTTTATATACATGTAAAGACCTATCATAAACCTGAATTCACATCAAAGACCATTACATTTCCTGTTATCAGTTTGTGCTGTTTCCTGTATTTTTCTAATTTTTACCTGTTTTTTTTCCAAATTTTTTACCTTTATTTTTTCAAATTTTTAACTCTAGGATATTAATGAACCATGTGTACAGTTGAAGATGAATGTCAAGGCCACAGAGACTGATGAAGTCAAACCTTTGTCATTTACTGTGTTGGCAGACAAATTTAGGGTTTTACTTAATGGTGAGTTCAGTTACTGGTTTCTCTGTGTAATGTAATTTGAGCTATTGATATGAATCATTGTACCTTCAGTATTCAGTTCAAAGGAGGACCTAGCTGCATTGCTCCGCCCCTGAACCAAAACATACAATCAGTGGGCATACTTTAGTGATTGTTTCCAGTCTCAGTTTATCAAGATTGTTTTACTTGTATCAAGAGTCTCACTTCTGGCACGGTGTAGTAAACAAAGAAACTCAGGATAGAACCTCTGCAACTCAGTGATGATCCTGATGAAATTACTTACCTTTTCTCCATGGCGTAGGGCCTTGTTGGCTGAGTGGTTTAAAGTATGCGATACAAATCACAGTGCCTCTCACCCCCAATGTTCAGATCCAACTCTGGTGATTTTACTGTGAAAAAGTATTCATTTCTCTTGCCAAAAGTTGGTGGTTTTATCTGGACACTCATGTTTTCTCTACCATTTGGGAACTGACTGCATCGATATAAGTGAAACATGCTTGATTGGTCCAAAATACACCATTTCTCACCTCTCAAGTCAACGTTATGATGTATTGTGAAGAGAATTTGAACTTCGGTTTTGAGAGGCAGTTTTAATGTTTAAATCATAGTTTCCAACTAATCCACCACCAACATTGTAACATAAGCTTCTAAATTCAGCTAGTAGGTTTGGAATAATTGTTTATTACCTTTAAATAATTTTTAAAAGTTGACAGGCTACATTTGTTATAATCAAAAACGTTTTGCATGACTGCATTAAAGGCATCAGTTTTTAAGGATTGCCAACATTTTGCTTTCTATATCCTTCTAATTCTTCTAAACACATTGAAATTCTTGCTGCAATTAACACCTTGATTATTTTGTTTACTTTCAGAACTAAAGCAAGCTGATTCTATAATACAGAATTTATCAGCATAGTGACATTATATCCATCTCGTTTATATGAGTTGTATTTGTGTATGCGGCTGTGATAGAAGAGTGGGCGTGACAATATGTTTTAAACATTCATCTTAAAGTAGGATGCTTATAATGTTAATACACTACAGAATTTCTGAGTTCCACAGATTTGGTTTGGAGAAGATCACTGAGCAGATTTTATATAGAAATTTTTCTGTTTCATTCAGTGATTAACTGGTTGTATAAGGCATATGTCATGTATGTTATACATAGTATACATAAATTTGACATGGACATAAATGGAAAAAGAGGGAAAAGGGGAAATACTTTAGACACACAGGGATAAGAAAAAGGAAAATTAATACTGACATATGAAGTGAGATTCATAATCGCATGTGTGTGTGTGTGTGTGTGTGTGTGTGTGTGTGTGTGTGTGTGTGCGTGTGTGTGTGTGCGAGAGAGAGAGAGATCCTGTGAAATATAACTCTGAGTGATTAAACGTTCTGTTTTATTGTATGCTTGTATTTTAGGTGATTGCGAGTTACCTCCAAAAAAAAAACAAAAACAAAAACAAACAAACAATTTGAATAATATGTTAGTTTGATTTGGAATTTTTTTATGAATACTAAGTGCAATAAATCATATTTATATAAATAAAATTTCGTATTTTTGTGTGTTCTCCCCTTCCCCTCTCCCCCTTGTATATTTAGTTGGAGGGATCTAAGAAATCACAAAGTCTGTCCATCTGTCTGTCTGTCCAGTACTTTTACATCAATTGATGGATTTTTATCAAATTTGGAACAAAGCTGTATATTCCAACACGAGATTGTGTTTCACATACAACAATGTGTAGGTTTAAAGGTCAAGGTCACAAGGCAAAAATCATAGACTTTGTCCCCAAATGTCAGAAATGGTCTCAACTGACAGTTCTAGTTTTTATTGATATGAGCAAAGTTGCTATGGTAACAGTTGAATCAGTATTTTTATCCTACCTGAAAAGTTTGAGTAATATCTACGTTAGTGTATGAAACAAGATGTTGACCCCATTGACATGACAGGAGTTGAAAAAAAAAATGTGTTCCAGTCAAGATTCTTTCTCTTATTTCTAAGAAGTCCCTTCAGGAATGATGGAGGAACCAGAGACAAAAAATTTGGGGAAATGGGGTATATTGTCATATCAGGATCTTGAGTTGGATTCATAACTATGTGTTAAAAAACACTGTGATCCAAAAGACCACTTACTTGGCAATGCATGTAACCTCCAGTGATATATACTTAATAATCAGATAAAACCTTGCATGTTTTGGATCATTATAATGAGCAATAGTCTAAAGATTTCCAAATGTCCAGTAATTGGATATATATCATCATCCTTACAATTTAAAAGGGTCTTAGTGGGAAGTGGTCAAAGGCAGGAGCTTGCAAATCACAGTGCATGGCATCAACTAGGTTCAAATTCCACTCATGTCATGACACATCCAACTTACACAAAATTAGGTGAGAATCCCCAATTTTTTACACATTCTGTCCATCCATCTTTCCAAGAATCATAAGATAAGTTATTACTGTTTTGGAAGACTAATTTCAGGAATTGAATTTCTCGTATCTTGATGCAGATGATTTTCATGGACTTATAGTGTCACTTGCAAAGATTATTTTGAATGCCAAAACATTAAGGTCACATACGCTTCTCAGTGGCTTTACAAGAATTCCACAAAACCCAATTACAACACCCCTGTGATATATGACATCTAACGACCTTGAACTATAGCCATTGAAAGTAAAGGTCAAATAGGATTATGGAATTTGGGGGTACAGTTACAATTAAAGGGACATGATGCTTATCACTTTTGACATCATGAATGCTATTGATATCTACTTTCTCGTTTCAACTTATTTGATGCAAAACTTTTCAGTAGCAAATTTGCAGCTCTATTTTCTCCATTAGGAATTACTCACAGTGGGAACCAAACCTAGGAGGTCTGACCACTGATTCAGGGGAAAACACTTTAGACCACTTGTCCACCTAAAGGCTTCGACTTGTCAGTTTTCACGGTTATTAGACCAAATTATTTTTGTTGTCAGCCATCTTTAAAAAGGACTGGTAATTATTAACCTTCTTTTAAAAAAGGGCCATTAGTGACAGAAATAATTTTATCTATTTATGATAGTAGGTATACGCCTGTTGCTGTTAGCTTAAAACTTTCATGTTACATGTGTTATGAATTATTTTTCATGAACCGTGCAATGATTGTGTCATATTCAAAAGATAGGAGGAGCGAGATCCCAGTCAATGTCAATATCACAACATGCAGACTACTAAAATTTTGGGTTAAAATTTTCCTTTCCCCTCCTTATTTAATAAAACTTTTTTTTCCATCTAGTAAGTGGCTTTTCCAATATGTTTCCCACTTTTATTTTTGATCAATCAGACCATATGCACACAACTTTAGGTTTGTTATTCGACTGACCAGTACATTGTTCTCATTTGGTCCCTAGTAAACAACAGTCTTTTAAAAGTGCAATAAGTGTGTTGAGTACTAATAAATAATAACTACTTCTGTAATCTGATTGGTCACAAATCAGGTGGGGAAATTTTGGTTAATGGAATAGCATCTTGTCTAACCGTAAAACAACCAGTAAAACAATCAGTTGAATACGGCTATTGATTGTCATATTCAAAATATTTACATTGAATAAATGCATGAAGGTCAAAGGTCAAGGTTACAACATACAGAAAACTAAAACTTTGGATTTCTGTTAGTTTTTATGGATTTCCATCATATAGAGGCATGCAGAGCAGGAGGCAAAGCTGAGGGGCAATGTGTTTTAAACAACTACAGTGAACCTACTGCTTGGATGCACAGCTAAAAGTAATCTTGAAACTTATTTGTATAACAAAATGTAATTTATTTATTTATTATTTTTATTCTTTCTCCATTCTTTTGTTCGTTTATTTATTTATTTATTTATTTATTTATATTGTTTTATATTTTGTGTCTTTTTTAAAGATTTATCATCATCATTCATCTAATTCTTCTTCTTATTATTATTATATCGACTTGTAAGGGAATCTTAATTCCGAAGGATATGCGGTTTTCATTTTGTATGTTAGTATTGTATTACAACTTCCTACTTATTATAATGTACTGCTGTTTTGCTAAATCTGTGAAAGTTCTGAGAATTTTGAAACAGCGTGTAAGAATTTGGATTTTATATAACTAAAAATTTTTTATCTTGATTATTTGCATAGTAAGCTTCACTCCATCTCAATAACATCAAACCAGCAAGTTGTGACCCACACGGGTTAGTCAAAATTTCTTCTGACCCTAAAATTTCCTCTGACCCTAGTACACTTAACAACTGGCGGCTGTGTGCAGGATCAAAACAATTTCCAATAACCCTGGATTTTCCGATACCAGCTTGTGTCTAAAAGGTTACCGCCTCATTTTACTAAACTAAAATATTCGTGAAACTAGTATGAAGTGTTAACGGAAGTAGACGGGAATTTAGTCATGAAAATCATGATTTTTAACAGCCTTGCTATATGGATATGTGCTGTAACAGCAAAGCCATTAAGAGTCATGATTTTCAGGACTAGACAGGAAATATAATAAAGTAGACAGTAAACTTATTTTGTCTGCGGTAGGTTCAGTACATGTAGATTAAAAAAATGAAACAAATTATAACACTAGCATGTTTTTTAACGATTTTACAGTTGAAATAAGTATGAACATCTCCCATTTACTCTTTATACCTACCACATCTATTAAGCGATATTGTTCACCAATACATGCACATAAGGCAGGTAAAGCAGATGTTCCAAACTTGTGTGAACATTTATTATTTATTAATTAATGAATGGTATTAAGCATAATTTAATATACATAAAGATTATTTAGATAGGTTGATATGGGAAAAGGATTATGGCTCTGCCCAGTGTTTTGACTAAGTTGATTATCCACCGCATTAGTATGCAAGAGTTACCTCTCTTTGATATAACATAGTTTCTACATGAATGCACATTTTTAGCTCTAAAAGATTTAAAACATTACGTAGAGCGATATTTTTTATAATTCATTCAGCTCTTCAAATTGCATCTACTGAACCTACTGTAGGATAAAAAAAGCTGTATTTCACTTCTCTATTATTTCTCCAGTTAACTCTTTATACCTACTCATAGAGAAGTTACTAGCATCAACCAGTAGGTAAATGAGTTGTCTTTCAAAATGTTTGATTGTGAGAGTTTTGCCGAAGTTACATAGTCTTGTTTTGAAAATGGAAGAAGAGGTCAGCAAACACCACCAAAGACCTTGAATCGAATTCTCAAACCACAGTGATGACGTCTTAAAATTTATAAACACATACATTTTAGTAGGTTATTGGCACAGGTATTTTCATCCGTGAACTTAATCAGTTTTATGCAATAATGATTCTAAATAATTTTTTGCAAATGTAGTTGCATGTTACAAATGTACAATTAACATGTTAAGTGATGTCCCCACTGTCCCACCTAGGGGTACCTTGTATGTGAACTTGAAGAGATCTAACTTTTATAATAGGCCACCTTGGTTTGATTTCTGGCATCAGGACCAAGGGTTTTTTTTTTATTGTGACAAGTATTTATGACTTTATTTTAATTTTACTGTCAGTTTTTATTTTTGGGTGTCTTATAGATATTTGCTGACAGATCTACTAAATTTGTGGGACTGAAATGACATGCCTACCTAAGGATATAAAGATTGACTATGAATGTTTAATGTTCTCTACAGCTTTAATTACTAAGTTAGTTGCTATGTTGTTTAGCATTGAATTAGTAATTTTTCAGCTATCAGAGAACAGAGGAAGTTTATTAATCTCTAATAATTAATCTAAAAACAAGTTTGTGTATGTATGAAATATACAAATGTGTATTTTGGTCTGCCTTGTAATACTGTGTTTATTTCACTTGTCATAAACACATAAAAATGGATAAAACTGGTTTAAGTTCAGTTATTCAGGGTTTCATTGTCACAAGTAAATTTCTGATGAAATTTGATTGATTCGATTTTTATTCTGATATTTTTTTAGATTGAATCTGTGTCATGGCTGGCTTCTACAGCAAAGATGGGAAAAAAAGGTGTTTTGTTGAGGAAAAGGGACAAGAAACAGACCATAGGGAAAAGTACAAAAAACCATATGCTAATTCTAGAAATTCTGAAGCATGTTACAAGTATAAGAGAAACATAGAAGATGAGAGGTTTCATGAATCAGCTGATTTCTTTAGGGCACCATGTTCAACTCCACCTAGTAGTAATGAGTATGCATGTATATCTCCACCTAGTGGCAATGAATATTCATATTTAGCTCCATCTAGTGAATACGAAAATTCAAATTTAGCTCCATCTAGTGGCAATGGAAATTTATATTCAGCTTTATCTATTGACAATGGAAATTTATATATAGCTCCATCTAGTGGAAATGAAAATTCATATTTAGCTTCATATGGCAATAATGGAATGGTTCAGTACCCTATTAATGTCAGTAGTTATGCAAAGACATTGAAAAATAAGTTTTCATTTGACTCAAAAACAAATTGTGGTGAACATAGACGTAGCAGAGAGGACATCAACCATGCTAAAAGAATGATGACAAGAAAAACAGGTGAACTGAGACAAAGGGAGACAATTGAAAAAAGGAGTCCTTCAAGACATCACTATAGGAACAGAACTTCTTCAAAGTTTTATGAAAGGCTTGATACTCATAAAAATAGATTGTCTGATAGAAAATTTTCAGATAAAAGACATAAGACTGTAGGAAGTTTTACTGGTGGAAACAAAAAATTGGAAATAAAGTCAAAAGACTGTGATTTTCAAAATGTTTCAACACAAGGTCAAGGTCATTATGGTTCTCCTAACATTTCTTCACAAGGTCAAGGTCAGAACCATAATTTTGGAGGTTATTTTCCTATAGGAGAGGAAGACAGTTCAAATTTAAGTAGCAGTTCTATATCAGAGAAGAGAAACGATATGGAACAATGTTTTGAGGCAGATGATCAAATAATACCATGTGAAAGGCAGAAAGATGATAATGGAGTACAGTCTATAATTTATGTTCCTGAAAGTGATCGTACTCTGCAAAATGAAAATCGGCATGCTTCACATCAGTCAGAATCAAATGACAATTCGGAATCTGTCAACAACCAAGCATTAGGGGATAATCCAGCATTTTCTAAAAGCCAATCATTATCCGACAACCAAGCCTTACCTGACAACCCGGCATTTGCTTTGCTTCTGGAAAAGCAAAAACAATTTCTTGAAAAAGCAAAATGTGTGGATAACAATTTTCAAAGTGATCATACAAGTGGTCAAAGTGATACTGATAGAAGTATAAATATTGATCAGGCCATGACTTCCGGTCCTCGTCAATGCAACTTATGTTTAAGGTATTTTCAAACTCAAAATTTGCTTACTGAGCATATACAGCATTTTCATCCAATGAACAATGGTACCTTATCCAAGAATTTCCCAGATATGAACTTGAGCAGGTTATCAAATATGGCTAGTGCCTGTAACAATTTCAAAAAACAAAATGTTTTAAATATGGGGAAACTTTCAAATGATAAACACAGTGTTTCTTCCGATATGCCAACTTTTTCAGAAGATCCAAATATTCAGTATGTTTTGACATGCTTATTATGTGTTCGGATGTTATATAAACCAAAAATGGCTCACGATCATTTCGAATCCACACACACTGAATATAATGAGTACGATAATGTCTACAAATGTGTTGCTTGTGATAAAAAGTTCTACAAAGTGGAAGAGTTTAGAACTCATATGATAGACTACCATACCGGCCTCGTACCACAGCATCCTGACGGAACGATACTAAAAATGCCTATAACATGCAAAATTTGTCATATGTCATGTAAACGTTTGAAAGCATTGTGGAAACACATGTATAGGGAAACATATAAAATCTTTCCTAAAATGTCCGATATGTGGATACAGAACGATTCTGGACAGAAATATGAATCATCATATGTTTAAATTTCATACATCGGAAAAACCATTTAAATGTAACTTGTGTAATATGACCTTTGACCTCGAGCTGGAACTGAACGAACATAAGTTGAACCACACCAGTTTAGACAAAAATGAAACAAATAATTCTGAGTGCGAGTTTTGTGGAGAAATTTTACACAACAAAACTAAATGGATCCGACACATGAAACGTGTACATGAAATCGTTGATATGAGACGCTTGAAAGATTACAACAAATTTTTTACATAACTGTAAAATTATCCTATTTATATGATGATTAATCAGTGATGCTGGGGCTTTCATTTGACCCTTGACCTTTTTCACCTTTACAGAACCACAGAAGTAACCTGGAGTAATAGTCTGTAATACCCATATCATGATTTTATTTTACACTCTTAATTTGGAAAAAAGAACCAGAGTGCTTGAAGAAAAAAATAAAAGATATATATAGATGCATAGGAACTTAAAATGTTCTTACATAAGGATCTGGCCCCAGTTTCACAATCATTCACTCAACTGAGTGCACACTCAGCTCAAATTCGAGAATATTTCAATGTCATTTTCTGAGACTTTACACAGTTAAAATTGAATATCTAATGTAATATTTAAATTGTTTAGTGTAGGTTTGTTGACCAAAACAAAACATTGACTCATAAAACCTAAAAAGTTTAAAATATTGATGAGAGAAAAATGGGAATATTTGAGTTGAGTGAATGATTGTGAAACTGGAACCTGGTTTGAGTTGGATTTGAACTTAGGAGTAAAAAAGACTCTTAAGCCAAAACATAGACCACTCGGCCACAAAAGCATTCATAAGACTGCAAGAATCAAACCATTTTAACAAAACATTTCTTGCTGAAAGTAGGAAGTTGGTTTCATTTTTGTGAGCGAAAAACAGTGTGCTAAGGGTTAAATGGAATCATTGTGGAAACTATGTTAGTTCATTTACTAGTGGCTTGCCATATAAACAATTACAGTGCATGTGTTTTATGCAGCTCCAATATCAGATCATGAAAATGGAGTCTGTATGTCTAAATGGCATGTTGATGGTGGCCAAACAAAACAGTTTTAGGACTACTTTAGACTGCTCGGCCTCCTTGGCATTTACAAAACTGCAATGTTCACACCAATATTAACACAATCATTTATTGCAGAACGTCAGATTTCAAATTTTATTTTCAAATTTCAAAAACAGTGTCTTGAGCGTTAATCAGAAATCCTATGAGATAGTATCTTTTTCGTTCAGTAGCTTGCAATTTGATTTCATACAGTCATGTGTTTTATGCAACTCCATTATATCGGATCATGAAAATGTAGGCAGTGCCTCTGAAAGGGTCAATTTTTTGGTGACAAAACAAACAGTTTAGGACTACTTCTTTAAAATCAATGGAAAAAGACTACCTTGACAAGCATAATGTAAGTGACAAACCCTGAATTTCTTCTTTGTATGTGAAAATGCTTCAGTTTGGTAATTATAGATATTTGAAATTCAACCCAGGTTATACTACATTTTTTATGATTTCACTAAAATTTTTATTGTAAATTTCATTTGTTTGTCTGATTGAATGCAGTTTGATATTAAAACATTATCAATATCAATTTACAGCCAGTTTAATTTATTATTATTATTGTTTATTATTTATTATAATTGTTGTTGTTGATATTGTTGTTTTTATTTATTATCTTATGTTATAACAATGATAACTCTTGATAACTTGACATCATAAGTTCCCACAAACTGATAGTCATCGACAAAATCATTTCTCTGATCTTGATAGTCATTATCATCAATTCCTTCATCTTGTGTGTTGCACTGATGGCATTATACAGTATGGATCTTTATCGTGCCATGGACACAGTGACACAGGACCTCTTTTATTTTAAGTTTCCATCCAAAAGAACCGTGACATTCACTTTGTAATGCTTGGCAAAAGAACGGTTACTAGTAACTTATTACCCACTTTCAAGTCTTGGGTCAGACCCGGGCAGGTTAACAGAAAGCTACATGTATCTGTATAATATCTTTATGAATTCAAAAATACATATCCAGTTTAGGCCATCACAAGTTAATATATATCACATTTTTTTAATTTATAATTATTTATGTATGTATTCATTCATTTATTATTTCATTATTTTTATTTTCATAATTTTTTTTTACTTATTATTTTTAAAATTTACTGATTCATTTTATTTATTTATTTATTTATTTATTTATATAATTTTTTTTTAATTTACTAATTCATTTTATTTATTTATTTATATAATTTTTTTTTGTTTATATAATTTTTAAATTTATTATTATTTTTTAAATTAACTATTTCATTTTATTTATCCATTCATATATTTATTTATTTATTATTATTATTTTTAAGTATACTGATTCATTTTATTCATTTATTTACTTTTATTTATTTTTTTTTATTATTTTTTTAAATTATTTGGTAAAATTTAAAGTACAGGTAGTACAGAAAGGTTATTAATATAATTATACCCCCTGAGTGTAATGTTATCCTGATAAACGTTTTATATAACATAAGACAAGGGGATAAAAGAGTAAAACTTAATTTAAAAAAATGCTATTTTATTGTTCCATATAAAAAAAAAATATTTTTAATAAGCATCAAAATTTTTAAATAACTGATGGGATTTATTTTATAACAGGTTGAATTTGATCAGGATTGAGACATTTTACAGTTCGATGAGATTATCCTAAATTGTAATCCTGAACGAACCAATTATAAAAAATTGTCTATTAAATTTATTTTAATTCTATAAGAACTGGTATTAATTCTCATTCAAACTGAAAATACTTAATTCATATCTTCAGGCTCAGCTTAAGTCATTTGTAATCTTCTCAAGGAAGAGACCAACTCTGTTTTCTCCTACATTTTTATAAAACAAGATTCAACAATAACTCAGGTTTACAAAACTTTAGCTTCTCGGCCTTTATCAAGGAACTTTGTTACACAAAAAAGTAACCGCTTGTTTAGATTGTGCTTTCATCCTTTAGGATTATCTGTGTGACAATCTTGCATCTTTTCCAACAAAAAGTTGATAACTTTCCAAGGAATGAATGAATGAATGGAATTTTTTTTTTTTTTTTTTTTTTTTTTTTTTTTTTTTTTTTTTTTTGGGGGGGGGGGGGGGGAGCTACACATTCACATATGGCTACATGTTGTTCTACATTGTGTCAGTGCCATTGAACCTAAACCTGCTACTTCAAATAGAATGATGTTTTGAGTAAGATTTAAACTAATACCTATATCCTCAGTTCTGGGATGGTGGAGGAAACTGGAGTAAATGAAAACCACTGATTTTTGGCAAGTGAACTAACAAGCTTCCCGCATTCGAGTCAAAACAAGGTGATGACATTGTAAGATTATGCATTAATACATACGACCATAAGACACCCTTAAAACAAGTTTAAATTACAATTATGAAACAAGTTTAAATTACAATTATGAAGACTAAATTTTCCTCGTTCTCGCAATAATTGAACCTTAAATATCTTTAGTACTTTAATTTTCACAAGGAATGCTGTCATTTACAATGGACCATTGTCGATTCAGCACATTTTGGGCACCTTGGGTGTAAAAACAACAACTACAACTTATTTTTAATATGGTTTTTTATATTAATAGTATGATAAAGCATTATTATGAAACGCATAATAGCCATGAGTATGATAAAGCATTATTATGAAACGCATAATAGCCATGTAAAATGTAAACTAACGGATTAAATTACGGTAAATAGGTTTAATATTTAGGTCATAAATTAAAGGTTTTTATTTTTCGGTATTTATATAACCTTCACCAACAAATCTCTCCTTTTTTAAATCATTCCGCAATTTCACTCGGAGCAATGATGGATATTGTCTTTTATTACCAATATTAACATTGGTAAGACTTCTTTTTGCACCCCCACTCCCTCCCTTTCCCATTAAATTCTATGTAAAAAATTAATTTTTTTTCTGTTTTAAAATGGCTTAATTTCAATGTTAGCTCTGTCATGAAACCATTTTTTTTTTTTTTTTTTTTTTTTTTTTTTTTTTTTTAATTACATCCAGAAAATGTTTAATGATAACTCTATCAAGCCAGACTATTTCTTGGTGATGTATGCTTACACGTTTTATATCTATTACTTATTTCAGCTATACCAGTCTTAACTGCACCATAAAATGTCACAGTTATTTCTGTTGAGAATTCTTTAGGCCATTTCAGTTGAAATTAAAATTTGAGTGGAGAGTACAAAAGGAATTCTTTCTTAACCATTAATTTGCAATTCTTTAATTCCTTGTTTTTGTTTTCAAGTGAAATTTTATCTCATTTTATAAGCAAAAACTGTGGTTTACAAGATTTGAGTTGAGCAATGGTGTTAAACGTCCCAGTCAAGAATATTTCACTTATATCAAGATGTCGCCAGATATATCGAAAGTGCAGAAATTTTGCCTGTGTGTTGGGCTGATGGGTTCTTTATTGTGCAACACCTACCGTGTCACAGGACCTCATTTATTAAAGTTCCAATCCGAAAGAACTGTGACTTTCATTTCATAATGCAGAGTCCTGAGCAAAAAAGCAGCCACTACCCAGTTTGAAGTCATGGGTCAGACCCGGTATGAGTTCGAACCCACTACCTCCCATTTTGTGGTTACAAGAAAAAATATTAATTAATTAATTAAAGAAAATAAATCATTAAAATTACAACCTTGAAAATAATTTTTCACTTGCCTCTTCTCTGTCAGACAAAACAAGGCAACAATTATAACCTGTTTAATTGATTCAACAAAGCTAGTTTTAAAAATTAATAGGTCAATGATCTAGGAAAAAATTCAAATTTTTTATCGATATAAAATGAATTTAGCGATTTAACAAAATGTAATAATATTAATGGTTCGAATATAATCAGTACTAACTAACAAATTTAACAAATTTGACAATAAACTTACATGACAACAAAATGACAAAAAACTTACATGACAACAAAATGACAAATTATATGACAACAAATGACAAAAAACTCACATGACAACAAAATGACAAAAAAACTCACATGACAACAAAATGACAAAAAAACTCACATGAATAAATACAAAAAAATAGAAAATAAGAATAAATAAAAAATAACAATCCTGTTTTCTGATTTTGTCATTAATTAAAAAAACATGAAGAAGATTAATATTAAAATATTGCAAAAGTTATAAAATTTTGGTATAAAAACAAAAAATTCTGACATTTGTGTATCAAATACTTAACCAAAAATTTTTCCTATTGATACCTCCTTGTCTTACAAGAACGGTATTTTGCAATGTGCCCCTCCTCATTCATTGTGTCCCACTAAAATATTTTTTTCCTCACTTTCTATAAATAACACGGTATAAATGGCAGTGAAATGTCTTGAGGTAGCAAATATATAACCTGATAAATTTTGCTGTGCCGTGTGCACATTTCCGAAAATCATTCCTCAATAGGGGCCGAAAAGTTTGATAGATAAAAAACGTAACGTAAGCGGAATAGTTGAAAATCAATGAAAAATAATGTGAATCCAAATGCAGCTAAGGAATGCTTTGCATGAGGGAACAAACCTTAATTTTAAATTTAAATAATTAAGACGGCTGAAAATTTTGCTAAAAGGTACATTTTCTGACAGCGGAAAGTAATGGCTACTGGGTATCTAATTAACAAAAAATAATATAGTTAATCCAGGTAAGTTATTATTCAATAAAATATAAATATAGCAACAAAATGTGTACATAACAAGCAACTATATATATGTGAATATAAATCTACTTATATATATAAAATAATAATAATAAAACCGTCAACCTTCGGTAAGCGAACTGGAAAAGTATGAAATCAGCCAGAGGGATTCGAACCTGAAGTCAGAGTCACTGTGTTTGTTACGACGAATTTTGCAAAACTGTCATATAAGTTAAATTTGGAATATTTGGTATTTTTCAATTTTTTTCCCCGAAGTAAAACCGGAAGTTATAGTACCCTGTTTGTAGACAAGACGGTTGAGATGTAAATCACGTGACAACTCTGGATTGCAAAATTTTAATTCTTTTTGTATTCGACCACTGAATAAATTCTATATAAAATTTTTGAAAAACAATTTTAAAAAAAATCAAATTGGTTTTAAATACGTCATTTTTGGCTTTACAAATAAAAATACTTTCCAGCAGTGGATTTGTCTGGAAGAACTGTCTTGCTCAAGCAGGCGATATAACATACTTATAAAATTGGGGTTGTTCTGTTTTATTTTTAAAATACCGCATTTAATCTGGTATATTAAGATTTTACGTATAAATGGATCTAAAAAATTATGTTAAATGTTTATTTTGTACTCCTCCATTTCTCGAACGATATTATCTAACGATAAAATTATTTTCCAAGTGGCGCGTCATTGCTTCTATTTGCTTCTTCCCATTGTCCAATTATCGAGTTTTATAACATTTTGTCTCTCTTCCAGTTCTCTTGTTTCCGTTTGTCCAGAACTACAATCCGGTGATTGTTCTGTTTGATCATTTTTAGATTTTTTATTTGAAAGCTGTGTCGTTTGTGAATTTGACGATGGTACTTTTCTGATGGTCTTGAGCCTTTTTGCGTGACCTGAGCGCTATTGTTTGGGTTTTGGTTACTCTTGCTTTTTATCACGGGATTTGTCGCTGTCGTTGATTTTTTCTCCTCTTTTGTAAGTTTATGAGAATCCTGTTAAACCATTTCTGGATCGACAACACCTGTTGCCTTTTCGCTTTTCGTTCCATTATTGAAATTTTCACCATTAGGTTTTTGCATTGCTGGTTCCTTGTCTTCCGGTTTGATTTCTTTTACATTGGATTGCTTTGACCGACTTTCGTCAACAATTTTTTTTTCATAACCAGTTCCATCTTTTTTACTTTCAGTACCTTTCCGTGGTTTTGTGTCCGATGAAGATTTTGTATTTTCGTTTGATGGTGTTGGGTTTTTAGATTTTGATTGTGCTGTTTCCGCCTTTTCATTTGATGGATTCGATTTTACATTTGCAGTTACTTCTTTATTTGGCGTCTTGTTTGATTTCAAGTGAAATTTTTGATTTTTCTTGTGGCGGTTGTGATTTGTTTGGCGTTGGTTCTGCCTTTTCGTTTAGAGCATTTGCTATACCAACTGTATCTTTTTTTCATTTTGTTGTGCTGGGTTTGCTTTTTCTGGTGATGTTTTTGTTTTTTCTTGTGATATCATTGCCTTTTCTTGAGAAGTTTTTGCCTTTTTAGGCGAAGCTTTTTCTTTTTGCGTCGGCTGTTCTTTTTCAGATGCATAAATGGCTGTCTGATTTTGGTTATTTTCTTTGTCTGGTGTAGACATTTTTTTATCATTTGTCGGATTTGTCTTTTCTTTTGATGAATTTTGTTTGTCTGATGAAGTAACCGCATTCTCATCTGATGGTTTTATGTTTTCTTGCGTTGGTTTGGCGTTTTGTTGCTGTGGTTTGGTGTTTTCAGGCGGCGGTTTGGCTTTTTCTTTTGATGGTTTCGTGTTTTCTGGCGGTGATTTGGTGTTTCCTGGCAGTGGTTTTAAGTTTTCAGATGGCGGCAGTTTCGCTTTTTCTTACGATGGTTTCGTGTTTTCCGGCGGTGATTTTGTGCTTTCTTGCGATTGTTTGGTGTTTTCTAGAGGTGGTTTGGTGTTTTCTGGCGGTGGTTTGATGTTTTCAGACGGCGGCGGTTTGGTTTTTTCTTGCGATTGTTTGGTGTTTTCTGGCGGTGGTTTAGTGTTTTCTGGCGGCGGTTTGGTGTTTTCTGACGGTGGGTTGGTGTTTTCTGGTGGTTGCATGGGGCTTTCACACGGCGGCGGTTTCGCTTTTTCTTTCGATTGTTTGGTGTTTTCTATCGATTGTTTGGCGTTTCCTGGCGGTGGTTTGATGTTTTCAGACGGCGGTGGTTTGGTGTAATCTGTTGGTGGTTTGGTGTTTTCAGAAGGCGGCGGTTTCGCTTGTTCTTGTGATAGTTTTTTGATTTCTGGCAGTGATTTGGTATTTTCTGATGGTGGTTTGGAGGTATCAGACGGCGGCGGTTTGGCTTTTTCTTGCGATGATTTGGTGTTTTCTGACGGTTGTTTGGTGTTTTCTGACGGTTGTTTGGTGTTTTTAGCCGGCGCTGGTTTGGTGTTTTCAGACGGCGAATGTTTGGTGTTTTTTGGTGGTGGTTTGATGTTTTCAGACGGCGGCGGTTGGGTGTTTTCTGGCGGTGGTTTGGTGTTTTCAAACGGCTGCGGTTTCGCTTTTTCTTGCGATTGTTTGGTGTTTTCAGACGGCGGCGGTTTGGTAATTTCTTGCGGTGGTTTGATGTTTTCAGACGGCGGCGGTTTGGTGTTTTCTGGCGGTGGTTTGGTGTTTTCAGACGGCTGCGGTTTCGCTTTTTCTTGCGATTGTTTGGTGTTTTCAAACGGCGGCGGTTTGGTGTTTTCTGGCGGTGGTTTGGTGTTTTCAGACGGCTGCGGTTTCGCTTTTTCTTGCGTTTGTATGGTGTTTTCAGACGGCGGCGGTTTGGTGATTTCTTGCGGTGGTTTGATGTTTTCAGACGGCGGCGGTTTGGTATTTTCTTGCGGTGGTTTGGTGTTTTTAGACGGCGGCGGTTTCGCTTGTTCTTGTGATGGTTTCGTGTTTTTTGGGAGTAATTCGGTGTTTTCTGGTGGTGGTTTGGAATTTTCAGACGGCCGCGGTTTGGCTTTTTCTGGCGACGGTTTGGCTTTTTCTTGCGATGGTTTGGTATTTTCTGACGGCTGTTTGGTGTTTTCTGGCGTTGGTTTGGTGTTTTGAGACGGCGGCAGTTTGGCTTTTTCTTGCAGTGGTATGGTGTTTTCTGCTGGTGGTTTGGTTTCTGCTGACGGTTGTTTGTTTTTGTCTGATGAGGGGGTAGTGTTATTAACTGGTGCCTGATTATGTTTGTTTTGTTCTTTTGTTTGACTTTCAATGTTTTTATCCATGTCTAATGTAGTTTGTTTTTCCTGTTTATCTTTTGATTGTACCGTTACATTCTTTTCTGTACTCCCTAAATTTTTGCCCGTATCTCTGATTTTATCACCTTCATGGTTATCATTGGTATGCATTTGGATTGGTGTCGGCGAAGAACCTTTCTCATTCGTCTTTGGGGATTCTGAAACAAAACACAACAGTTAAAGCAAAAGGAATGGATTAATCTGTATACAAGTTAAAATTTCTAAATAACAATTTGAGTTATATAAGAAGGTAGTCAAAATAACCAGAGGTTGTTATAATAACCAGAGGTTATAATAACATGAGGTAGTATTATAACCAAATGTAGTTAAAAAAATAACCAGAGGTAGTTATAATAACCAATAGTAGTAAAAATAACATGAGGTAGTATAATAACCAATAGAAGTTAAAATATAACCAGAGGTAGTTATAATAACCAATAGTAGTTAAAATATAACCAGAGGTGGTTAAAATAACCCACGGTAGTATAATTACCAATAGTAGTATAATAATCAATAGTAGTTAAAAAATAACCAGAGGTAGTTATAATAACCAATAGTAGTTAAAATATCCAATAGTAGTTAAAATATCCTGAGGTAGTATAATAACCAAAGGTAGTTATAATAACCAGAGGTAGTTAAAATAACCTGAGGTAGTATAATAACCAAAGGTAGTTATAATAACCAAAGGTAGTTATAATAACCAGAGGTAGTTAAAATAACCTGAGGTAGTATAATAACCAAAGGTAGTTATAATAACCAGAGGTAGTTATAATAACAAATTGTAGTTAAAATTAACCAAAGGTAGTTATAATAACCTGAGGTAGTATAATAATCAATAGTAGTTGAAATATAACCTGAGGTAGTAAAATAACTAATAGTAGTTGAAATATAACCTGAGGTAGTATAATAACCAATAGTAGTTGAAATATAACCTGAGGTAGTAAAATAACTAATAGTAGTTGAAATATAACCTGAGGTAGTATAATAACCAATAGTAGTTGAAATATAACCTGAGGTAGTAAAATAACCAATAGTAGTTGAAATATAACTTGAGGTAGTATAATAATCAATAGTAGTTGAAATATAACCTGAGGTAGTATAATAACCAAAGGTAGTTATAATAACCAGAGGTAGTTGAAATAACCTGAGGTAGTAAAATAACCAATAGTAGTTGAAATATAACCAGAGGTAGTAAAATAACCAATAGTAGTTGAAATATAACCTGAGGTAGTATAATAACCAATAGTAGGTGAAATATAACCAGAGGTAGTAAAATAACCAATAGTAGTTGAAATATAACCTGAGGTAGTAAAATAACCAATAGTGGTTGAAATATAACCTGAGGTAGTAAAATAACCAATAGTAGTTGAAATATAACCTGAGGTAGTAAAATAACCAATAGTAGTTGAAATATAACCTGAGGTAGTAAAATAACCAATAGTAGTTGAAATATAACCTGAGGTAGTATAATAACCAATAGTAGTTGAAATATAACCAGAGGTAGTAAAATAACTAATAGTAGTTGAAATATAACCTGAGGTAGTAAAATAACCAATAGTAGTTGAAATATAACCTGAGGTAGTAAAATAACCAATAGTAGTTGAAATATAACATGAGGTAGTAAAATAACCAATAGTAGTTGAAATATAACCAGAGGTAGTAAAATAACTAATAGTAGTTGAAATATAACCTGAGGTAGTATAATAACCAATAGTAGTTGAAATATAACCTGAGGTAGTATAATAACCAATAGTAGTTGAAATATAGCCTGAGGTAGTAAAATAACCAATAGTAGTTGAAATATAACCTGAGGTAGTAAAATAACCAATAGTAGTTGAAATATAACCTGAGGTAGTATAATAACCAATAGTAGTTGAAATATAACCAGAGGTAGTAAAATAACTAATAGTAGTTGAAAAATAACCTGAGGTAGTAAAATAACCAATAGTAGTTGAAATATAACCTGAGGTAGTAAAATAACCAATAGTAGTTGAAATATAACCTGAGGTAGTAAAATAACCAATAGTAGTTGAAATATAACCTGAGGTAGTAAAATAACCAATAGTAGTTGAAATATAAACTGAGGTAGTATAATAACCAATAGTAGTTAAAATATAACCAGAGGTAGTTATAATAACCTGAGGTAGTTAAAATTTACCCATAGTAGTTAAAATAACCAGATTTAGTTAAAATAAGTTACAATAACCAAAGGTAGTTAAAATGGTGTGGTTATGGTATAATAAGCCGGCGCTCTACTGATATTATTCGATGCATTCCTTCTCGAGTTGCTTATATTTCACAATGTTGAAATTAGCGCTGAATAGCACTTAATGTCATGTTAAGATAATTTCGTATATTTCAGTCAAAATAAGCAAACCAAGAGTACTCGAAGGTATTACATCACAGTCAAATATATTTGATTGACCTACATTGAGATGTCACAAGCTGTAGGTGAAGTGACAGAAATTTTTACCTTTACAGTGCGCTAAGCGCAATGTGCAGGAAGGGGTTCTTTAGCGTGCCACACCTGTCGTGACACAGGACATCGGTTTTTAAGGTCTCTTTCAAGGGATTCCGTGACTTTTATTTTCAAATGCCGAGAGCTTGGCGAAAGAACAGTCACTACAACTATTTTCAATTCTCGGTCCGACCCCACCAGGGTTTGAACCCCGGCCTCCCACATACGAATCGAGCGCATAAACTACTGAGATACCGTAGTGGTCACAAAATGGCTAAATATATAACTTACCAGAGCTCTTCATCTTTTGTACAATGCAAGTAACGTTTTTTGACTGTTCACATCCATCTTGTAAATACACACATAGATGATGGTTACCAGTTGTCTTTGGTTTCCATGTGTATCTTATGATGTTGGAATTTGTCTGTGCTTTTACAATTTCAGTGCGATTATCTGGGAATGCAACTTTTAAGCGGATTCCATTTGTAATTCCTTTTGCATTCTCGCCATTGCTGTCGTAGAGATTAACTGTGACAGGAACTTCTGTATTCTCAAAAACGGCATCCGGAAATTTAATGACAGACGCTGGGAGGTATGCATTGTTGCTGTCTATAAATCCGATATGTGGAAAATATTGCTTACAATCTGTGTCTGGTTTAGACATAGCAAACTTGATTTGTGCGCTAGTATGCGGCCTTGTATCCTTTGGTGTCAACGCCAACTCCTCTAATCTTTCATTGATGACGTCATGCATCATCAAGTACGCCGGAGCATCTTTAAACTTTAATGCCAACTCACTAGTATCCAAATTATCCAAGATTATTCTTTTATGGAATTCTAAATCTTCTAATTGTTCTTTCAATAATGCCTTTTTCTCCTCTCTTTCAATTTCAACTGTGGATAGCAGGTGTTGCTTTCTTTCGTTTAGCATTCTTTCGAGGATTTTGAACTCTGAATTTATGTCTGCCTTGGCTCTGTCGGCTGCTCTATCAACAGCCTCGTCTTCGTCTTTAACGTTTCGGATGATTCCATTGACCTCCTCTAATCGGTTGTATAAAGCAGATATGTTACGAGTTGTTTCATTGGTTTTCTCTTCGTACACTATCTTTATATTTAGTTTGTGGCATTCGTATCCTAGCTCATTGTTACTGTTGTGCGTTATGACACAGAGGATACACAATGCTTTCTTACAATCACAGCAGAAAATTGGTAAACGTTCATTCTGATGATCACGTTCAGTGCATGTGGTCATGTGACGGAAATCTACAACTCCGTTCGGTTCAAGGCAAAGGTCGTTCTTGAGCTCTAGAAGAGAGTGCCATTTTGTAGACAACAACTGCCTATGTGCTTTTTTGCATACTTCACACATAAATGAAGCACATTCCTTGCACCAGTAGGATATCTGTTTCTTACTATCACAACAGTCGGCTTCCAAGTGCTTATCTGGTTCTTGCGCAAAGATGAAATCATTCAGCTGACGCCATGTATAATTCCTTGGATACTTATCAGATAAATGCTCATCCAGCTCATACGATTCGTAGCATACTGGGCATTCCAATTTGCCGTTTTTATTTTCGATCACCTTTGCATTAAGACAGGAGTCTCCTATTTGGTGCAGACATTTCATAAGCCTTGGAAAATGATTGTGTTCGTCGAAGGTTTCTTGACACAACACGCATTGCAGATATTTCTGATTCAAAAACTCTAAATAGTTGTTTTGGTTCGTATTCTTGTGTGTAGGAGTAGTATCTAAAATGTAAAAAAAAATGTACAAAATGTGTAATTACGTCATATGGAAAAGCGGTAAAAGGAGCATATTTGCTCGCGTTAAATCAAAAGTGGAGATATTTACCATACTATTGCATACTGTTTATGCGGTTTTAAACAACTCACTTACTCCCTCAATCACTCACTTATTCATTTACTCAACGCTAAAAAATCTTTTGTATTCAAAAAACGTATACCAAGAAGAGGAGTGGGGTAATGGTGTTTCAGACCCAGGTCAAGTTTCTCGTGACGACTTACTTTAAATTTAAAAAACTGAATCCAGTTTCACAATCACCCCTTAGATGTTCATAAGGTAATTTTTGTTACTCTGAAAGTCATTTAGACACTTTGCTTCGTATATATTGCTAATAAGTAGCTGTTAATTGTTAAATGAACCAAACCGCGCGTTGTATACATCTGATGAAAGTAAATGGGTTTTGATATAAGCTCAAATCTATTTTATACAGCCTTGGTGGCTCATTGGTAGAGCATCCACCCGAGAACGGGAGGTCGTTGGTTCGATCCCCGGTCGGATACAAATCTATACTTAAGACTAAAATTTGATCAATCGCTTGGAGCTCGGCATTAGGGATGCAGAATATCGACTGGCTCACACAGTGTTAAGATAATGGACTGATTGTCGCCTGTGGCATACTGATAAGGTAAGCTAGCAACTTACTAAAACGTCGCCCCAAGTTCGCGTGAACGCACAGCACTTCATAATACACACTTGAATATCTCAAGTACACACGAATTGTTCCTAGAATTATCCATAGATGTTAATAAACATGACTCTCGTTGCGAAAAGCTGAAAATTGCTAATGCGACATAAAAAAGAATACAACAATCAAATTTATTATGCATCATTGTAACTTACCAATTTCTTCTTCTTTCAGATCAATTCTTTCATCTTCTTTAACTACAAAATAGTATTTCTCTGGAATTTCTATGCCAAACACAGAAACTGTAAACTCGTGTTCTCCTGAGACGGTCGGTTTGTGGAAGGCTTCATAAATTTGCTCAGTGTCATCCTCGCCATCTATATCACCATTTGTGTTCGATGGGGTTGCTTCAATTTCCTGAGGTTGGCTAGTGCCATTAGATATTTTGACTGTTAATTTCACCTTTTCTCTTGTAACATCATTTCCACAATGATCAAACATACGGATCTGGATTTTATCTGGAGAATTCCGTGTCACGACGGGCGGGAAAATAACCTTTGTATCGGGCAAAAACGAAGAAGTGAAATTTATACGGCCAAGATTGCGAGCTGCTTCCTCTATATTTGGTACCATTTCGTTTTCATCGAACTGAACAAAACTCGTTTGATGTGGATAGCTGTCGTAAACAATCTCGATTAATCTCTGAAGACGCTCAGAGATTGTTTTCTCTATCAGAAGAAAAGCGGATGGATTTCGATACTCCAAAGCTTGCTGTGCAAATTCACAACTCTGTTTCGTCTGCTCCAATATGGCGTCAATGTCGTCCTGTTGCTGGTTAATGCTTTTGTATTTCGACTCCTTTAACTTGATCAGAGTTACATTATGTTCTTTTCTTTTGTTTTCTAAAATTGCCTGACATTGTTCGAAACTTAAATCCATGTGTTTTTGGCTTTCTTCCACACTGGTGTTCAAATTTCGAATCTCAAATTCGAGTTTTTTTAAATGATGCTGACGGTCATTTGTTACAGCTCCGAGTTCTCTCAACTTTTCTTCCAACAACTGCTTCTTGTCTTCAAACACAATGTTGATATTTTCAGTATCGTGTCCTTGGTGTTTCAGGAAAGCACACCTCAAGCAAAGTGGAACTTGGCATTCTTCATTTTTGCAATATAAGGTCAATTTTTCTTGCTCGTGTTCTTTCTCAGGACACTGACCTTCGAACCAAAAGTCTTTATAGTTGAAGTTATTTTTAAATTGTTCTAATGCAAACAACTGGTGCTCCCTTGTTGCTTTTACTTTTCTATGCGCCTCAGAGCAATCTTTACACAAGAATTCAGCACATGATTTACACCTGTTTATTGCATGCTTTTTGGTTTCATCAATTAAACAACTATCACAAACTATCACGGCCGATGGTTCTTGAACCTGCACAAAGTTCAAAAGGTCACGTCGCGTGAAGTCTTTCAGGATCCATTTCTTTACATCGTTATTAGGTACTTTGTATTCCATTCGACACACATGACATTTAAGTTTTTCGTTTTTGACAAGAGTCTTAACACAAGTAAAACAGGCTCCATGGAGACAGTTAAAGACTCTTGGATGGTGGTCGTCTTCATCGTAAGCTAGGGTACAGATGTTACATTGAAGGAAAGTTTCTTTAAGCTTCAGAATGTCTAGTGGTCGATTCATGACGATGATAGGTTTTTCAAAAGCCTAAAAAAGGAAGAAATTATACTTTATTTATGTGCAGATATTAATGAATTACAAAAAAATTTTAAGACGTGTTTTATGGTCAGAATCATTGTTTATACATGATTTGCAATACGCGGTAATAAAAATACGTCTAAGACCATATCATCGTAAACAGCTAGACGAGCAAAAAAAGCTTGTACAGGAAGGGAAAAATAAAGATAATTATGATTTATCTTAAAGTATTCCGAAACAACTTTGTAAAGAGAAGTCAGCTTCAAAATGGCAAAATTCTGACAATGTTTATCATTACTCGCATCCGCGTTTTGCAAAACATTTGGGATACTTTTTAGACTAATCTGACTGAGTTTCTCGCCATTTTTCGCATAAGCAATTATTGAACCTATCCCTTCTTTGGTGCACCAAGGACGAAAATTTGACAAGGTGCTAGCTCACCGAGTTAGTATGCCGCAAACAAGCGTACCACTCACTTCCTAATTCACATTAGCTTGGCACTGGGTTGATACTCCGTCCTTGTAACACAGATCAAGTCTCTGGAAGAAGGCGGTATCTTAAACTGTAAACTTTTATACAGGGATCGGACTCCTGTTTTTGATGCAAACACTGAACCACTGAGCCAAAGAGGCGGCCATTACTAAGAGAATTTCATATCCGGTTTAGAAGATAGCTGACATAAACGCTTTATATATTCTGGTCAAATAAATAATACTTGTATAAATCAAGAAAATTTTACAGAGCGTCCTTTCTTAAGCAAACAACTTTTGTGGATTTTTTTTTGGCTGATGTAACCAAAGCCCACCCCCCCCCCTCTTAATTCTGCGTATCATTCATTAACATGCGACTATTGCATTAGTGCTCACCTAAGTTTGCTGAAACGTGATGCCTATGTGGCACATGCGCAAACGCAAAAAGTGACACGTGCTGTGTGAACATATATTGTAGGCCTTAGTAAAATGTAATTGGCACAATGCTTGCGTGATGAACCAAGGTGTTTGTAATATTTATATTTTTCTCAGTGAGCAATTGTAAAACCAATATATTGTTCGCCATAAGAATGTTATGATATCAGAAATTATGCTAAAGAATCATATCAGTTTCTTTGGTTTTTATTATTATTATTATTATTACTATTATCTTAATTCTGTTTAAAATTGTTATTATTATTGTTGTTACAAGAAAAACTGTTGCTTGAAAATTGCTGAAAAATTTCTTGCGCAACGTAAAACAAAATTCGACCATTTTTTGAATTTTATCTTATTGGGGGAGGGGGGAGGGGGGTTCCTGTCTTGTAGTTGTTCTGTTGGAATACGATTAAACTAAAAATCAAAATGTAACCTGAAAATAATAATAATAAGTTATATAATTATTATTTATTTATTTATTTATTTATTTATTTATTTAGGTAAGTAAGGGTTATATGTCCAACTATGAGACTTTTGAAAACTAATAATTGACAATTGCCTCAGTGAACCTTACAATGGGACTAGTCATAATTGTTATATATAACTGATATTTGCAAATAGTATAAAAAAGGTCGCAGGCTCTACCTGAAGAACACATATCCCGGAAACAGTAAGACAGGATTACTGTGTAGCAACAAGATAACAACGCTTTCGGAACTGGATTGGACAGTGCAAACACGCTGAACAAATTAGTCCAGTAAAATGATCGGTCTCGTATTTTTAAAAAATGGATTGAACAGTAAAAACCAACTGAGCAGATAGGTCACACTACTTAATCTATTGTCCCGTATTTCAACAGATGTATCAAAAAGTAAAAATCAATTGATCAGAAGTGGCAGTCCAGTTAATTTATCTGTCCCGTATTTCAACAAATGGATGGGTCGCCCTATCGAATACTGTTTCTCGATCTTAATGCCTTCAATTCGACCTAATAAAGTATATAACGAATTAGAAGTGGGCGTAACTCCATAGTATGTATCATTCTCATGTCAGCGTATTTAGGTCGACAAATTAATCATTCTCTCATCGACACTAGTTAATACTATCAAAAACTTTTATCAAATTCTTTTGATATTTTGCTCTGGTCAAGTTTTCTGTCAAACCTAAAACAGACAAAGTTCTAGGAGTACCTTTACAGTAGAATTTGCAGCAAGCAGTGTCAGTCTTTATATATATATATATATATATATATATATATATATATATATATATATATATATATGCTTTCGTTGGTGTTGTACGTTTTCCCTGAACTGTGAACTGTGTCACTTTGAACACGGTTAGGTTTGATCCGTGAATTGTGGATTTGTGATTGGTTAATTCATTATTATTATTATAATAATTATTATTATTATTGTTGTTGTTGTTTATTAATATTATTAACTTATTTATTATAATTATTATTATTATTAATGAATTAACTTATCTATTTATTTATTTATCTATTTATTTATATGGTTAATTCCCATCGTTTCTATTTATTCATTATTATTATTATTATTATTAATTAACTTATCAATCTATTTATTTATTTATTAAATGGAAATGGAAGACAGACATTGCATTCTCAATATAATAATTGAGTTATATAAGAATCATAAACGTTTTATAATTGTTGATCACTTGTAGCTCAAAATAATACTGAAAAATGTCCGACGTTATTATCGTTGTTTAGGCAGTAACTTGATAAACATGACCCATTTATATTTAAGTTAACACGTTCTTGACCTTTAGGTAACCTCTACACATCTACTTCACTTTCATAAAATTTACATTTGTAAAATCAAAGAACATTTTAACACCTTTATTTACACGTTTATTAACTGGTCAATTTGAGTCGGTTTTAAAATTACAGGACGAATGTGCAAAATTTTTACTCTGTGTGTGTGTGTGTGAGAGAGAGAGAGAGAGAGAGAGAGAGAGAGAGAGAGAGAGAGAGAGAGAGAGAGAGAGAGATTTCACCTACACTTACTTTATTCAATGGGAGAGGAAAATCTCCGCATGTCTTTATTCGGTGACTTCAAACTCTCAATATTTCGTTCAATATCGGCTTTCAGCGTCACTACTATAAATGTTGTGCTATTTTAAGTAACAGAAAATTCCCACTCGTTTTCTATTTTTGGAAAGTGGAAAACCTAACTGCATAGAGTAGATATTTCGCAATATACAAAATGTATACTACAAATAATTTTTTACAGAATATTGAAATTTGTCCATGCTTATAATATGCTATTTATGATTCATCCAGAGTTCATTGTTTGTAATTAAAATTTCATCGGATTTGACTGAATTAGTGGTGTTTACACCCAAATCAAGAATGTTTTAATCATATCTAGGAGGCTAGTTGTGGATTGATGGAGGAAACCGGAGTGCCCGGAAACTACCATCGACCTTTGGCAAGCGAACTGACAAACTTTCCCACACTATCTAAGTTTTAGAGATTTTGGGTTCAATATTTAGGAATGACTTTATTATTCAATTTTGAATTTCTCATAATAATAATAATAATAATAATAATAATAATAATAATATTATTATTATTATTATTATTATTATTATAACTATTATTATTATAATTATTATTATTACGTTACATTTGATTTATCTAGTTTAATCATACTGCAACAGAGTAACTACAAGACAGGACCCCCCAAAACAAATAAAATAAAAATAATAATAAAATAAAATAAATTTATAAAACAAAATAATTTTTTAAAAAAAGGAACCATATAAAACCTTCCGAAAATTTCTACACATACGTCAGTTGACCGTATGTTGTTTTACGTTGTGCAAGAAATTTTTCAGCAATTCACAAGCCACAATTTTTCTTGCAACTTTTTTTTTCTTATTCGCTTTGTACAGGTGCATATGAATGACGGTATGCAAGTTCCTTACAGCAACCAACAATCTTACCTTGTGGCAAACGGAGCTAGTGGGCTGACTCTATTTCGTGGTATGGTCGGAATTGTGCAGTTTAAAGTGCCACTACAGTGTCACCGAAAACAATCGCAGGTCACTCGGTCAATTGTAAACGCCGTGGTCCTTAATTTACATGAGGTATTGTAAACAACGTGGTCCTGAAACTATATCATGGCGGTATTGTGTACACCGTTGTCCCGAAATTACACAGGGGTATTGTATGCACGTGGCCCTGAAATTTCATGGGGTATTGTATACACCGTCGTCCTGAAATTACGTAGGGTACTGTATACACTATGATCCAGAAATTACGTAGGGTATTGTATACACTGTGGTCCTGAAATTACGTAGGGTATTGTATACACAGTGGCCCTGAAATTACGTAGGGTTTTGTATACACTGTGGTCCTGAAATTACGTAGGGTTTTGTATACACTGTGGTCCTGAAATTACGTAGGTTGTTGTATACACTGTGGTCCTGAAATTACATGGGGTATTGTATACTAATATTCAACTCAAATGAGATTATAATTATACCGGTGAATTTAAACTTTTTTGTTCAAGAGTAATCTATACTTAGTGAGAAAGTCCGTGGCTTTCTCTGGAAATTTTGGTTACATCATTCTCCTATAACTGATTGCCACGATATAACTGTAAAACAGGAAAGGAACAGCATGCTTGATCGGATCATAGATAGAACCCGAAACAGCGCAATAAGCTAGTTATCTACCAACTGTGCATACATGCCTCCCTTCAAATATTTTGATTCATCTTCGTGGATTGTTTCAACCCCCACCCCCCCCCCCCCCCAACTTAACCGATGAATAGGTCTTAATTCAAAAGGTCGGAAGATCTTCAAAATATAACAGGAAAGTAGTGTGTTTTAACAACAATACATACATACCTCTTTTTTATTATTTTGATTCATCCACTTTGAATTGAAACACACCTTGCTTCACACCCTCTACCTGACCAACCCATATGTCTCCCAAAGGCTTTAAACCAGAAAGGGTCGAAAATCGGACCGAACCCGGAACCCACCGTTTTAAAAGCGAGTGCTTGAGAAATGAGCAGCTCAGGTTGCTACAAATTATTTCTTATTATTAATGAGTAAAACACGATTTCTTCACTCAAATCGGGACAAAAAATTATCTGTTCACTAGCCGGCGATTTTCTTACGAGTACTCCGGTTTCTTCTATTCTTCCTGGTTTTTGTGAAATAATCATTAACTCTCAGAGAGAGAGAGAGAGAGAGAGAGAGAGAGAGAGAGAGTGTGTGTGTGTGTGTGTGTGCGAGGGAGAAAGCGCTATAAAAGATATTCCATGTCATTCTTCCTTCACTGAATTAGAAAGGACCTTAATGCCACAGAAATCGCCTGTACAAATTACCCTTTAGTAAGCATCATGGATACTTCATTCACCCGTCTCCCTTTTTGTTGACAGAAGATTTACACCTTGTATATTTTAACCCTACTTCGTTGAACACCGTTCTAAACAATTCGGTGGTCTCCCTTTGTATAAGCAGAATTATAGTACAAGTGCACTGCATTGGATTACTCATCAAAGTGGGAAGCGACAAGTGTGAATTGTAATTTAGTTGCCAGTAGTTGTAATTTACGGACATCAGTAATTTTTTTTTTTTTTTTTTTTTTTTTTTTTTTTTTTTTTTTTTTTTTTTTTTTTTGCTATTTGCGACAAGAAGTTTATTTATCTGCCAGGACTAATCTAAGAACGTGTACGTATATGCGCTAGATGTGGTTTTACACCATGGCCAGCTTAGTGCTAGCGGCACACTCAAACGTGCTAGCCCATAGAGTAGGGGCGCTGAATGCAAACATGAGACCAGACGATACCCACAAGCTTTATAAATCCGACTGCAGCTCCCCAAACCACTGGTGAAGCAGTCGATATTTCTCAATGCCAATCGCCAGGTGAGGAAGCACCGGGTAGTATCAATTTTTCGCCTTATGTATGACCGGGGTGCTAACACATGGCATTCTACTCTTGAGACTGTCGCTCTACTACCGAGCCACCGTGAATTTCCATCGAGAATGGAAATGTCTAAATTAAGAGATTACAGTAGCGTTAACATACGGGGACTATTGCACAGATCATTACATTTCTTATCTGCTAGCCTCCTTTGTTATTTTGAACCGAAGGGGACTAATAAACAACACAGATCAAATGTATAATGTACTTTTATTATTATTATCTTTTTTTTTTGTTATACTCAGCTTGAATGTAAACTTAGAAGTTTGTCATCCAATCACAAGACCAGGTCAAAGTTCAAACTTTAAAAAAAAAAAAGGATACCTTTAAGGGGAGGCAACTCTGTAAAGTATAAGTCTAACAGAACTAGGAATAAACCCTAATAAAAGATCGCACAATGTTGTGGTTCATCTTATCACAAGCAAGTAACTGCGGCAGTGAAGAATAACAAAATAAAAATCAGATCATTAAATATGCCATTTAATCACATATATAAAACATCCAACCTTTAAAAGTTCTGAATGCCTAAATAAGGGACACGAATTAGAAGACCTTCAAAATGAACAAAAATCCTCTCTGTACTTGATGCATTGAGGAAATCACATTGCATTTTAAAGCAGAATGTCTTACTTTGAGATTTAGCGATTACATCCGAGATTGTTTTCTTATTCACTGGTCACATTAAATTTGATAATGAGAGAGAGAGAGAGAGAAGGGGGTTTTATTCAATCCATTATCTGTTGATTTAGGAGTTGGTAAGAAAAAAGAGAGAAAGGATCAAAGTTATGCTGCAAAATTATTTTCTACTAATCTAGAAAATGAATTTGAAGAATAAGAAGGAGAAATTATATATATATATATATATATATATATATATATATATATATATATATATATATATATATATATATATATATATATATAAACACTTTTTTAAACATTTTAGCTTAATTTTGCACATGTTTCCTCTATACTCATGCTACAAAGTGAACTAACACACACTCTGAAAGTCTTCGATGGCATTATATAAAACATGTCACTGATGGATTATTACAGTAAGATAAATTGGTTAAATAGCTACATCAACAACACATTGGTCGTTTTCCAACGATTGAATTAGTCCACTTCATACATTTCACTGGTTTTTTTTTTTTTAAAAAACATAATTAAACAACAATTAGCGAGTTTCATGTGCATCATCACCATCTTCTAATGACACATATAAATAATTGCACTACCAAATTTGAAAATTGTTTTTATAAGTCAATTGCACCATCAGCCCATATAAGGAAGTAAATCATTCATTTTGGAAAAAATGTTCATTCTGACCAGTGTTTGAAACTTGTTAAAAATTTCATCTTATCCTGATAAATGATTTTCATGTATGTAAAAAAAAATTGACTAGTCACAGAATTGAGGAAAGTTTATTCATAAATAAACTAAACTAAATCTGATTGTTTCTTTTCAAAGTCTGGTTATGTTTCTTTTCAAAAGCTGGTAAAGGCTTTTATGTTAAAAATTCTATTTTTGTCCATTTAGAAATGTCAAAATGATAATTATAAATGCCTCCAAATTTCAACCAGTCCGACTCTCAAATTTTCACATTATCAATGATAAATGAAAGAAATTGTCGACAGCCTTCCTGCCCAAAAGTACCCAGTCCCAGACTGGCATAGGACAGATTATTTGTATATTTCAAACACTATTTAGAATTGTTATCAATAAAGGTTATGCGGCATGTGATTGCCAACGGCACTATTTTCTGTAATTCTAGTATTATATAATATATATATCTATATATATTTATAATCAGCTGTCAAACTCGCCATTACAATACATATATGATTCTGAACTAAAAAACTCAGTTTTATCCCAATAAATGTAAAGCTGAACATTGATTCACAACATACCATGATGAAAGAAACGATTTCTTTCTTCTCTCTTTGTTAAATTAAGACTTATAAGGTTATGCTAACTTTAATATTTATAATAATATCATACAACAAACATAATGGGGGCTTAACTGAAAAATAATGATACATTTATCCAAGTTTTTGAATATAAATTGGCAACATTGTGAAATAACTCCATACAAATTACCAGTGCTATCACTGTGGTTAAACAAAAAGAAGTGTCTAATAGTGGACAAAATGCAACCAAGATTGCAATTATCCAGAAATGCAACCAAGATTGCAATTATTCAGAAATGCAACAAAAATTGCAATTATCCAGAAATGCAACTAAGATTGCAATTATCCAGAAATGCAACAAAAATTGCAATTATCCAGAAATGAAACAAAAATTGCAATTATCCAGAAATGCAACAAAAATTGCAATTATCCAAAAATGCAACCAAGATTGCAATTATCCAGAAATGCAACCAAAATTTGTCATGTTCTACTTAAAAGGAACCATTGCAGTTTTGAGATTCTCTCCAGTTACAATTTCAGCTAAATTTTAGACATTTCATTTTCTCTGAAGGTAATTTCATAATATTGCCATAAATAAGAATTGCTAACTACAGTATGGACTAGAAAATAACCCTATCACACCTATTTTATAGGATTGAATCATACCATGTATTCAAAAGGCTTGTCGCAAGATTAGCAAAATATCAATTTTTAAAGTCACAATCTTTTTTTTTTTTTTTTTTTTTAAAAAAAAAAAAAAAAATCCAGCAACATCATACATGTTATTGCCATACATAGATATCAATACAAGGACTGTTACATTTTTTTTTTTCAAATTGTAAGTAGGCAAGAGTTAATTTCTGTCACATTATTATCATCCTTTCATTCCCACTTCTTAAAATGGTTCAGTTCTAATTCTAAAAAGTAATTTTAGGTGCGGTAGAACTTTAAATACTCTGTACATCAGTCTTTCTGGTTACAATAAAATTAATCAGCAATAGGCAGTGAGTGGGCTGTACTGCTCACCTGGATGAAAAATTCTTTAGAGATGTACCTCACAACACTTCTTTTATCAAAACCTTGTACCAAGATACAAGGTCCAATCAGATCTTTTTCCGAGAATACTTATTAAAACAAAAATTATAAAAAATATTGATAAGTTACACAAATCAAGATTACATGTTCCAATATTGGTATTAGTATACCACATCACTGGTGAGGATTGATTTTCCAAAATGTACACATATATTACATCAAAATTTGACAGGTATTTGTGTTATTTATAACATTAGAATGGCAAATGTTGATTTTTCTGTTAATTACTTGGAGAATGACAATTTTCAGAGAACACCAGTGTTGGACTACAAATCCCCCACTACCGCCACTTTGGACTAGTACACACAAAGATAAAATGTTCAAATAATGAATATTGGTATAACATTTGACTAGAAAATTTTGACTTTTCAGTCAATTTCCTAGAGATTGACACCTTTCAGAGTACAGAAGTTGTAGATTACCAAGCTTTTTTTTTTACACTTTGGACAAGAACATTACATATTTCAATATTGATATAGCAAAACATTTCCTCATTTCTATGCTCATCATTAATACTAGATCTTCAACTCTTGGCAGGTCTCAGCATAGGTAATCAGTTGTAATAACATTCACAGAAAATGAAATTTTGGGAAAATAAGCATAGCTTTTAATGTTTCAATTGAGTAACTCGTAGTTTCTCACCTATATGTCTGTTGACATTTATTTAAAGTGAGCAGAGATAAAAAACAAATATTGTATTCTGTTAAGTCAAATGACGAGACTTAAAGGCCCATATAGAGTTTATCCATTCAGATTTCATATTTGTCTAAGAAAAAATAGGTCATACATCACATATTATTAGTACTTTATGCAAATCTTAATTACCTATAATTTTTTTCTAACTATCTGATAAAGGAGATTCTTTAATAATTAGTATTTGAGCCCAGAAACTATTAGTTCTTCAAGTGTTTTCATCCCATTCAGCTCGTGCCTTGTTACAACCTTTCTTGATACACAGAGCTTGGGTTCCAATAGTTCAATAATCAGAAAAAAGACATAATTCAGAGAGAGAGAGAGAGAGAGAGAGAGAGAGAGATAGATAGCACTGCAAGCCAAACCTTTTTTTTATCATTTAGTATCATTTTAAGTTGCTACAAATTTATTTCTTGAACAAGCACTACTACTGCAAAATCTTTCACTTACTATAAAAGCTTGTGGATTTCTGCGGGTTTTCTAACAAAGCTCCAATGTATTTACAATTTTTTGCAGTATTTTCTAGCAAAGCTCTATCTAGTAAAATTTAAATTTAAAGAAAGTTTTGACTCTTAACCTGCTGCCTTTTGCTAAATTGTGAAGACAAAAATCTTGAATTACAGTTTTCTGGGTAAAAATATTTACATAAAACATGTATTTCTCAAAAAAAAAAAAAAAAAATCATAATAATAATAAAAATAATAATTAAAGTAAAAAAATTAAGAAAGAAAAAAAAAAATTTCATTTAAAATTCAAAAAATTTACATAATTTTGAGAAAATTTTCAAACTACTTTTCTGGGATCTAACAGAACAAACAGGGAATCCTCTCTCTTTAAGCACATGATCTACCAGCTTATCAAATCTGTCCATGGAAAAAAACTAACCAAGATAATAATTTTTATGGTTTTATTCCATATAATTGTCTATGAATGGTAAATATATCAACAAATATGTCAAGTGAAATGTTACAACTGGATTTGGTCACAGTTAGGCCTGTGAAGAAATACACAAAAATACAAACATATCATGAACTAAATTATACAGAATATAACTGGGACCAGACAATGACTAAAGCATTACCACTTCAATGCTCAAAAAAATTATCACAGAATTTTTTTTCTAGGAAAAAAAAATCTACTCATTTGACTTGAAATTAATTCTATAAAAATTTATATTTTAAAGCAAGCCAAATCACAACTGATTTTGTTTTTAACGTAGGCGTTTGGTGCGAGTTAAGCACATTTACAAAAAAAGGTACACAAACCACCTCATACATTTATTTTACCCTGAACAGGTACGTCATCCCAAAACCAATTGCTTTGTACATGGATTTAATTAGACGTCTTGTTGAGGCAATTAAAGGTAACAAATTGGACATTATTCTCAAAGTCAAAACTTTTTTTAAAAAATCCCCTTCAGATTTTACCAATTTTGGTTAATCCAATCCGACCCCCTTTTAAACCCTAAATTTGCATCAAAAAGATTTAGTTTTTTTTTAAAAAATAAATAAATAAATAATCATGTATACCTGTAGATATCACTAGATATCTCATCTGTGTACAGAGATATACCGTAATCATTTTATAGAGGAAATCCTACTTTGTATAAAATTGACACTGGACGCTGATGCAGATGTTGAGGAATATAACGATAGCAATTTTGCACTTTGTGCAAGCAAGCTAAAACTGAGTTTTGTTCTTATTATTTGCAACAAACCCTTTAAATACAATTCATTATTTTTTTTTTTTTTTAAATTAGATAATGAGCTTGATAAGAAACTACATCAGTAAACCAAAGAATAGTCAAGTCATCTGAAATCCATTTGCTTAGTGCGGTACAGGTACTTCATTGACAAACCAATTACCTTATATACAGGTGAGCCACTTAAGCACCACTTGCCTTGTACAGGTAACGTAATTGAGAAAACACAATTACCTAGCACAGGTTACCGATTGAGAAAACACAATTACCATGCACAGGTAAGTATAATTGAGAACCAAAGTTTTAAATACTTAGCAACAAAGTCAGTAGATATGACACACTAGCTTTTATACACTTAACAAAAAGATTGACTTCATTACTGTAGAAATCTCTTACACGAAATACAGATATATATATGAAGACTCTTACTTTCTCTCTCTCTCTCTCTTGTATATACACTCTCGCATGCACAAATACTTTTAACAAGCACACATTCCCAGAAATGCACATTTAAAAATGTTTTCATCGACACTGTTAAAAACATTTTATTATATATATATTTATATATATATTTATATACATATATATATATATAACTTAGTTTGAGAAAGTCTCTTTCCATTATTTCACATATGGCATTATAATGACATTAAGAGAATGTTAGAAAAAAATGACCGATTTTATCATTCTCTATGTAAAATAATACACAAAGAATAAATTACATATTAATTATTCTGCACACACACATATATAAAAGTGTTACTCTGTCAACAAAGAAATTAATTACGATTACATCTGAACACTCTTCAGTTGACTGACTGACAGACAGACAGACAGACAGACAGATAGATAGATAGACAGACAACCACAGGGATCCACTGTTATAATAATTATGTATATGCGTTTTTTTCACTAAGATGTCATCCCTGTGATGCAACTTTTGTTTTTTTTTTTTAAATTAAAAAGACAGTTTATAACTATATTATAACCAAATGTATGGACCATCTTCATACACAAGGCTCACTTTGTGACAGAAAGAAGGTCATCATCTGTCATGTGACTGTCACATGACTAGTCACATTACATCCAATAGTGTCATTTACAATGACATAAAAAGACTATAACACCAGAGTATCCATGAACTTTTCAGGAGACATGTAAAATCTCCCACTGGTCATGACGTAAACAGTTTTGGTGTTAATGGCATATAAAAAAGTTTCATAAACCTATGATGGTCTCCATGACATTGATGGTCTCCATGACGATGACACGGTATCGAGAGTCAGACCAAGGACACTTTTCACAATGGAACATGATGGCTATAATAAGACTAGCCCTTTTAACTTACGAACTTGTCACGACAACAATATGTTTGTCATTTCACACTAGATTATATTCCTTTAAATTTAGCTGCAAAATGGTATCTTTGACAGCGGCAAACACAAACCTAATATTTTCTGTATCTGAAAACACATATAAACATTTGTTAGAAACGATAGACATTTCTCATTTTATAATTTAAACTTATCTATAAATCAAACCAAGCAAAATTATTAAGATTTAGGCCAATTCTGAAAATATTCAGGGGCACATGCAATTAGTTTTAAATTACATAAATAAAGCAAAAGGGGATCAAGTTCCTATTAATAATGCAAGCAGCTGGCTTTGACTGTTTGATTGATTAAATGGGGTTTTACGTCTCAGGCAAGATTATTTCACTTAAAGACGTCATCAGCTACAGGTGAAGAGGCAAAAAATTTTACCGTTGCAGTGCAATTAGGGCAATGTGCAAGGAAGGTTCTTTAGCATGCCATGCCTGTTATAACAAGGGGCATCCTTTTTTCAAAATGACCAATGTCCTTCTCAAAAGGACCAAGTGACCCATTTCTAAATGCTGAGTGCCTGGCAAAAGAACAGTCACTTCCAATTTTCAAGTCCTGGTCAGACCTAGCTGTGATTTAAACCCTTACCTTTCACATACAAAGTGGGCACTCTACAATAGTGTTAGCTGGCCTTGACCAATGTAAATTGTAAATAGTGGTAGAAAATAATTTGATCTTCATAATTTTGGTTGCCAAAATAAACGAACATTGGTTTAAACATATCAAACTGAAAAAATTTACAATTAAGATATATAAAGACAACTTGAATTTACAAGCATCATGCTTTTAGGCCACAATCGTATCACGATCAGTACACTTTGGTTTCCTCCACTTTGATTATTTCACTATCATAAAAATGTCAACCTGAAGTCAAAGAATTTGATCTGTCATATTGAAGCACATAAAACCTTGAGACACTGTCAAACCTGATATACAAGAAAGGTTAAATTACAGGATATTATTCATTTTAAAAAAAAGTTTAGAACTAACCTGTTGCACATGTGAAATGTGAATATATGATCTTATCTGGATCAGGATTTAAATCCACAAACATTCTTAATATGAATTCTCGTGCTGCCTGTGCATCTTTCTTTGTACCTGAAAACAAAATCACATTCACAGTAAAACTTGTCAAAAACTGAAAATTTATTTTAACTAAAACCCTAACAGATTACCAGACCACAGCTCCACAAACCACCAAAGTTCAAAACCAACTTAATGGAGAGAGATTTTTGCAACATAAAAATTTCCCAATTTCAGTTTGTATCAAAATGATGCGGAAATTCCCAATTGCAAAGGTCTTGGCCCCATTCCCAAAAATGGTAAAAAAAAGCACTGATTTATTACTACACTCCACCACTAGTAAACTGTCAACTGGAATAAATTGTTTTATAAAATATATGTATATACCCATTTATATTGTTCTGTAATATGTATCTGTATAAATCAAATACCAGTCAAATCTGAGGCTACAGTCAAGATCCTGTCATTTTGATAGGGGTGGTCTGTTTTGGGATGGTGCAGGAAAAAGGGTGCCTGGAGAAAATCACTGACTTTTATCAAGGGCACTGAAAAAATTTCTAATACTAAAATCTGTCTTAAGTACTTGGCATTCAAACCATAAAGGTAACACGCACTAACAGCTTTTCTTAATGGCACGAGAATGAAGATGAGCATGCGCAGAAATAGGTGGCAATGTATGGGGCTGGGAAGTGTATAAAATTGGACTCAGCTTCCGGGAATGACTAGCTATCGTAAAACTCTTAACATGTAAGTATGATGTGAAAGAGATTTGTATACCACTCAACTATCAAGGTTACCTCCACAGAATATAATTTCACAATGAAACCACATTTCAAATTTATAGAATTCAACGTAATTTTTGCTTTAATAAGCTTCCCATGACACATTACCTAATTTCAAATGTGAATATATGCAATGAGATTCTATTTTTCATGCAAATTAATTTCACTGATACTGAGACACTACAAGGCTCAAATGAAAAAAACATCCTTCCAGCTTGTTTGGTAAGAGATACCTCCTCTTCACTTCAGACATTTCCTTTGGGCTGTTCCATTAAAACATATAAGGCAACCGGGGATGGCAATTTAATAAAAATATATGCCAGGCTGGTCAGAATGGAAAAACAAATCTATCGTACATGTATGTTGTGTTGGACACAAAACACATCTATGGGTGGTTGGTCTAACGTAATCTCTCTAAAACGTTAAATATAAGTCTATGGGTTCGACAGTAGTTTTTACCCTTAAAATTTTGGTAATTTCTAGTGTTCCATATCGTAGTAAAACAGTCATTTCCGAATAGACGAAATTCCGTGTCAATTTGCCCTGGATACATTTTCGCCTGCCCCGAGTATGTTCACCCTAGATCCATTCGTCCTAAGATCAATTCAACCCAAGAGATTTTCCATCAGAAAATAACTGATTGTAAAGGTAATAGTTTGAAGTCATCTCTGCATTTTAAAATAAGATACGTCTTGAAAAAAATCAACTTATTGATAACATAATAGAACCATATTAAAAGTAGGGCGAATGAATCCAGGACGAAACCTGAACGGGGCAAAGTATATTTTAGGATGAATAGACCCCATAATCGAAAGTACGAGTAGCTGCCCTTGTTTTCAGTTTTGTTCTGCATTTGTGACTGACACCGATAACGACTAATGGTATTTTGTGCAATAACATTCGGATATTAAGCTGTAGCGAAAGAAAACATCCGAGGAACTTGCATAAAGATGGCGCGAATGTCGGCAGACAAAGTTTCAAGTTAATATATCCATTTATGCCATAAGAGGATTAAGAGTTTTTGGATAAATTAAATCTTGTGATTAAAAAAATAAATTCTATGGGGGCTGTAAATTGCAGAAAATTTTATATATGGGTGGTCATAAGAATTTGTAAATCTCTTCTAGGGGTGGTTACCCAAAATCAAAAGAGCCTTCCCTGGGTACCTCATATGTTTTAATGGAACAGCCCTTAGTTTATTACAGAATAGCCTAACACAATGTAGATTTGTCAGCATGTGTTTAAGTTGTGTTACAAGAAAGCCATAAAATATGTACAGAACTTGGTCAATTTACAAATATTTTACAGAAGCATAGATGAGGGAAACGAATAAAAATGTAACATGGTTACATCTGAACTCAACTCTAATATTTACTATTGTCAGTGGGTGTGTGTGCACCTTTTTCCCCCATGGACCCAAGATCTTTCTAGCTCTAAAACTAGCACATTAAAATATTTTTCTGTGGATTTCATCCATAAATAAATTAATGTGTTGCTTTCTTTAAAATCAGAATATCACAATTATATAAACAAGAGGCCCATGGGCCTTAGCGCTCACCTGAGGATATGTCCAAAATTGTTTGCAAAGTGCAATAGACAATATATTCAGTACAGAAACTTTACAAGTTTTCTCAAGTTAAGAACTCCCACAAAACTTAATCGGAACTATATCCAGTATCATTTCATTTATAAGTAGCATATATAATGTGCATGAAGTAACTGTAGTGCGAGTAATTTCCAAATCATTAACCAATTTCAGTATACTTATGCAACATGTCCTTGACCTTTGAACATATATGACCTTGGATTGTCATGTCAATACTTACAATATTCTAATATACATTGCCTTTACAAAAAGGTTAATAGTTTTCAAGATAATTAGTAATTTAAGTCTTCTTTTGCAGCTGTGACCTTGACCTTTCCAATATATGACCTTGAACCATATATCTAAATGATCGTAATATCAATATCTTCAATATTCTAATATACATGCCTATACAAAAAGTTAATAGTTTTCAAGATAATTTGCAATGTAAGTCTTCTTCTGCAGCTGTGACCTTGACCTTTCAACATATGACCTTGAACCATATATCAAAATGATCATCATATCAATACCTACAATATTCTAATTTATATGCCTATAATAAAAGTTAATACCGGTAGTTTTCAAGATAATTTGCAATTTAAGTCTTCTTCTGCAGCTGTGACCTTGACCTTTCAACATATGACCTTGAACCATATATCAAAATGACCGTCATATCAATACCTACAATATTTTAATATACATGCCTATACAAAAACTTAATAGTTTTCAAGATAATTAGCAATTTAAGTCTTCTTTTGCAGCTGTGACCTTGACCTTTCAACATATGACCTTGAACTATAATCAAAATGATCATCATGTCAATACCTACAATATTCCAATATACATGCCTATACAAAAAGTTGATAGTTTTCAAGATATAGTGACAAATATATAATTTTTAGCAATTTCCCCACTCAGTGCCTTACAATTTCCCCATTTTGAGCCCCATGGCTACCATTTGTGCAAATCTGAAACTAGATGACCTAAGGATGTTATAAATGAAATAACTAAGGTATATCTCTTGTAGATTCAGAGGAGAAGATTTTTAAAGTTTTTCACTTTTCCCCCCCTTATGGGGCCCCAAGGGGACATAACTCCTTCATTTGTGCAAATCTGAAAGGGCTTCACCCAGGCATGATGGTTACCAAGTTTCATTAAATTTGGCCCAGTGGTTTTGGAGGAGAAGATTAAAATGTAAAAAGTTTACGCACGACGGACGAAGATGGATAGCAATAGCTCATCTGAGCTTTCAGCTCAGGTGAGCTAAAAATGTGGAGGTAACATGCAGATAAGAGTGACACAGGGAGAAAGGCACAAAGTCAGTTATATTCAACTAGTGGGTATACATGTATTTCATTTTGGTCCTTTTCAGCTGGTTTTGGAGTGCATACATGTATTGCAAGAAAATATCTCTTTTTTTACAACTCACCATCAAATTCAGGAAAATAATCTACTAGATGAGAGTGCATAATTTTCTCTTCAAGTAGATCTTTCTTGTTGAGAAATAGAATTACAGACGAGTTTTGGAACCATGGGTATGTTATAATTGTCCTGAACAGTGCTTTGGACTCTTCCATTCGATTCTGGAAAAAAAAAGAGAACATGTATGTCAATTAGATCTAAAACCATACCAGTATAAGATATGAAGATAAATAAATCTATGTAAAGTTCTTCAGGCTATGTTGACATATAATTTTATAGGCCTACTCGAGCAAGTAGTCCTTATAATCAAACTGTCTAGTATCTAAAATAAATTAAGCCAGCATGAAAATTCAGAATTTCAATACTTCTGTTGTAACAAAATAAAGCCTAATTTGGAGTGCATACATGTATTGCAAAAAAAAATATATATATCCTTATAGCTGTATAATTAATAAATCATAGAATACCAAAGTTTTTCAAGGTTGCAGGTCACTAGGTAAATTTCCAAGATTAAGGTCACTGGATACATTTCTAAGATTTAAAATAAGTGATTACATTTTCCAGATTTAAAATAATTGATTACATTTTCAAGATTTAAAGTAGGTGATTACATTTCCAAGATTTAAAGTAGGTGATTACATTTCCAAGATTTAAAGTAAGTGATTACATTTCCAAGATTTAAAGTAAGTGATTATATTTTCAAGATTGCAAATAAGTGATTACATTTCCAAGATTTAAGGTCACTAGATGCATTTTTAAGATTTAAGGTCACCAATAACATTTCGAGATTTCAGGTCATTGATTAAAATTCCAGGACTTTAGGTCACAGATTACATTTCCAAGAACTTAGGTATCTAGGTATATTTCCAAGACTAAAGTCACTAGATATGTAAGATTTAAGATTAGATAAATTGTAATTAAATTACATTTTCAAGATTTCAGGTCACTAATTAAGTTTCCAAGATTTAAGGTCATTGAATACATTTGAAGATTTTTTTAATGAATCATATTTAAAGGTTTCAATAAACATCAAATTTCAAGTTCCAACATACAATATGATATAAAATGAATCATTATGAAACAACCACAAGCTTTAAGTAGCAGCAGGCTGAATAACTCTTTTAATATTTTAAGTGGCAGCAGGCTGAACAACTCTTTTAATATTTTAAGTGGCAGAAGTGTGAATAACTCTTAATATTTTAAGTGGCAGCAGGCTGAATAACTCTTTTAATATTTTAAGTGGCAGAAGTGTGAATAACTCTTAATATTTTAAGTGGCAGCAGGCTGAATAACTCTTTTAATATTTTAAGTGGCAGAAGTGTGAATAACTCTTAATATTTTAAGTGGCAGCAGGCTGAACAACTCTTTTAATATTTTAAGTGGCAGAAGTGTGAATAACTCTTAATATTTTAAGTGGCAGCAGGCTGAACAACTCTTTTAATATTTTAAGTGGCAGAAGTGTGAATAACTCTTAATATTTTAAGTGGCAGCAGGCTGAATAACTCTTTTAATATTTAAGTAAAAAATTTAAAAGTTACAGTCTGGCCTTAAGGAAACTTTTAAAATTGGACAAATTGAAAAATTGAGGCCTAGTCTAATAAAAGTTTTTCATGACCCTTTTAATTAAACATTTACCTCATTATCGGATTCCACTAGAACTTGATCATATTCACTTAAGGCGACTAAAAACATGATGGACGTTACGTTTTCAAAACAATGTATCCATTTACGTCTTTCTGACCTCTGTCCTCCCACATCAACCATTCTGTAATAAATAAAATAAAAAATAAATCATCGTAAAATGCAAAAATTATAAAAATATGCATGACTATATCGATAAGGATATTGAACTTGCCCTTTTGGAGAGAGAGGAATGGTTTTTAACATCCCAGTCAAGAATATTTCACTTCTATTCAGATGTCACCAGCTATAGGCAAAAAGTGCAAAAAATTTGCCTGCACATTGCGCTGATGGCATTATACAGCAGGGTTCTTTATTGTGCCACTCCTATACATGGGACCTTGTATATTTTAAGTTCCAATCTGAAAGAAGCAAGACTTTTTTTCATAATGCCCAGTCACTAGAAGGCAGTTTCAACGAAAATGTGGCCAAAATTACTAATATTCATAAAAATTCCGGAAATTAGCCGAAAAATTACCGAAAATGTAATTTTCACTGCTTTTTCCGAGAAAAATTGAATATTAGTGTAATTTTGGCAAAAAAAATGAATATTCGTAATGAGCTTTGCATATCCGTAATGAGGTTGTAATTTTCGATAGCACAGTTACAATTTTCAGTAAATTATTTCCGACTGTAGGAAGGCGGCACGCTTTGAAGTTAGGATTACCTTAAAATGAATAAAATTTGTTTATATATATAAATCTAACATCTAAGGAGAAAATACAGAGTATATGTAACGCCTAGGGTAAGATTGAGAATAATCCCATTGCTTTGGTAACTTGTTTGAACATTGACATACAGTACATCTCAGGTGGATTCGTGAATTTCCACCCACCGCAGGTGGACAAGGTTGCGATTAGAGGGGATTAAATTTCCACCGCGGTCCATCGCGAATAAAGAGAAAAAAGATTAGGAATATTTTTGTCACGGTGGACAGTAAAATCGTCCACCGGCAGAAAAATTGTCAACCGCGATGATTATTGAAACGTAATTTCAATACATTTAATCCTTCATGGGTACTCAGAGACATAAATAATTTGAACATACGACGAATGTTTACATGGATGATTGATTTAGTTGTTGATCGATTTTGTCCGTTATCATATCATAATTAGATTACAAAACTCATGAGATTAAAGCATTAGGTGAAAATTAATCTTCTCTGATTACTTGTATATAACTTGACAAGAAGTTTTGACTTCAAACAAAATACAACCACGAGTTTCAAGGCACTGCACATGCCTTTACCAGTAAACCTTTACAAATGTTTTGACAGCTAGGTCAGGTATAATTAGAATGGTTATCATTTCCACGAGGCCCGAGAATCTGTCCCGTTTTTTCTTTCTTTCTTTTTCTTTTCTTCTTTTTTCTTTAACTGTTATTTATTTATTTATTTATTTATTTATTTATTTATTTATTTATTTATATTTGTCTTTAATAATATTGGCCTCGGATTATAAGAAGAAACAGTGATTACAGAGGAACTAAATAAAGAATGGTCAGTTGTTACTGACAAACTAATTAACTGATGAGATCATAAACGGAAACGCTAATTAGTAGGATGCATATTCTTAATCACTTATAATATGCTTATCATCACACCTTGAGAGGTTTTCAAATCATGTCTGCAGTCGTGACCAGGTAGCAAATTAAAACGGGACAAGTAGTACTTTATACACAGATGATTAATATCAATAAAACATTTTGTTTGGGATGGGAGAAGTACTTTGCTTTGTGACAGATTTAAAATAATCCTATTTTTAGATCGCTAAGAATCGACTTTGGATTTCCATTCATTAATTCTAACAGATAACTTAAAAAAATATGAAATTTTAGTAATGGTGTCAAAATAAAATAATAAATAAATAAATAATAAATAATAATAATAAAAAGTCCTGCGAATCACATGTTTGTAATATTTTCTTCCAATCTATCTTTATTATTTTCAGTGAAGAGTTTGAATATAAAACAATAAATAATTTTTTTTAAATATTAAAATGAAGTTTTCAGTGAAAAAAAATATTAAAACGCTAGTTATTTAGAATATACACGGACGACAAATCTTGGCTATTTAGTGCTCGCTGTCATAACGATCTTGTAATTCAGTGGGAGTAATTTTTTCAAGCCTTAAAATTATTATACACTTGCATCATTTTTATCTGAAAGTACATGCATTTACATTATTTTATTTAGCGTAAAAAAGGTCAATTAATAGGACGGTTTAGTTTCCCCTTCCTCTCTTATAAAAAGTAAATTTGCAGTCTGATCACTTGACTAAATTTTCAGGTTAAGCACCTGGTTACCTGCCAACGTGACTCGGAACTGACGTAAAGTTTGTAGATTAAAATTGATGCGGTTTTAGAAGCCTTGCATTGATTTCGTGAATTTGTATTTTTACAGACAAAAATAACAAAACTGTTTTAATTTGATGTTTTATTTAAATATTCTAATGTAGATCTATCATTGAAATATCAGTTAAATATATGAAGGAATAAAATGAAATTCAAATATGATCATTGGTCACATGTTCATTGGTTACGATTTCTGGCATGCTACATGTATGTCGATGTTCAAACAAGTTACCTAAAGCAATGGAATTATTCTCAATCTTACCGTAGGTGTTATATTACTCTGTATTTTGCCCTTAGATGTTAGATTTATATATATAAACAAATTTTATTCATTTTACGGTAGTCCTAACTTCAAAGCGTGCCTGCCTACCTACAGTCGGAAATAATTTACCGAAAATTGAAACCGTACGCCTGAAAATTGTAACTGTGCTATCGAAAATTACAACCTCATTATGGATATGCAAAGCTCATTACGAATATTCATATTATTTTTTGCCAAAATTACACTAATATTCATTTTTTCTCGGCAAAAGCAGTGAAAATTACATTTTCGGTGATTTTTCGGCTAATTTCCGGAATTTTTATGAATATAGTAATTTTGGCCACATTTTCGTTGAAACTGCCTTCTAGTGAGTGCTTGGCAAATGAACAGTCACTACCCACTTGAGTCAGACCTGGTCAGGGTTCAAACCCAAGACCTCCCACTTACAGAGGGAGCACTATACCAACTGAGCTATCGCAGTGGTCTTAAATTCTAAGACATTCAATGGTTGAGGCTTTAAAATGTTTTAATGTCCTAAAACATATTAGATTGTGCTATATCTTTCTTAAAAAAACATGTATTTAAATTTCACACTCTGGTTTTGTCAGCCAATTAAGGAATAAATAAACAGCAAAAATAACATGGAACTTGGGGTGTACTGTTGTGTGTGAATCCAAACACAAAATGGTGAGAGGGCAAGTTAGTGTGTTGCTCTTTAGAACAATATCAGGATGATTCACTTTTACAAACAGTAAAAGATGAGACAAAACATTAAATTAGCAATACAACATGAAATTTTTAACCATATGATATATAACACATGAACAACACTAGGTTTATAATAAACATTTTCAAAAAAAAATTTAACTTAATTGTGGGTGTGATATTGAACAGGATGGGGAATGGAGTGGAGAAAGTTTTTATATATATAAATATATTTAAGATTGAAACTGATTCAAATCTCCTGCCATGGTAGGATTCCCATCTAGGCGGTATTAGCAGTCAGGGTTCATCTTTTCAGTCACAAATACACTGATATGGGACACAAACTTGATTTTGACCAATGGTTTTAGTTTTCATAAAATATGGACTTTCTAGGAAAGGAAATGTCAGACCTGATTTTTAAAACCAGCCCCTAAAAACCATTCTATGAACTTGGTGGCTCTATAAAATAAACTATGGGGTCATATTTTATTTTACCTAAATATGATGCTGTCCAGATCAAAGGGATACTCTATGATTCCTGTTGTCGGAACTCTTACTCGTAATATATCTTGTAATGTAGGAAGGTAGTTTGGTGCTGCGATTCTGTCCACATCGTCAAGGTAACTGAAAATATAATATTATTTATTAAATTTTAAAAAAATGCCAATAGTTATGTTAGGAAAAAGTGTTTTTGCTGAGGTGTTAAACATCAAAGTTTTGGCCAGAAGCACATCTCTTAAACCTGTACTTTCACAATCAAAAGTCTAACATTTCAAAAATTATGTTACCACAATTGTCAATGTACCTAGTATGTTCTTATGACAACAATTTTGATTACAGTTAGAATTTAAGACACAAAATGCTTACTATTTAGCTGAATCAGTAAGTTGGTACTCCCTTCTTCGATCATAACACTCTTGGATTCCACTGTCAGCCCACAACGATTGTATGGCTTCAACATGCTGTTCATCAAATGTCATCACAGTTTCATAATCCACTTGGCGTATTTGGTTTGCATGTTCCTACAATAAACAAGAAATAGTATTACACATTTGATACAGGGTTTAATCAATGCAAAACAGTCATTGGTTTTGCTAACAAACTGACTTGCTTATGTGAAGAAACTGCAGTTACGAAGTGTTCTATGATCAAGTGAAGAAGATAAACTATGCGGTTACAGTGATAATCTATGATCAAGTAACGAAGATAAACTACCAGATGTACAATCTGTTCTCTTTACAGCTGGTTCAATCATTAACATTTTTCTTTTTCTGGCACTCTTTCCAATTGCCTATGGCAGTGAAAATACTGTCTTATGACATCACACCTGTTTTAGGCCTTCAAGGCTACTGATTTATGCAGTCCAACAACTGTTTTGTTCAGTCAGGCTACTGTTTCATGCAGTCCAACTACTGCTTTTTGACAGTCAGACTAATGTTTCAAGCAGGAAGACTACTGTTTCATACAGTCCACTTACTGTTTTGGAGTGTCAGATAATTGTTTCAGGCAGTTGGACTACTGTTTCAAGCAGTTGGACTACTTTTTCAGGCACTCAGACTACCATGTTTTTTGCAGTAAAACAACCAATTTAAGCAGTCAAACCACTGTTTTGGGCAGTCAGATTAATGTTTCATGCAATCCAACCACTGTCTTGGAGTGTCAGACAATTGTTTCAAACAGTCAACTACTGTTTCAAGCAGTCAGGCTACTGTTTTCAGTCAAACTACTGTTTTTGGCAGTAAGACTGTTTTAAGCAGTCAGACAACTGTCTCAGGCAGTCCAACTACCAATTCAGGCAATCTCAACCACTGTTTCAGGCAGTCAGACTTCTGTTTTTGGTTGTCAGTATACTGTTTACCCTGTATCCTTGGTAACTACTGTTCTAGGCAGTCAAACTACTGTTTTTGGTTGTCAGTATACTGTTTACCCTGTATCTTTGGTAACTACTGTTCTAGGCAGTCAGACTACTGTTTTTGGTTGTCAGTATACTGTTTATCCTGTATCCTTGGTAACTACTGTTTCAGGCAGTCAGACTTACTGTTTTTCGGTTGTCAGTATACTGTTTACCCTGTATTCTTGGTAACTAATGTTCCAGGCAGTCAAACTACTGTTTTTGGTTGTCAGTATACTGTTTACCCTGTATCCTTGGTAACTACTGTTCCAGGCAGTCAGATTACTGTTTTTCGTTGTCAGTATACTGTTTACCCTGTATTCTTGGTAACTACTGTTCCAGACTTCTGTTTTTGGTTGTCAGTATACTGTTTACCCTGTATCCTTGGTAACTACTGTTTCAGGCAGTCAGACTACTGTTTTTGGTTGTCAGTATACTGTTTACCCTGTATCCTTGGTTACTACAGTTCCAGGCAGTCAGACTACTGTTTAATGCAATCAAACTACTGTTTCAAGCAGTAAGACTACTGTTTTAAGCAACTACCAATTCAGGCTATCAAACAACTTTTTCATGCTGTTCAACCACTTTTCCAAGCAGTCAGACTACTGTTCAAGGCAGTCAGTATACTGTTTACCCTGTATCCTAGGTAACTACTTTCACATATCCAGGCTACTTATTGGGCAGTTAGACTGTTTATGTTGAATTGTAGTGTTGTTGTGTTTTTCTCTGTAGGGCCATATGCCAAAATCACCAACCTGGTTTAAATACACTGAAAACTTCCCCACTAGAATCTGCCCTTGTTCATAACAGGCACGATAGCAAGCTTTTAAATTAAGACTTGGCTTTTTTCTCTACATGCATATTAGAGAAGAAATTCCCTGCATACATATTAGAGAAGAAATTCCCTACATACATTTTAGAGAAGAAATTCCCTACATACATTTTAGAGAAGAGATTCCCTACATACATATTAGAGAAGAAATTCCCTACATACATATTAGAGAAGAAATTCCCTACATACATATTAGAGAAGAAATTCCCTACATAAAATGTTAAGCAAAATATAAATTCCGAGTTAAAGACTATTCTGAGGAATGATATGCAGAGACTGAAAACAATAGCTATTGTAAACACGGATCAGAGTTATATCTAAGTAAGATTAACTTTAATGGAATTACATGGTCATTCACATAATTTTTTGGAGAAATTTGCAGTCGGGGCCAAATAAAACTTTGACAACTTAGGATTTCTTACCTCATTTGCTGGGTTTGTATAGCTTAATTTAAGCGTTTCCATAGCTCTAATCATGGCATGCATGGCCATAAATATATTCTGGTAAACTATCTTGATAAAACCACGTTTGTCATCTTCTGAGTAACCTGTGCCATGGATAATTCTCATCTGTTTTATAAATGTACTCTTTCCACTTTCTCCTGTTCCTGTAAATACAAAATATAAAATAGACTATAAGCTTTTAAATACAAAACATGAAGTAGACTTTAAGTCTTTAAATACAAAATATGAAATAGACTATAAGTCTTAAAATACAATATATGAAGTAAACTACAAGTTAAATTCTGTTTTTATTACATAATTAATAGATCTATACCAAAAGATTTGATGTTTTATAATAAAAATGAAAATCAGAAATGTAGACTGTATTTTACTAAACATGACTTTCGCCATAATGTCTAGATTTTAAATGGATAAATTTGAAATAAACTTTTGAATAAAACATAAAGTGGCAACAGCTTTCAAGATCAAATACTGCTTAAATTAATTATAAAATGGACTGTACATGTACTTCAAACCCTGTTTATACACAGTATCTGACATGCGGTGAAGAACAGAAAGGAATGGAGTTATGGAGTTTACATCCCATGACAGATTTTTCACTTATAGTGAGGCAGTCAGTTCTGGGGTGGTAGAAGAAACTGATTTACCTTGAGTTAACCATAAAACTAATGCAAGTATCATTATTTCATTGGTATTATGGTTTTCTCAGAAGTATACTGACAAACTTTCTCACACTGGGATCTGCCTTCATGTAATTAGGATTGAAACCTAGTCAGTGTCAGTGAGAGAAACTGTAATCCATAAGCATGTGCTTTAGACCACTCAGCCACCAAGGCCCAATATATGGTAAGAAAGGTAATGTTTAATTCAAAATGTTTCAAATCTAAAATTTCAATGTTAGCCTGAAAAAAGAACAAGTTAAAAAAAATTCAAATATTTCAGGTATTAAGAAAATTCCAAATATTTCAGGTAAGAAAATTTCCAAATAATATAGGTTTAATACAAAAGTAACTACAGACAGGTCAACTGACTTGTGTTGTGTATTTAAACTTTCAACTAGAATATATATATATATATATATATATATATATAATGCAATAACATACTCGCAAAAATCCTACAGATATAAAACATATACATTTACAGTAAAAATCACACTTTGATCCATGTAATCAGGCTTTTCAATCTATATAGATTGTTCAGAATTTATGAAAAATAGGGCTAAGATTAAATTTACAACATTTTCAATCAATTTGATTCTCCTGATTTCAGAAGTCACCAAAATCAGCTGATTTCAAATTCACTTAATTTGCAGATAAGATCCTAACTAACAAAAGAATGAGTAATACGATGGAATGTACAGCTGCAAGATTAATGTTTTCAATTAGATCACAGTAATATGATCATTAAACACCGTAATATAATATCTATTTATTTTATTTTTATTTTTTTTTAAACCCAAGAAATTGTAAAACTAAATTCAAAATTAACGAGAACTCTATCAGATATTAAATATTTAACAAAAACACCCATTTAATTTTGTTGTGCCATATGTGCACATTTCTGAAATCCATTCCTCATTAGTGACACTGGGGGCCGAAAAGGCTGATAGATAAAAAAGATAATCCAAACATTTGAAAATTAATGAATCAGAAGTTCCAAAATTACATGAATATAAATTAACAATAACCATCATAAAATCACAACATTAACAAATATTCATTTAATTTTTTTTCTAATTCAGAAAAAATTGGTATTTAGAGTAATTTTTTTCATACATTTAATTTTGGCGACTACTCTTGAAGGTTGTGGCGAGTAGTTTTCTGTAAATGGCGACCAAAATTTTTACCTTGGTCGCCATATGGCTACCAAATTCTGAAACCTACTTGGAGCCCTGTGGGTTTTATTTTTAAACATTAAAATTTAGAAATGAAAGGGCATGAACAAACATATATGGAATACGGAAGTAAAACTGAAACAGAATGGTAAACATAAAGATTTAATCTTATAGTAAGTTTTTTTATAAACTATAAACGTTTGTTCAATCCATTTATGAATAGTGTTATTGTATTTCGCATCACCTATTCCAAATACCGGTTGACTGGTTACGATTTGGGTAATGCATGTCGGGTACCTGGTTACGAAAATCACTAACCGTGACAGCCCGAATAGAAACCTTTAAATTTGTCCATGACTGCTAACTTTAATGCAGGCCTGATTTAAATTTGTCCATGACTGCTAACTTTTATGCAGGCCTGATTTGTCCGTGACTGATAACTTTAATGCAGGCCCGATTTAAATTTGTCCATGACTGATAACTTTTATGCAGGCCTGATTAGTCCGTGACTGATAACTTTTATGCAGGCCGATTTAAATTTGTCCATGAATGATAACTTTTATGCAGGGCTGATTTAAATTTGTCCATGACTGATAACTTTTATGCAGGCCTGATTTTTCTATTATATATTATGGAAGATGTTAACGATAATGCTTTTTTTCAGCAGGTCCGATTTTCCTAGATACAATACTAGGAAAATGCTTAAACATTTTAATTTTTGGGCAGGCCAGTGAGAGAGAGAGAGAGAGAGTTTTAAAATAATCTGTAGAGAGAGAGAGAGAGAGAGAGAGAGAGAGAGAGTGTGTGTGTGTGTGTGTGTGTGTGTGTGTGTGTGTGTGTGTGTGTTTTAAAATAACTTGCATGAGAGTTTTAAAATAACTTGTCCGAGAGAGAGAGAGAGAGAGAGAGAGAGAGAGAGAGAGAGAGAGAGTACACCAATGGCATCATGACTAAACACCAGCACTTACATGTGTATATAGAGTGATGTATAATGTGCATACATATATATAATATAAACACTTGAGGCCTGCAGTCTGATTTATAAAAATCAATACTTAGTTATGATAAAACCTCCTGACTGACTGACTGTGCGAGAGAGTGGCTGGCTTGCTAGCTGAGGAGTATAACATAGTCTAGTTCTTATATGTACAAATGACATATATTTTATAACCTGAACACATCTCTCTCTCTCTCTTGTGTGTGTGTGTGTGTGTGTGTGTGTGTGTGTGTGTGTGTGTGTTATAATTGCTCTTTCATGTAAACAAAGTACAGATGTATGTGCATAGATCTAGATTGATTCAAGTACATTTATAATCATTAATATATTCTGTTATTTCACAAATTTGCACTTCATAATCATTTTATATTCTTGAAATTATTTTGCATATAGCCTGACTTTTATCAATGTGAATTATGTCTGTGTACATCATGCATTTTACATCTTAACAGGATCTAGATCTTGTATGTATTCAGCAACAAACGTTTTTGTACATATCTGGCCCATTGTCATAACAAATATTTGTGTGTATATCAGGCTTGTTGTCACAACAAGTATTTGTGTGTATAGCTGACTCACTGTAACTACAAATAATTGTGAATATGGCTGACTCGTAACTACAAATGATTGTGAATATGGCTGACTCTTTGTAACTACAAATGATTGTGAATATGGCTGACTCTTTGTAACTACAAATGATTGTGAATATGACTGACTCGTTGTAACTACAAATAATTGTGAATATGGCTGACTCGTAACTACAAATGATTGTGAATATGGCTGACTCGTTGTAACTACAAATGATTGTGAATATGATTGTGAATATGGCTGACTCTTGTAACTACAAATGATTGTGAATATGGTTGACTCACTATAACTACAGATAACTGTGTTTACGGCTGACTCATTGTTACTACAAATAATTGTGTATATGGCCGATTCATTGACACAACAAATGTTAGTTTTATATAACTTTCTAAAGACAAACAAGGATGAAACAGCTGATAAAGAAGTTTTCAAAGACACTAATTAGACTACCACTTATCCTGACGACAAACCAGTTGCAAGGGGAAGCATTTCTAAACCTGCCACTTCAAAACAAAAGTTACTGGTTATTTCAAGTGGAAAATCCAAAGTTCGTGAAAAGCCTAAGAAGAGTCAGAAAACTATTTATTGGTTTACTTACAAGCTCTGGCAGTACTAAGGAGAAGAAAGTCTCGTTTTTATGTAGTGACTGTGCAGAGTTGCATTAAAAATTCTATCTAAGGCCTGTAACTGCAAATGATTGTGTATATCACTGACTCACTGTAACTACAAATAATTGTGTTTATGACTGACTCATTGTAACTACAAATAATTGTGTTTATGACTGACTCACTGTAACTACAAATGATTGTGTTTATGGCTGACTCATTGTAACTACAAATGATTGTGTTTATGACTGACTCACTGTAACTACAAATGATTGTGTTTATGGCTGACTCATTGTAACTACAAATAATTGTGTTTATGACTGACTCACTGTAACTACAAATGAATGTGTTTATGACTGACTCATTGTAACTACAAATGATTGTGTTTATGGCTGACTCATTGTAACTACAAATAATCGTGTTTATGACTGACTCACTGTAACTACAAATAATCGTGTTTATGACTGACTCACTGTAACTACAAATAATTGTGTATATGACTGACTCATTGTAACTACAAATGATTGTGTTTATGGCTGACTCATTGTAACTACAAATAATCGTGTTTATGACTGACTCACTGTAACTACAAATAATCGTGTTTATGACTGACTCACTGTAACTACAAATAATTGTGTATATGACTGACTCATTGTAACTACAAATGATTGTGTATATGGCTGACTCACTGTAACTACAAATAATTGTGTTTATGACTGACTCACTGTAACTACAAATAATTGTGTATATGACTGACTCATTGTAACTACAAATAATCGTGTTTATGACTGACTCACTGTAACTACAAATAATTGTGTATATGACTGACTCATTGTAACTACAAATGATTGTGTATATGGCTGACTCATTGTAACTACAAATAATTGTGTTTATGACTGACTCATTGTAACTACAAATGAATGTGTTTATGACTGACTCACTGTAACTACAAATAATTGTGTTTATGACTGACTCATTGTAACTGCAAATGATTGTGTATATGGCGGACTCACTGTAACTACAAATAATTGTGTTTATGACTGACTCACTGTAACTACAAATAATTGTGTTTATAACTGACTCATTGTAACTGCAAATGATTGTGTTTATGACTGACTCATTGTAACTGCAAATAATTGTGTTTATGGCTGACTCACTGTAACTACAAATAATTGTGTATATGACTGACTCACTGTAACTACAAATAATTGTGTATATGACTGACTCATTGTAACTACAAATGATTGTGTATATGGCTGACTCACTGTAACTACAAATAATCGTGTTTATGACTGACTCACTGTAACTACAAATGATTGTGTATATGGCTGACTCACTGTAACTACAAATAATCGTGTTTATGACTGACTCACTGTAACTACAAATAATTGTGTATATGACTGACTCATTGTAACTACAAATGATTGTGTATATGGCTGACTCATTGTAACTACAAATAATTGTGTTTATGACTGACTCATTGTAACTACAAATAATTGTGTATATGACTGACTCACTGTAACTACAAATAATCGTGTTTATGACTGACTCACTGTAACTACAAATAATTGTGTTTATGACTGACTCATTGTAACTACAAATAATCGTGTTTATGGCTGACTCATTGTAACTACAAATAATCGTGTTTATGACTGACTCACTGTAACTACAAATGATTGTGTTTATGGCTGACTCACTGTAACTACAAATAATTGTGTATATGACTGACTCATTGTAACTACAAATGATTGTGTTTATGGCTGACTCATTGTAACTACAAATAATTGTGTTTATGACTGACTCACTGTAACTACAAATAATTGTGTTTATGACTGACTCATTGTAACTACAAATAATTGTGTATATGACTGACTCATTGTAACTACAAATGATTGTGTTTATGACTGACTCATTGTAACTACAAATAATCGTGTTTATGACTGACTCACTGTAACTACAAATAATTGTGTTTATGACTGACTCACTGTAACTGCAAATGATTGTGTATATGACTGACCCATTGTAACTGCAAATGATTATGACTGACTCATTGTAACTGCAAATGATTGTGTATATGACTGACTCACTGTTACTACAAATAATTGTGTTTATGAATGACTCATTGTAACTGCAAATGATTGTGTATATGACTGACTCACTGTAACTACAAATAATTGTGTTTATGAATGACTCATTGTAACTGCAAATGATTGTGTATATGACTGACTCACTGTAACTACAAATAATTATGACTGACTCATTGTAACTGCAAATGAATGTGTATATGACTGACTCACTGTAACTACAAATAATTGTGTTTATGACTGACTCATTGTAACTACAAATAATTGTGTATATGACTGACTCATTGTAACTACAAATGAATGTGTTTATGACTGACTCACTGTAACTACAAATGAATGTGTTTATGACTGACTCACTGTAACTACAAATAATTGTGTTTATGACTGACTCATTGTAACTACAAATAATTGTGTATATGACTGACTCATTGTAACTACAAATGATTGTGTTTATGACTGACTCATTGTAACTACAAATGAATGTGTTTATGACTGACTCACTGTAACTACAAATAATTGTGTATATGACTGACTCATTGTAACTACAAATGACTGCGTATATGGCTGACTCATTGACACAATTTTTGTGCATAATTGACTCATTGTCACAACAACAAACAATTGAGCATATTTTTAACCATTGTCACAACAACAAATGTGTGTGTATAAAGACTAACTGTAACTACAAATAATTGTATGTATGGCCGACTCATTCAAAACAAATATTTTTGTGTATAGCTAAATCATTCTCACCACAACAAATAACTGAGTGTATAGTTTACTAATGTCACAACAAATGGTTGTGTATAAACCTGACTCATTCTCACAACAGACATTTAAGTGTATGGCTAACCCAATGTCACAACAAACTGTGTGCATAACCAACTCATTCTCACAACAGACGTTTTAAGTGTATAGCTAACCCAATGTCACAACAAACTTTGTGCATAACAATCTCATTCTCACAACAGACATTTAAGTGTATGGCTAACCCAATGTCACAACAAACTGTGTGCATAACCAACTCATTCTCACAACAGACGTTTTAAGTGTATAGCTAACCCAATGTCACAACAAACTTTGTGCATAACAATCTCATTCTCACAACAGACATTTAAGTGTATGGCTAACCCAATGTCACAACAAACTGTGTGCATAACCAACTCATTCTCACAACAGACGTTTTAAGTGTATGGCTAACCCAATGTCACAACAAACTCTGTGCATAACCAACTCATTCTCACAACAGACGTTTTAAGTGTATGGCTAACCCAATGTCACAACAAACTGTGTGCATAACCAACTCATTCTCACAACAGACGTTTTAAGTGTATAGCTTACCCAATGTCACAACAAACTTTGTGCATAACAATCTCATTCTCACAACAGACATTTGAGTGTATAGCTAACCCAATGTCACAACAAACTTTGTGCCTAACCAACTCATTCTCACAACAGACATTTAAGTGTATAGCTAACCCAATGTCACAACTCTGTGCATAACCATCTCATTCTCACATCAGACATTTTAGTGTATAGCTAACCCAATGTCACAACTCTGTGCATAACCATCTCATTCTCACATAAGACGTTTTAAGTGTATAGCTAACCCAATGTCACAACTCTGTGCATCACCAAATCATTCTCACAACAGACATTTAAGTGTATAGCTAACCCAATGTCACAACTCTGTGCATAACCATCTCATTCTCACAACAGACATTTAAGTGTATAGCTAACCCAATGTCACAACTCTGTGCATAACCATCTCATTCTCACATAAGACGTTTTAAGTGTATAGCTAACCCAATGTCACAACTCTGTGCATCACCATCTCATTCTCACAACAGACATTTAAGTGTATAGCTAAACCAATGTCACAACAAACTCTGTGCATAACCAACTCATTCTCACAACAGACATTTAAGTGTATGGCTAACCCAATGTCACAACTCTGTGCATAACCATCTCATTCTCACATAAGACGTTTTAAGTGTATAGCTAACCCAATGTCACAACTCTGTGCATCACCATCTCATTCTCACAACAGACATTTAAGTGTATAGCTAAACCAATGTCACAACAAACTTTGTGCATAACCAACTCATTCTCACAACAGATGTTTTAGTGTATAGCTAACCCAATGTCACAACAAACTTTGTGCATCACCAACTCAATCTCACAACAGACATATAAGTGTATAGCTAACCCAATGTCACAACAAACTTTGTGCATCACCAACTCAATCTCACAACAGACATATAAGTGTATAGCTAACCCAATGTCACAACAAACTTTGTGCATAACCAACTCATTCTCACAACAGATGTTTTAGTGTATAGCTAACCCAATGTCACAACAAACTTTGTGCATCACCAACTCATTCTCACAACATCATATAAGTGTATAGCTAACCCAATGTCACAACAAACTTTGTGCATAACAATCTCATTCTCACAATAGATGTTTTAGTGTATAGCTAACCCAATGTCACAACAAACTTTGTGCATAACCAACTCATTCTCACAACAGATGTTTTAGTGTATAGCTAACCCAATGTCACAACAAACTTTGTGCATCACCAACTCAATCTCACAACAGACATATAAGTGTATAGCTAACCCAATGTCACAACAAACTTTGTGCATAACCAACTCATTCTCACAACAGACGTTTTAGTGTATAGCTAACCCAATGTCACAACAAACTTTGTGCATAACCAACTCATTCTCACAACAGACGTTTTAGTGTATAGCTAACCCAATGTCACAACAAACTTTGTGCATAACCAACTTATTCTCACAACAGACATTTAATTGTATGGCTAACCCAATGTCACAACAAACTCTGTGCATCACCAACTCATTCTCACAACAGACGTTTTAAGTGTATAGCTAACCCAATGTCACAACAAACTGTGTGCATAACCAACTCATTCTCACAACAGACATTTAAGTGTATGGCTAACCCAATGTCACAACAAACTCTATGCATAACCATCTCATTCTCACAACAGATGTTTTAGTGTATAGCTAACCCAATGTCACAACCACCTCTGTGCATAACCAACTCATTCTCACAACAGACATTTAAGTGTAAAGCTAACCCAATGTCACAACTCTGTGCATAACCAAATCATTCTCACATCAGACGTTTTAAGTGTACAGCTAACCAATTGTCACAACTCATAGCTAACCAAATGTCACAACAAAATTTGTGCATCACCAACTCAATCTCACAACAGACATTTAAGTGTATAGCTAACCCAATGTCACAACAAACTTTGTGCATAACCAACTCATTCTCACAACAGATGTTTTAGTGTATAGCTAACCCAATGTCACAACCACCTCTGTGCATAACCAAATCATTCTCACAACAGACATTTAAGTTTATAGCTATACCAATGTCACAACAAACTTTGTTCATAGCCAACTTATTCTCACAACAGACGTTTAAGTGTATAGCTGACCCAATGTCACAAGAAATTCTGGGCATGACCAACTCGTTTACAACAGTAAATCAAGGTTTGGCTTGCTCAAGCTAACTAGTGTGTGTGTGCATGTGTGTGTGTGTAACTTATTGTAAATAGTGTTTTTGCTTTGTCTTTTTGCTTGTTGAGGAGAGCATAATTCTAGCCTCCGGGCTGTTTGCAATCCTCTTTTAATAAATAAGGAATTATATTATAAGTGTATAGCAATACCAATGTCACAACAAACTTTGTGCATAACCAACTCATTCTCACAACAGACGTTTTAAGTGTATAGCTAACCCAATGTCACAACAAACTTTGTGCCTAACTAACTCATTCTCACAACAGACATTTAAGTGTATAGCTATACCAATTTCACAACAAACTTTGTGCATAACCAACTCATTCTCACAACAGATGTTTAAGTGTATAGCTAACCCAATGTCACAAGAAATTCTGGGCATGACCAACTCGTTCTCACAACAGACATTTAAGTGATTAGCTATCCCAATGTCTAGGCCTAATTTAAAAAATTCTATGTTTGCTGTTTTCTGACTCATGCTGTCCACATGTGGGTATGTAGGTAGGAAAAATATTTTATTTTATTTTTTGAAAACTTAATCTATTACACTTTTGAAAAGGTTAAATTGGTTTCACATGTTTCTTTTAAAACACAAATTACAATTTTTTTGCTAACTACAGTCTTCTTTGTATCTCCTTGTGTCTTCTCCCATGGAGAAAGTGGAATTTCCTCACTAATGCCTAAACCTGCTCACAGGTTGCTTGCTTGGGTTATTGCTCTTTCATAATGATATTTACTTTGTATGAAAAGCCAAAAAAAAAAAAGGGGGGGGGGGAATTGATGGCAATAAAATTTTTTGGGTAGGGGCATTTCAAGTGGGTCGGGCGGTCAACAGCAAACAAAGTTAATTTTATTTTAGGCCTCAACAAATTCTGCACATAACCAACTCATTCTCACAACAGACATTTAAGTGTATAGCTAACCCAATGCCACAAGAAACTCATTGTTAATGGTTTCTGTATAAAATAAATATACACATACATCAGTATTTTAACCTAAGTACGAGACACTTTGATCTGAAGCATACAATGTAAACCACACTGCATCAAGGGCCCCCGACTTCAGTGATCATGTCAAAATTAGCTTTGATTTATAAGGCATAATACCGTAAGAGACATCGTTCCATTAGCCCACAAACCTTATCCTTTCCTGAGTTAAGGCCAAAGACCCAAGGCAATTTTTTTTTCTAAATAAAAAAAAAAATAGATGTGGTTTATTATTATTTTTGTTATTGTTTCTGGATAAAAATTTTTTCAAGTTCATACATCGTTCCATTAGCCCACAAACCTTATCCTTTCCTGAGTTTATGCCAAAGACCCAAGGCAATTTTTCTTTCTTAATAGAAAAAAAAAATCAATGTGGTTTATTGTTATTATGATTCCCCACCCAAAGGTGGGGAATCATATTGTTTTTGTTCTGTTTCTTCTTCTTATTATTATTATTATTATTTTTATAATTTTTTTTCTTCCTTAAAATTGTCCGGTGCAGAACTCGGAAACGGTATGATGGGTTTCGATGAAATTTGGTACCAACAATCTGCTATCTTGGTAGATATGGTTAAATGATCAAATTTTTTTCTATCTCGACGGCTCAGCAGTCGGTGCGTGTAAATTGCGTAATTTAATTCCAAACATCTTTCTGTCCAATACGTACAAAGAGAGATAACTCTTATAGAATCTTCTTCTTTCTTATTCAGTTTCTCAGATATATGAGCGCCCGAAAAAAATGGGTAATCTGAATTAATGTATACAGTTAAGCACTAAACAAAAATGATTGAATGTTAATGTTAATTAAGTGACTAACCTCTTTCTCACATACATAATTTGTTCTTACTAAATTCTCAGTTACTATGTATTAAATTGTTAAAAATATATCAAATTTTTATCAGCACTGCCAAACAAGTTAAACGCATCATTCATTCTCGTTCAAAATTTTAGGATAGGTTCCTGCACCATTAAAGTTTTACATCCATGGGTATTTATTGGGTGAGGGACAGGAAGATGGGGTCTTAAAAACAAAAATCACCAATTTTTCCTTAAACACTTTGCGGCGTGCTATAAAACCATATATAGGGCTTTGTCATAACTCATAAACTAATGAGATCCCCATCCCTAAAGTATATATTTTCTGGTTCCTAATGATAAAATAAAAAGAATGACACTAATCAAAGACACCTAAGGTACTTTCCCACTGAAGGGTAGGGCTGGGTGGTGCTAAGTTAATTTTAAACTATTGAAATCCCCACCCCTAATTTATGTATTTTCTGGTTCCTTATGAAAAGTTGAATAGAGTGATATTAATAAAGGGCACCTAAGGTCATTTCCCACTGTGGGTGGTGCTATGTACATGTATAGCTTTTAAATAGTTAAAATCCTTTCCACTCATCTGTATATTTTCTTGTTCATTATGGACTTTTAAAAAGAGTGATAAAAACCTCCAGGAAATCATTTTCAAGAGAGGGTAGGGGTGGGAAGCCAGAATTCTTAACACCCACCCTCAGTCAAGAAACACTATCTTATGGCATACTTGATTTCATTTCTTAAGGCAAGTTTACAGGATTAAATTCCTATTCAAAGAATTGTAAACAAATTCAATAGCATTATTACATGTTTTGATATGGATAATTGCTTTAATCTCTTTGTCAATTATCCATTAATATGTAGGTTATGGCTACTTCACAGTCATGACACATGTCAATCAAATTTGTTGGTTAAACACCTCACAGTTCGTGAAATAGATTTGCTATCAATCAAAGTTGAATACCTGTCCAATCAAAATACACCAGCTAATAGAATTGCCAATTTAATGGATAGGACATATGTCAGAAGACAGAACGCATGATTCTGATCTATTAAACTTGTATAATTTACATACATTTCGAATTATAAATTTATACATGCAGATTCGGACTCCCGTGATCAATTGGTTTCTTTTAACAAAAAACATTGTTGCAACAATGGGGTATGAGGGAATGAAAATATATATTAAAATGAATACTACTCGAATTATAATTGTACAATTCGATGTTAACTCAAAATTTACTTGTCTTCCGCCCTTTCTCTTAGTCAGCTTTCGATTACTAGTAATGGATACTATCAATCCATCTCGAGATCAGTCCATCAGCAGGTGTATATTTTAGACAATATAGATTATGGATGGTGGGGAATCATACGTAACTGGTATCCCAGTTACAATCTCTAGTTTCTATTATTGTTTCTGGATAAAAAATTTTTTCAAGTTTTTAACATCACTTACTCTCACATACTGTAGACATGAATGGCAAAGAATACAAAATATTTTAAAATTCACATTTTGTAAAGTCTACAAGTGATCTGCTTAAGCACATAGTTAAATTAGTAGGACTAAAGCCCTATCAAATGGAAAAAAAGTGTGGAACAACCAAGAGCAAGTACATATACCGGTATTGTGAAAAACTGATTAAGGACTAAAGCCCTATCAAATGGAAAAAAAGTGTGGAACAACCAAGAGCAAGTACATATACCGGTATTGTGAAAAACTGATTATTTTTGCCCCTATTTTGTGTATAAATTGTACCATGTGTATCACAATGATGGCTGCTGTTTAACGTCTCGATCAGCAAATTTTCAGCTATTTGCATTGTGAGCAAGGTTATTAACCTGTATGGATTACCAGTATTCTAAGAAGTTCATATACATGTGATGTCCTGGTGTGTAGTATGGCCCACTGTGTACTAATGCACATAAAATGACTTTGTAAAGATGCTAGCTCACCTGGACACTATGCAGCAGACAGCATATCACTCACCCAGTTACATTTTCCTGGCATCCAGTAAACCAGTTGATACTCTGTCCCCTTAATGCTAAATCAGTAAGCATATCTCAAATTTTTTAAAGTCTTATGTATGACCTGGTCAGTTTTTTATGGAATTTTAATATATACCCTAGGTAGATCAAGTTGATATCAATATACTCTATCGAGATGTTCCTACATGTAGGTATATATATGAAGTTATTTAAGCATGTATATATTGACATATAGTAATTTGTCCTATAACTGTGGTAGCTACTTCAAGCAAACTATGTAACACATGTAAGCATGTTATGATTAATTAGACAGGGAGGTTATAGAACCATAACAATTATATCTTGACAGTAACCGCATCGCAACAGTTCAACGTTATCTGAAAGGTTCAACGTTTTGTTTATATATTTACATTATATTGAAACTGTATCAGATGATCAAGATTTTTAAAAATATCAAATCATAAACATCAAACTTAACATGGAAAATCATGTGATGCTATTAAATGTTTGGGCTAGTATATTGTTTACAAAGTCAATGAACCTGTCAATGTGGCTATCACTGCTATGCGTTGGTGTGGTGTAAAACATTGATCACAGCTGATCACACACTGCATACTAAGAGTATCCAGTATATTGGTAGTTAAATTGTAGATAATGATGTTGATATGATAATGGGATTAGGAATAACTGTACTACATTACATAGGTAATGGGGAAAACAAGCAGTAAATGTAAATATTGAAATTTTATACAAACGTTAATTCATTTTCCCCGCTATTTCTGTCAAGGTCTCATTCAGAAATTAATGTAAATTCAACATTTATTCCAAGACTTTAGAGTCATCAGGGGATTGCTCACTGGGGATATCCTTTATCGGTGACTTGACACATTATGTTAGGGAGTACAGTTAACAATACTTCATCATACAAGGGATGTTAGTTTTTCTCAAACCTCAAATTTGGAATATGACCTTGGTTGAAGGTTATAATATATGAATGGACCATGATGATGAATTGCATGCAACTCCTACATAAAGTTTTGTTTGGATATGATTATTAAATACAAATTTGACCTTGACATTTCAAATAACCAAAGATTCATGGCACAACATGGAACCATACAGTCAGTCAGTGTCAAAGCAGCATTGGCTTATTCCAGACAAAAACTTAGGACGACCAGAGCTGACACATTGTGATTTCTATTTAAATATTCTCTTAGTAAAACTTAATTGTACATATAGTTACCAGGCTTTTTCAATGTTTTACAAGTTGGGACAATTCTTTGGTAACTAAAACACCATGGATAGTCTTTAGTACCTTAACTAGTGTGTTAATTTGCTTCTAAAGCAGTGAAGGTTAAAAATAATAACTCTAATATGTTCAGTAAAAAGTTCAAAAGAAATTACAATATGAGACACACACTGTATGATGACAGTCTTACGGAATAGGCACTGGCTTTAGAGTACTGGTCAAACTGCAGAACCTGGTCTTATACATAATGTTATTTACCACACTCTAACTGAAGAGGCACAGATCCCCCGCTGATGACCGGTCAAACTGCAGAACCTGATCTTAAAATTAATGTAATTTTACCACCATCGAGCTGAAAAGGCACAAGTTTCTGGTTGGTGAAAAAGTCAAACTGCAGAACCTGGTCTTAAACAAAATGTTATGTTAACACCATCAAACTGAAAAGGCACAGATCTCTGGATGATGAACTAGTCAAACTGCAGAACCTGTACCTAAGCATAATGTAATTTTTATCACCATCTAAATGAAAAGATACAAGTCTCTAGAGGGCTAGTCTGGTCAAACTGCAGAACCCAGTCTAAAACATAATGTTATTTACCACCATCTAACTGAAAAAGGCACAGCACTCTGGCTGATGAACTAATCAAACTGCAGAACCTGGTGTTAAAAGTTTTATTTTTCAACTGTAAAGCCTGTCCAATTTAGACTCTTAAAGTCTTCATACAAAGCAGACAAACTTGCTTATTGCCTTGCACTTTGTAAGAATATAATTATAACCAACCTAGACCCTGTCAGTCCAGGGGAAAAGACATACTGACCTAGACACTATCAGTCCACGGGGCAAGACAGACCAACCTAGACCCTATCAGTTAAGAGGACAAGACATACTGACCTAGACCCTATCAGTCCAGGGGACAAGACATACTGACCTAGACCCTATCAGTCCAGGGGACAAGATAAACCAACCTATATCCTATCAGTCCAGGTGACAAGATATACCAACCTAGATCCTATCAGTCCAGGTGACAAGATATACCAACCTATACCCTATCAGTCTTGGGGACAAGACATACTGACCTAGACCCTATCAGTCCAGGGGACAAGACAGACCAACCTAGACCCTATCAGTTCAGGGGAAAAGACATCAACCTAAACCCTATCAGTCTAGGGGACAAGACAGACCAACCTAGACCCTATCAGTCCAGGGGACAAGACAGACCAACCTAGACCCTATCAGTCCTGGGGACAAGACAGACCAACCTAGACCCTATCAGTTCAGGGGAAAAGACATACTGACCTAGACCCTATCAGTCCAGGGGACAAGACAGACCAACCTAGACCCTATCAGTTCAGGGGAAAAGACATCAACCTAAACCCTATCAGTCTAGGGGACAAGACAGACCAACCTAGACCCTATCAGTCCAGGGGACAAGACAGACCAACCTAGACCCTATCAGTCCTGGGGACAAGACAGACCAACCTAGAGTACCCTATCAGTCCAGGGGACAGGACAGACAAACCTAGACCCTATCTGTCCTGGGGACAAAACAGACTAAATTAGACCCTATCAGTCCTGGGGACAAAACAGATCAACCTAGACCCTATAAGTCCTGAGGACAAGACAGACTGACCTAGACCCTATCAGTCCACGGGGCAAGACCAACCTAGACCCCATCAGTCAAGAGGACAAGACATACTGACCTAGACCCTATCAGTCCAGGGGACAAGACAGACCAACCTAGACCCTATCAGTCCAGGAGACAAGACATACCAACCTATACCCTATCTGTCCAGGGGACAAGACATACTGACCTAGACCCTTTCAGTCCAGGGGACAAGACAGACCAACCTAGACCCTATCAGTCCTGGGGACAAGACAGACTAACCTAGACCCTTTCAGTCTAGGGGACAAGACAGACCAACCTAGACCCTTTCAGTCCAGGGGACAAGACAGACCAACCTAGACCCTTTCAGTCTAGGAGACAAGACAGACCAACCTAGACCCTATCAGTCCTGGGGACAAGACAGACCAACCTAGACCCTATCAGTCCTGGGGACAAGACATGTACAGGCCAACCTAGACCCTAATTATTTCTGTTTACCAAATGTTAAAATCATAACATCATATCCGAAATGCAAAGAATAATTAAACAAGACCTTTACAATCAAGGTAATCACCTGTCATATTTTTAAAATATTCTTTAACCTCATTCAACCTTGTTTGCAAGGTGTACATGTATGTATACACACAGATTAGAACAGAAGATGTTGCTTATGCTGATAAATTAACTGATCATTCAACTCCTCTGACAACCAAAGGTAAGAAAGGCCACTCACTACTAGATATATGTAGCTCACCTGTAGATTAGAGCAAAATTGAACAACTAAATATTCTTTAGATTTCTAAAAGTATTTAAATGGGTGAATAAAACATATCTGAATATACAAGTTCCTAGAAAAGAAAATGTGTTAAAAAATAGTTCTAACAAATGAAAGAGCTTACATTTCATCTGGAAGAATTAAGTGGTTATATATAGCAATAAACTGCTTACAGATGTTTCTGTTCTAGATATATCACTTAATGATGATAGATTAATTATTTGAATGGTACTCACAGAGTGATTATCCAATTGCATAAAGTTTTACATCCTTTTCCAGAATATTATATATAGAAGTATGCCAGAAATTTTCAGCTTTACAGTCTGCTCAAGGAAATATGTCTTTTTTTTAAAGCTTTTCATATGCACTGTGAAACAAGGCACCAGTTCCTTCTGAAGGTCCTATAACTTTTTCTATCTAGAACTATGTGCTTGGTAAAAGAATATGACACTACTTATTTCCAAATCACGGTCTGACCTGGACAATGTTAGAACCTTACTTACTTCATAATGAGTCAGTACTGAGCCATTTCATTTTATTAACAAAAAGTTCATTTATCCAAACAATCAAAGCCAGGAAAAAAGCTATACAGCTTAACAGATCCTGCTATTGGGCATGAGATTCTTACTTTGTGGTAACATCATTTTCTATACATTTAACATGATTAATTCCCTTTCATTTCTTCAAAAATATAATTCAAAACAAAGCAGTAGAGGACCATTTATCCGACTAAGGTTAAAACATGGATACCTCATCATGGAACATAAATTTTTGTTAAATCTTGGCTATTTAAGAAGAGAGAGCTCATTTTGTTTTCTGCAAAAATCTTTCAGTTGAATAATTTTGCCATACATACATGTACATATTGTTTTCATTCTCAAATCTCCTATATAGATTTCTTTGAGGATGTAGACTTTCTCTTTGGTGTGGAACATTCTGATGGGATTCAAATAAACAGCCAAGGAATATCCCAGTGTCGAATCTAGGAAGCGCGATTGCATGATTCACACATTGTTTCAAATAATCTCATTTCATTTTTTTTAACAAATGCGTAAATTGTCGCACTCAAAATTAATCACAGCTGATGTCATGAGATACACTTTTTAGTACGGTCATTGTGATTTTCAAGTCTTAATCATACATAGGCTTGAAACTTAGAAGATTTTTAATAAGATAATATAAATGTTTCTCTGATCTATAAGTATTTGGGTTAACTTATAAATCCCCCCCTTACAAATTCAGACACCCCCCCCCCCCTATTTTATCCAAGAAGGGGGGACATGTACAAGTCACTCCTGTATTTTGATTTCTAGATTGGACACTGATATCCAAATGCTAAATTTGATCACAGGCTCTAGAAACAGGCAATTGCTTACTAATATTTTTTTAACTGGTCCCTGACCAGATTGAGAGTAGGTAACTAATTCTAGTTATAGAAAAAAAATGTGATGATATCATACCCAAACCTACATGTAGTTCCCTAAAAAAAATCTTGATGATCTCGTACAAAGAACAAGAGGAAAAATTAGCATTCCTGACTAGACAGTTTGTCAAAATAATATTATCCTAAACATTCTTTACTGGTCCAAAGGAAAAAGAAATCTTATAGGCTCAGAGCTTGGGAAAATGGCATTTGTTAAAATTTTATGAATACAGAGATATCAACCCTCAATTGTTGTTATTGGCATTTTTAAAAATGAATCCCTATTTTTTGGTTAGACCACTACGGTAGCTCAGTTGTTAGAGTGCTTGCTCCGTAAGTGGAAGGTTGTGGGTTCAAACCCCGGCCGGGTCTGACCCAAGACTTGAAAGTTGGTAGTGACTGTTCTTTCGCCAAGCACTCAGCATTACGAAATGAAAGTCACGGTTCTTTCGGATGGGAACTTAAAATAAACGAGGTCCTGTAGCATGGCAGGCATGGAACGATAAAGAACCCTGCTGTATAATGCCATCAGCGCTACGCACAGGCAAGGTGTCTGCACTTTTGCCTATAGCTGGCGACTTTTTAATATAAGTGAAATATTCTTGACTGGGATGTTAAAAACACCAATACTAAGCTCAACTCTATTTTTTTGTTAAACCTTTGGTGTCCAAGTGGTCTAAAGCACATACTAATGGATCACATTGCCTCTCACCACCTAGGTTTGAATCCCACTCAAACAGATCCATTAAAACCATTGTTAATGCTTTCTTTTTAAGCAATAAAAGAATATAGAACTCTACTTTCAATGAATGAGATTGCCATGGAAATGAACAACAGGTATATGAATTGCAAAGGTTCTATAAATTCAGTGTATTCATCATAATGGTAACAAAAACAAACAAAACTAGATTTATGCTACTTGTAGTTTAAAAATGAAAACGTGATTTTGTTCTTATAAGGTCAAGATATTGTTTTGCCATTATTTCTAAAATAAAACTGTTTTGTCATAATTCAGAATGACAATGGTGAATTTTGTCATAATTCAGAATGAAGATGGTGAATCTATATAATATATATGTACCTATTCAATTGAACTTGTGATATTTTGTCGAGGTGTAAAGGGGGCTTATGTGAAAATTTCAAGATAAAAACGTTGCATTTTTCGACATTTTTTTCAGTTAGTACAATGTTTTTTGCAGGGTTGTTTCTGTTAAATTTAACAAAACTTCATATTGTTATGAAATAGTAATAGGTTAGTATAGATATATATATTAAGCTACAACCAGGAAGTCAATACTGGCTTGTTAGTTTCTTCTTGGACATCCCAGATTTTGACGCTGTCTAATTTTTTTCTCAACAGCACACACAAAATTCAGGAATTTATATCGTGTCCCAAATTTGAAAAACCAACCATTTTTAAAGAAACATTTGTCAGAGCTACACTTTTAGTGGCTTGAAACTTCCAGGATCATAAAATTACAATGTTTGAAAAAAAAAAAAAAAAAAAAAAAAAAAAAAAAAACTTGTTCACAAACAATTTGCTTTTCTTTATCTGGTTACTCAACATATGATGACTAACTATTCAAAACATTTTTTTTTAGTTATACATGTAACCAAGAACAAATATTTGATCAAAGTTTCAGCTATTATCAGCAACATCTTCAAATGTTTTCAATATTAAAATGATGTGATAAAAATTAAATTTTTGATAAAAACAGTTAAATCAGCCCACTTACAAATCAGGCCCAAGTACTTATTTATTTTGCATACAGCAGGAATTAATAAGCCAATACACTTCATTTAATTTTTTATGAAAATGATTAAAAAATCATTGATTTTCTCTTGAAAGCATGGAATGACAGATAGTTATGTGCAATGTTTCTATTCTTATTCATTTTTATTTTAAAACCTGTATCGGAAAAATGGCCACATTTACAAACTTGATATTGCAGTAATTCTCGAAAGGGCAAAATTGAATGTTCCATACTCAGGGCGTTTTAAAGTTAGATAGAAAGGAGCAGTGGTTACCTCAGGCCAAGAAGGCATGGCATAGCCAGATAGACAAACATATCAGAGTACTTCTTTTGATGTCTTTACCTGTTTAGCTAGGTTCTGTGACACTGTGTTACCATAGTAACAAAGAGCAATCAACCTATGATCCACAATCAAGTCACAACTTACAACTGCTAGCTTTTTTCAATACAATAATTTCCTACTGAAATATGACCAAATAATTACAAGGCTCACCAGAAGTTTTTGTTCACAATCTTTTAGATATTCATGCAGTAATAATCTGATAGTGATCTTCTAAAACAAGAAATTATAGAACGTTGACAAGAGTTCCAGGTAGAGTGTACTGAGAGAATCTCTCTAATTATTGGAACACCTTGTGGACTGAAGGCAGATAATATTGCTTGCTACAACAGTGGAGCCTGCCAATGCTGAAAATCAAGACAACAGATAACCTTCTAAATTGAACAGATTGTGCGGACCAAAACAGATTTTAAAGACCAAATTTATTACTATTTGATAAGTTCACCAGTAAACATATGTGTATTTGTATGTACATGAGTATATATGTGCATTACACCTTCTTTCCATTATTGTTGCCACCACTGTGGTAGCTCAGTTGGAAGAGTGCTTGATCCATAAGTGGGAGGTTGTAGGTTCGAATCCTGGCCAAGTCTGACCCAAAACTTGAAAATGGGTAGTGACTGTTCTTTTGCCAAGCACTCAGCATTACAAAATGAAACTCACAGTTCTTTTGGATGGGAACTTAAAATAAACAAGGTCCTGTGTCACGGTAGGCATGACACGATAAAGAATCCTGCTGTATAATGCCATCATTGCAACGCACAGGCAAAATTTTGCACTTTTGCCTATAGCTGGCAATGTCTGGATATAAATGAAATATTCTTGACTGGAACGTTAAACAACATTACTAAACTCAATTCATTATTGTTGCATTGCGTACTGTTTACTTCGTCTTGTCTTCATTTTATCTATGTTAAAAAACAGTTTATGTAAACTGTAAATTTAAAAAGAAAAAAAGTTCACCAGCAAACAAAAATCGAAACTCGGAATAACAGAAAGGTTAGACAGGTTCACCTGCATATAAACGAAATTTCAATCTGTCTTGATTTCAGTCTTCTCCTACCCAATTAAAAGTTTTAAAATGTGGACAAAATGGGGAAACATGTTGCAAGATGTTGCTGCTGGGACTGTCATCATGTCAACTTAACCATGCACTAATGCAAATCATCTGTGTGTTTGTTTGAGAGATTGTTTGTTTCAAAAAAAAAGCTGGTAGGTAGAATGTTGTTTAACATCACAATTTACATCAGAGATTTTTCCGCCATTTACAAAATTAAGCCCCCAAGATTAATTTAATTACAAGCTCACATGGCGGAAGTTTGAAAATCATCCAACTCAAACACTTGATCTGAAGCGAAATTAGGTGGTGTCCCTTCCGACAGCTGTTGGTATTGGAAAATCCAGGGCTTTTGATACAAATTGTTCTGACCCTACATACAGCCACCAAACAAAGTGTGTTAGGGTCAGCAGAGAAAATCTGGACTTAGTTTTAGTATGCACTTCAATTTACTTTTCTGGCATCACAGATAAACATCACAGACCAATTTTTAAAACTCCGACGGACAAATAAGTACATATATACCAACATGCTAAATGTATGCATAAATGTCTAACAACTGGTTCAGGCTTTAATGATATAGTGGCATTTCATTTTGCAGTAGCATGCAAATCATTATATTTCCAAGAGGATTTTCTGAACACACCCAATTTATCTTCTTTTATTAAGATGATTAGAACTCTAATTTACTTATAAATTCTTGGAATACACCCTTCTCATTGAAATATAAATAATAATAGATCTATATATTTTTTTGAGTTATTGTATTACTCTTATAATATTTTAAAAAAATTCAGTGCCTGGAGAAACAATTTCATTTTTAAAAACAGACTATAATTTTTAATGAATAAATTTTTCAATCATCTGTTCACATCACGTGAATTTGCTATGGAAACCAAATTATCAAATGATGAAGATCTATAAAAAAAAATACTAACTGCAATTTCTATTTATAAACATTACTTATATCAGGAAATGATTTTAGGTGTGACAATCTTTTCCTGTCATTTTCAAACAAACACCAATAATTTTAATTTCATTGATATGCAATCTAACGGCACTTCAACCTCTTAAACCGTGCTATTCTGTCAAACCTTTCTTTCAATGAAAAATCTAAATAATGTATTCCCATCAAAACAAAATGGCGACTTGCTGGAAAACCTCGACAAATTCTTTCAAAATTCCATAAAAATGCATTTTAATAGATATAATTTAAGAGATTGGTAAATGAATTAATTTAATCGTTTTTCGGTTATGTTATGGAAAAGCTTTTTCTACAGAAACGTGCATTATTCTAGCAATCTTGATAATTATAATTATTCAAGATGGCGTCTCAGATCGCATCTTTAGTCAAATCGATCATGCACATGAAAGGGAATATCTTTAATGTGTAATCACATATTTACCGGTCAGATTCAATATGGGTCTATTAAATATGCTTTAAAGAAAACAGTAGCTACCCCTTCAATTCGGAAATACACCAGATACCGTAGTAATTATTCAAGATGGCGACATGGGATGCATCAGCGTAGCAAGGGATGCAGGGTTTGGTCATTTCATCGGGGATTTTCAAAGAATCTACATAACAGATCGCGAGGCTGTACCTACCTAGTAAAAGAAGTTTTAATTCTCTGCGGGCATCTCTTTTGTCTTTTCGTAACTGTTTTTCAATTTCCTGGTTGATGCGTTTTTGTTCTTTCGCCTCGTCTGACATACAGAGGCACGCCATGATCAGCGGAATCCAGCCGATAGCTTTCTACACGGCTTGGTTAGACACAGCAATTTGTAGTCCTCTTACAATGGGGCTACAAAGTGTCTACTGTCGGTCCAAACATGTGAATTATTATAAGGAAAATCCACGCTTATACACACTTCCGTCGAGCCAATGTATTCCTCTCTAGTTATATTTGCTCCGACCCAGAAAAAAACACGACTCTTATTTTCAAGGGTGTGGTAGAATGATAGATCTAGTGAAATCCGGGCGAATTAGTCGTTGATCGAACACCTGCAATTCAATCACATCACACTCGCGTGTCTCTCTATAACCTGGAAATAAAGATAAATGTCATTAGTTAATTAAATTGCCACATTTTACATAAATGCATCTAAATGCGACATCAACACCAACTTACATTTCTCCACAGTTTTCGATCTGTTTAATTGATAGAACAGCCAACAGCGAATCACCGATTTGCTTGAGTATTATGGGATGTGTGTTACCGTGCGGCTATACGAAGATGCATATGAAATGAGCCGGTTTCATTCAGCTCTGCTAATACAAACAGCAGCCTTGCTTCTGAATGCATTGATCGGTTAATAAATGGGGGTTTAATTCACAAGATTTTACAACTAAATAACACCGTTGTGTTTCTTAGCGCACATGTATGTAGCGTTGTTTATATATGAAAATGAATGTTTAAAAACTGTTTCGTTTAACATTGTTTTAAACTGAACAGTATAAATAATTTATTATATAATCTGTGCATTTATTTATTTATTTATTTATTTATTTATTTATTTATTTATTTTACAACATATCCACATTTAACGTCATTTTTTTTTAAATGGCGAATTTCATAAAGCATCATGATGTTTATTTATTTATTTATTTATTTATTTATTTAAGATGTAAAAGAGGTTTATATTTATCGAAATTATATATCAAACAAATACATTAACAAATGTAAATTAATCGCATATTTAATTCCTTATTGCATCTTCTATATAAATGAAAAAAAAAAACTTCACATTGATCAACTAAATGAACATCTTCAATGAAACCGGGGATGGAACCGTTCAGGTCTATCATTTTTCAGAAACGCCCTCCTTATTATTTCTGTTTTTATTTATTTATTTATTTATTTAATTATTTATTTATTTATTTATTTATTGTACAAGATATCAACAATTAACGTCATTTAAAAAATAGCGAATTTCATAAAGCATCATTATGTTTATTTATTTATTTATTTATTTATTTATTTATTTATTTATTTATTTATTTATTGTACAACATATCAACAATTAACGTCATTTAAAAAATGGTGAATTATTTTAAAAAGCATCATGATGTTTATTTATTTATTTTTATTTATTTATTTATTTATTTATTTATTTATTTATTTATTTATTTATTTATTTATCATCATCATCATCATCATCATATTATATTTATATAATTATATTATTATTATTATCATTATTATTATTATTATTATTATTATTATTATTATTATTATTATTATTATTATTATTATTATTCCATTTCACTCTACTATAGAATGTTTAAAACTACTGTCCTGATTAAATACTAGTACTTGAAATAGGCACGGCAGATTTGACATAGTCAACCCCCCCCCCCCCCCCCAGCTTTTTAACACCTAAGGACTCGTGTTCTGTTGCTACACCAAGTAAGTTTGTTGTATCAGTAAAAAAAAAATTCATTTCTGAACAGAGTGAATTATTCAAACTCTTAGATCCTCAATTTTCTTTTTCACTTTTAAACCATTTACAAAAAATTCAAATGATAAAGTATCAGATGCTGTATGTACGTTCTTAAGACTTACCCATTAAAAACCCCTAAAATATCCCAAAATACCAACACATGGATATACTTTCTGACAAAAGCAAAAAGTACATCAAATTGACATAAAAGTGTTGATTTACTTTATCACTGTCGAATTAAAGCAGCTACACGCACATTTTAGTTGGTTGGTTTGTTAAACACCACACCAGTAAGAAATTATTAACAAATTCACATTATCCTGGCACTGGGTGAACCAGTCGATATTCCGTCCTTCTAACACCGAGCGTCAGAAAAAGAAAGAGGTATCTAATTTTTAAGTCTTATGTATAAACCCAACCGGGGTTCGAACACCTTGCCTCTCGACGCGGACGTCCTACTACTGAGCCACCCCGTATACACAGCGAAATCTAAGTAAGTATTGATTAATATTTAGAATAGGAGAAGATCAAATACATGTATATAATGCCCGAAAGTGAAAAATGGATTTCTTATTGGACCTTGCTAGTTGGTCTGAAACCAGTATAATGGACTGACTGGTCTGTGATGTTTATATGTACGGGGCATTGCAAGCGAGTGTACAAGCACTCATATGACAACCAAATCGCACAATAATTCGAGAAACCTACATTTACGCTTGCGATCGCAAAACCTAGTTTTACGAATTATTGTGCAATTTACACCGTAAAACTAGGTTTTACGACCGTAAATGTAGATTTTACGATCGTAAAACTAGGTTTTGCGATCACAGAAGTAGGTTTTACGACGCAAAACCTGTTTTTACGACCATAAAAGTAGGTTTTACGACCGCAAAACTAGGTTTTACGGCGTAAATGTAGGTTTCTCTAATTATTGTGCAATTTGCTTGCCATACACTCATAAGGTCGCAATAATTACGTTCTAGTAATATTTTGTTAAGATCTTCCATCTAGTCCTAATATAAAAAAAACAACCACGTGTTATCAAACATATGTCAAAATAAAAGTGATGGGTATCTCAGAGGAAATTGCTTTATCATCAATAATTAATTCTTTGCGTATAGATACTTGGGGATGGGCAACCCTTTTCCATTTGAATGAAAAATATCTAAAATTAATATGTCACAGTAAAAATCTAGATTGGTTCATTCAGTTGCCCAAAAAATAGACGAGAGTGGGGGTTACTTGATCTAAATTATGTGTGCTTATGGGTTCAAACTCATCCTTTTTTTTTTTTTTTTTTTTTTTTTTTTTTTTTTTTTTTTTTTTTTTTTGACATGCATAAACGTTTTGTAGACTAAAGGCAAAAGTATGCACCGGTCCTAATAAAAAGACAACTAAAAATTCTCTTTTATCAATTTAGAATCTTCTACTATTTTAATATCCTCTTACAAATGATTTGAGATAAGCTCAGTTGGTAGAGTGCTTGCTCTGTCGTGGGTTCGAAACCCGACCAGATCTGACCCAAGACTTGAAAGTGGGTAGTGACCATATTTGCCAAATGTCCAGTACAATTAAAAGAAAAGCAAAAATGCCTAGTATTTTATTCTTTCCTTTGTAAAATTTTCGAAAATTTTTATTGAAATTGATTCATAATATAAAAATAAATAAAAAATAATAGATTTATTCTTTAAACAAAAGATTAGAAAAATTTTTGAAAATCTAGAAATTTTATTATTGTAGAAAACCTGGAAATTCGACTTGATTATATTATTAAGAGGCTAGTTCCATTGCTTCCCTTCTATACCATAATCAATTTTATACTTACCGCCAAAAATCCCCAAATCCCCATCACTGTTAGACCAATCTTATGATGATTCATGGAAGCAGTCAACAGAAAGTAGATTTTTACTTTCTTAAAGGAAATTGTTGTTCTTATGTTGCAATGTTACCAGATATGTAATTTTGTTGAAGAGAAACATGATGAAACACAAACAAACCACAAAACCGTGGACAAATGACGCTCCCCCCCCCCCCCAAAAAAAAAGTAAAAAAGTAAAAACTTTGAAAACTGGCTAATGCAGTTAAACACATGAACTTCCATCAGAAGCGAGATCGTGTGCCGCCCCGGAAGGGTAAGCACCTCCTGTATTGCTAGCTACACACGTCACTTCGAAAACCAATTTGAAAATGAAAGGAACAAAGAACTACAAGAAGTAAAATCACAACTGTTAAAATATTTTAGAAATTATGAATATTTACGAGATAAAATGAATCTAACAAAAGTACTTGTTCAATTTTCTTGTGCCATATGTGCACTTTTCGAAATGTCATTCCTCATCAGTGACGATAGAGACCGGAAAAGTTAATAGATACAAAAAACATACACCAAACAGTTAAAATTCATCAATCCAAAGTCCCAAAAATCACATGAATCCAAATTCAGCAAAGGAATGCTTTGAATAAGGGAACAAAACGCATTTAACATGTTTCGAAAATTAAAATGACTGGGATTTTTTTAAATGATACATTGAAAGAAAAACACTAAAAGGAAAATAAAAAGACAAGAAAAATTTCATATATTAACCCGATTTTGAATTTTGATTCTCTTGATATAATATTTGAAACGAATGATGAAAAACCGTACTTTGTTTACATTTTGTCAAATCTTTAAAATAGTTAAAAAAAATTTTCTGAAATTGAACAAAATTTAAAGAAAACATTTACCAATAATTGTTTAAAAAGCCAATGTTACAATTTCCTAACAAATATGTAGTTTAATTAAATTTTGTGCAGTTTTAGGTCGAGGATCATAGATAAAAAGGGTTTTGATTTAAAAAAAAAAACGACTGGACTGCTGCCCTTTGGATACTTCGATTTTAGAAGTTCAAATGAAAAAATTGATCAAAATCCTTATTATTAACCTTGAACCATTATTTTTAGCAAATAAACACACATATACCAGTATATGTCCAAATCACACCCCCCAATAAAAAAAATTATATTTTGGTGTACATGTTATCGTTGTTCAAATTGTGACAATCAACCTAATACTAACAGTTCCTATACAGTGACATGTCATTATTCCCCCTGGCCTCCTAGTATACATCAATGACTCTCTATTCATTCAAATACGCTAGGCATAGTTTCTGTTTCCATTTATTATTAGTATTGTCCCTATCTGAAGAGAGGTTAAAATACCGAATTGAATCGTTGAGAAATGGACGGGTTGTTGTAACACCAACTTGCACAAAGAATTACCTTATTGAACTGTTAATGGATGGAATGATTCGCTGTATCAGTGCCCTGCCATGAAACCCCTTGTTGAATTGTTGATTAACAAGTAGGGCTAGTGTAGATGCACCAGGAACCCCCTCCCGACCATGATGCACATATGACTTAAAAATTTAGATATTGCTTCCTTGCCTTGCGCTCGTCAATAAGGGGTTAGAGAATCGACTGGATCACCCTGTACCAGAATAACGTTACTAGGGGAGTAGTATGCGTGTACCCTAGCACCTTAACAAAAGGTTGCCCTGAGTGCGCGCTAGTACAAAGCAGGCCGCAATACACATTCGCCTATCACACAAATACACAGACTTGGTCTTGGATCAATTCTTAGAAATTATTAACGTTGAAAAATTGCTAATGCGACGTTAAAAACATTACAACCAACCAACTAAAAACAACAGCACTGAAGCAGAAGAAACACTCCATAAATTGAGAGTAAATTGGCAGAATGTAAAACTGATGATGAATAAAAGGAGAACTTTGCTCATATACAAAAAGTAAAAAAGTCAGACGACATAAATAAGGAAACCATGTCAAAGGCACAAAAACAAAAGACAAAACAACAAAAAAAAAGGTTACTTTGTTGGTGAAGGAAAAAGCATTTCAAATTTTGAAATATACAAAGATAAAAGGGAGAAAAACCGACCCCTGCTACAGACAAAATATATTAAAATTAATTCAGATAGAGAATTCCTGTCACTAAGTCATATAGATAAAAAAAAAAAGAATTTTGTGACACTATGTCAAAAGTCATAAAATTATGATGTCAGATGGCGGTGCAGAAATAAAATCTTTGCCAAACAGTCACAGTGATGAAAATTTAGATTGTGGAAAAAACCTTGCCTAAACTTGTGAAAGATAAGAAGCAGATGCATATTAGATTGTTAAGAAAAAGACCCTACTAAAATCCTGTTAAAATCCCAAACAAATGATTAAGAAAATACCTTGCTTTAAGTCACAAGATAAAAGTTCTAATTGTGACGACGAAGGAGGAACATTTCTTCAAGATTAAAATCCAAATGGCAAAAAAAAAAAAAAAAAAAAAAAAAAAAAAAAAAAAAAAAAAAAAATTACCAAAGTCTCAAAACATAAAATAGGCAAATGGTGAATAAAAATATTAGCCAAAGTCATCACGATAAAAAGTAAAATACTGACTACAAATAAAACCGGCTGACCCAAAGTCGCCAATTAAAAAATAGAAACCCTGTCAGAAAATGAGAGATAAAAATGTTAATTAGATGTTGTTGTAAAGAGCAACCTGACGAAAGTTATAGATAATAAATTAAAAAGTCAGATGGTGAAAAAGAAAACCCTTTCCAGAGTCAAAGAAAAAAAAAATCAAGTCAGATTATGAAAAAGAAAAACCCTGTCTAGAGTCACAGATAAAAATGTAAAAAGTCAGATTGTGAAAAAGAAAAACCTGTCTAGAGTCCCAGATAAAAAAGAAAAAAGCCAGGTTGTGAAAAAGAAAAACCTGTCTAGATTCACAGATAAAAAAGGAAAAAGTCAGATGGTGAAAAAGAAAACCTTGTCTAGAGTCAAAGATGAAAAGGAAAAAGTCAAATGGTGAAAAAAAAACACTGTCTAGAGTCAGAGATAAAAAAATTAAAGTCAGATGGTGAAAAAGAAACACCCTTTCAAGAGTCACAGATAAAAAATTAAAATCAGATGGTGAAAAAGAAAATCTTGTCTAAATTTACAGATAAAAAAGCAAAAAGTCAGATGGTGAAAAAACAACCCTTTCTAGAGTCAAAGATGAAAAGGTAAAAAGTCAGATGGTGAAAAAGAAAACCCTGTTAAGAGTCACAGACAAAAAAGTAAAAAGTCAGATGGTGAAAAAGAAAACCTTGTCTAAAGTCAAAGATGAAAATTTAAAAAGTCATATAATGAAAAAGAAAAACTCTGTCTAGAGTCACAGATAAAAAGTAAAAAATCAGATTGTGAAAAAGAAAACCCTGTCTAGAGTTACAGATAAAAAAATAAAAAGTCAGATAATTAAAAAAGAAAACCCTGTCTAGAGTCACAGATAAAAAGTAAAAAGTCAGATGGAGAAAAAGAAAACACTGTATAGAGTCAAAGATGAAAAGGAAAAAAGTCAGATGGTGAATAAGAAAACCTATGTGACAAAGATAATCAAAACAGATGGTTAAAAATCCCTCGAGGGATTCTATTAAAAGTTAAATGATAAACAAAGAAGATTAACTGTCATAACTTAAACAAAAATAAATAAAATAAAAAGACATAAATAAATAAGAAAGCAAAGCTGCCAAGTCACGAAGTTAATACGTCGGGTACTGAAGAATGAAGAAAATCTGCCAAAAGGCAAACATTTAACCAAAAATCAGTTGGTGAAGAAGAAAATCACTGCTCAACGTCAGATGGTGAAGATAAAGAAATCTTGCAAATATCACAAAGATAAAACGTAAGACAGTGAATAAAAATGAAATACTTACCAAAGACAAAAATAAAAATATGAAATAAGAAAAAAAACCCTGTCACAAAAATAAAAAAGTCAAATGGTAGAGAAATAATAAAGACTCCCAAAAAATGACAAAGTTTAAAAGATGAAATGGCGATGGACGAATAGAACAGTCGTAATCAAAATTACAAAATTGAAACAATAAGTAAACAAAAAAAGTCAAAATGATGTAAAGTTAAATTGTGAAAAAACGAAAATTTGCTACAATCAGATGTTCGAGAAAATAGAAAATTTAACGGGTATTTGTGTTATATATTCAAAGTAAAAAAAAGATAACAATTCAAATTGTGAAGAAAGAAATGAAATAAATTCTTTAAGTCACATAAACCAAGACTTGCAGAAAAAGAGAGAACCCTGCACAAAATCATAAAAAAATGGTAAAGTAAAATGTTAGGTTGTGAATAAAAAAATTCTGTCCCAAGTTAAAAGTAAAAGTGAAAAAGTAAATGCTCGTAATAAACTGTGCCCAAAGATATAAATAAAAAAAACATTCCAGTCTTTGTCCAAACCAAAATAATAATAAAAAAAGTAAAATCTTTGAAAGCTGGCAAAATTAGTTATACACGTGAACTTCAATCAAGGAAGCGAGGCCGCGTGCTAAAATTTCAACGGGGTTCTGAAAGTATTAAAATTTTTAAAGGAAGATTTTGACGGTTTACCAGTGAATATAACTTTGAAAATCAACTGAACCGGGCTGTATAAAACTACTGATTGCTCTACCATCAATGAGCCCGGCTTAAATTTAAATGATAACGAAATGCTGCCAAAGTGATGAATAACGTGAGTAAAAATTAAATATCTGATACAGAATTCACAACATTAAAAGAGAGAGAGCTACAATAAATGAATATATAAATAAATAAATAAATAAATAAATAAATAAATAAATAAATAAATAAAATTTTTAATAAAAATGCTGCTAAATTAACAATATTTATTTTGTCGGTGAAGAAATATGCTACTAATTCACATAAAAGGTAAATGGTAAAGAACCCTTTTCATGAAATAATAATAATAATAAAAATAAAAATGATAATAATTATAATAATAATTATTATTATTATAATAATTATAAATGACAAATAATAATAATTAAAGGAAAAAAATTGCCCGAAGTCACTTATTAAAAAATTACTAGAAAAAACTAACTGATTATGCGAAATATATTTTTAACAACCTTGTCACTTAGTTTTAAAAATATCTAGAAAAAGCTGTGTCAGAAATTCACAGTAACATGATTTAGAATTCTAATATAGCTTTGAACAATTTTATACAGTTGAAAAATATTTGTAGCAGGCCGTTGAGGAAATCTTAGTACCTGGAGGAAATCTGTATTAAGATTAAACTGCTTTTATTAAGACATAAACTCCTTTTGATATAGTTGCATTAAATATTTGACAAAGTATAAGTTTTATTGACGAATTAACTTGTATTGAGACACAACAATTTATGGAAAGAACATAATGTCAATGAAGTGGTACATGATTCCTATTGTCAAGGTTATATTGGATTTAAATATTTTACACAAATACTTGTTTAATTTCTTGATTTGCCATATGTGCACATTTCGTTAATCCATTACTCATAAGTGACTTTAGGGGCCGAAAAAGTTTATTGATTAAAAATAATCCAAACATTTGAAAATGAATAAGTCCAAAGTTCCAAAATTATATGTATCCAAATCTAGATAAAGAACGTTTTGTATGAAAGAACAAACCTTATTTTCAATAAATTTTAAATAGTTTTTATAATTTTGTCGAGGTTTGACAAAATTTGACATGTGTCCTGCATAATGTTTATAATTTATTCAAAAATGTGAAACTTTAAGATCGTTAATAAATATGTTAGTCATCATTTTCTTGAAAATGTTTTTCCTATAAATCCGCATTTAAACAAGTCATAATTATAAAGTGCATATGTAATTTTTTTTTAATTTGGTGTAGCTTGTTTTAACAAATGTATCAATGAGTTAACCTTTAAAGAGCAAATATTCTTTAGCTTTTCCTTTATTGTAAATCCGAATTCTAGATTTATTGAATCTGACATTTTTTGAAAGTATTGCAGTGTCTGTATTTAATAATAATAATAATAATAATAATAATAATTAGTTTTACAAATTTCTACAATATACAATATAGTAAAAGACAAGAGTTGGAGTGCCGAGACATAATCCTCACAATATGATGAACAATAGGAAAAAAGAAATAATTGAACTCGATTATTGATATGTTACACCTGAGTCAATATTCTTTCACTTATATCAGTGCAGACAGTCATAGTAATGTAAAGAAAACTGGAATATCCGGAGAAGCCAGTATGCCAAGTTAATCTTATTTTACAAACAGTAATCCATTAACACATACACTGTATATATATGACATATATATATAATAATCTTTTTATACCAAACAAAGATAAAACAACCCCTACAAATATATCATCTATAAAAATAAAGAAATCACGTAAAACATTTTTTTAAATTTTCCTAAGTTTTAAGAAATATATATCGCTGATGACATATTGAAATACACAATTAATTTTTTGGCGGGTGTAGCTAGCTAGACAGGAAGTGCTTCCGGAGCACCCGGCCTCACTTCCTTGATGGAAGATCGCGTGTTTAGCTAAATTTACCGGTTTTTCAAAATTGTACTTTGTTTTTGGGGATTGTGATTGGACATGGACTGGTATGTTTGTTGTTTTTTTAAATTTTATTATTGGATACGTTCATAAATAGGTAAGAGGAGGGGAGGTGTAGGTCTCATAAGCTTTTCTCTTTTGTAGAGTTTTAGGTGGACAGTTATATTTCCCCAAGTGATTCTATAAAATTGTACAGCATATATTCCAACAAATGATCAAAAGAAATTTTGACATGAGATTTGTCTAAAAAGGTAAGATTGATTTTTATTAATTACTATACAAACCAAATTCGAACAAATACTATTTTGCCTCTAATCTATAAGTAGTTATGCATGTTAGATAAAGCTATGTCTGCAAACTACAATAGTAAATATATAACATAGATACCTGTTAAATATTGATGTGCCATATATGCACATTTCGAAAAATCATTCCTCATCAATGACACCAGGGGCCGAAAAGTTTGATCGAAAAAAAAAACATAAGACAAACATTTGAAAATTAATAAATTAATAATTAATAAATTAGTGCAAAATGTTGACTGCATTACTATATGTAAATGAAACCATGGCATACAGTAAAAAGCAACCTAAGGATTTTCTACCATATTTATTTAATATTATATATATGTAATACACTTATTTACAAATCATGGGTTGAAGAATGACAACATGCATGCTTATTAAGATGTCTTGTCATGTAAATATTGATACTCTAAAACATACCATTAATAGGATGTCAGAGTTTAAAATGCTTTATTTTTATACATTGCGTGTTAAAAATCTATTAATATATCCAAGTATATGTACATGGCGTTGTGTTACAGAAGTTAGAAAAGCAGTTTTATTATTATTATTATTATTATTATTATTATTATTATTACAATTATGGTGTTTAGAATTAAAGTAAAAGGTAAATACTTACATAAAAATACTACAAGCTAAAACCTACGTAAAGAAACCTGATACAGGGCACTGGAAATCTATCAAGGAAACTGTTGTGGAGAACCTCACAGACAGGCAGATAAACAATGCTGGAAACAATCCTTGACATAAAGTACAAGTAACTAAAACAAGAAATGGATCTCCTGTGTTGAATCCGACGGACAGACACGAAAAAATTGTCTGTAGACGTTCTTGACAAAAGTATAAGGAACAGAAAAACGTTAAATGAATCCCTTCTGGAGAACCAGACCACCAGGCAGGAAATAACGATCTGGAGACGAACTTTGACGTGAAGTATAAGACAATGAGTAATAAGACAATAACTTAGTTTATTAATTTAATTAAAATAGTTTTGAAGGAATGGCTTATTTATTTAAAATTTTAGAGAAAAGCCGTTAAGAATCATAAAATCCTAACGATTTTGTCTCCTTTTGACCACCGAATTACGGTATACCCAGCTCGAAAAAATGGTTCATACAATATAAAACATTAGTTATTGTAAATATTTGTTAACAAAATAGATTTCTAAAATGATATTTTAAAATTTATCTTTTTATATTCTTGATACTTTAGAATTAAAGTACTATTTTTATACCGTTTTGATAATATTATTATCCCCAAGTATAATCCATGTTCAAGAAGCCACAGTTTACACAAATATTTTTGATTTGTTGATATTTTATACATTAAAATACATTATAGAAATTATGGAACAGTTCCAATTGATTTGACAAAAACCATGGCAACCAATATATAGCAACAATCCAGTCATTGAATTGAAATCACATAATGTGACTACCGGCTACGAAAGACTTGACATTTTACGACCACTTTTACTACTTTTAAAGATCGCTGATAAATCTCTCAAATTTCAGAATATATATATATATATATATATATATATATATATATATATATATATATATATATATATATGCAACCTTTAGATATAAAAAAATGATGTGTATACAAACATTACCAAATGACATCTAATTTCAGATACCTGTATCTTTTTTCTAATGTAACATATTTTCGTATATAATAAGGTGTATTAGACATTTCAGTATTGTATTGAAATGCTTTAAGAAAGAAACAAGTAATACAATATTTGACCTTTTAAACAACATAATAGTTGTGTATTAAAATCTGAACAACAACACCCTACACCTGTGTTTGTTATTTACAAATGAACATACAGAAAAAGATTAAAAAACTGACAGATTGAAGAAAAAATGTCTGGAGATAGGCTTAAATATGAAATATTTACAGAACCAACAACCAAAAGCGATCATTTCAGAGGTTACTAAAATACAAAGCATTACATATAGATATATGTAATTTTTTATATAAAATTCTAATTGACAATTTATTCTCAATGCGGTTAAAAAGGTAATAATTGATTTTTTCTTAAAACATCCGGCTTTATTTCTTTTTAGTTGTTGATAAAAAACCGCGCCCACTGTTCATCCAAAGGGACCTCCTCGTCTCGCGACCAATGTTATTTGTTATTTCAGTAAAAGCGTTAAGTCATCTAGTTCAGGATTTCAAATGCTAAAACCGTGGTTTTGAAAGATGTTCATGGGTTTTAGAATGTACTAGTTCAGATAGAGCTATATCTATAGCGACAACATTTCAGTTTAATTAGTAATTCCTTGCTATTATTATTTTTATTATAATTAAGTTTTTTTTGGTAAATTCTCAAAAGTTGGAGGTTGTAAAGTCTCTACCCCTTTAAAATTAATCTTGGACAATGTTAATTCATAAGATTGTAAGATTTTTTAAAAGTCAACTTTTAACACGCAAACAAAACTATAAAAGACATGTATAAAACCACCTCGTGCAAACCCTACTGTTTTTGTCACCGTGTTTGTGACATTGAATTTTCATATATTTTAATAGTAAATCAAATTAACTTGAATTAAGTTAGGAATTATTCGCTTTCTTTAGTTAAGCCTTAAGTAAACATCGCTATGCTCATCCGCGATTACCATAAAATATGTTTGTATAATGGACACCATTTTATTATTACATAATTTCCGGTGTAAAAGTTGTTTTCCACGGGTTCTTTTATCATTCCAAATCTTTCCGCTTTGATATGAATAAACGAACATTGACTCTGATGTTTAACATCAAAAGTCCAATTATTTTAAAAGAAATTATATTAGGTTCAACAATTAAAACCGCTGATTAACTGAACAAAACATTTACAAAAATTGTAATGCAGCCTTTAGATAAAAAATTGTATATCATAAAAACATTAACTTAAAAGCCTAGAAATGTGCACATCGGGCACATCAAAATTTAACATGTATCTGTGTTATGTATTTACTATCCCTTGAGCGGGTACCGCTGCTGGTGGAGTAAAACTCTCCGAGGGTATCCATAACTCAGTAGGCAGTACTTTGTGCTGTCAGAAAAGGTACCATTAAGGAAAATTCTCAGCCGTCTAAAATTTGAAATTTGTTTAAAACTAAGGTTTGTTCCCTCATGCAAAGCATTCCTTGGCTGGATTTGGATTTATATGATTTGGAAATATAGAGTCATCATTTTCAACTGCTTGGCTGATGTTTTTTATCCATCAAACTTTTCGGTCTTAGTGTCACTGATGAGGAATGAATTTCCGAAGTGTGTACATCTGGTACATCAAAATTTAACTTGTATCTGTGTTATATATTTATTATGAATAATAAAACAAACATACCAGTCCTTGTGCAAATCAGAATCCCAAAATCAAAGTTAAAACTTTGAAAGCTGGCAAAATTAGTTATACACGTGCACTTAAATCAAGAAAGTAAGGCCGGGTGCTCCGGAAGGGTAAGCACCTTCTGACTAGCTAGCTACATATGTCACGTGCAAGTCAATTTTGAAAATGAAAGGAACAAAGAACTATGGTAAGTCAAATATATTCAGTTAAGCCAGTTTGGATACAGTGACAACATACTTATCAACAATATTGTGATGATGGCCATAAACGTTTTAAGGGCCTTATATTATTCTTTTTTAAAGGATAAAGAAAACAATAAACAATGAATAGATTAATCTTTGACCTTTGAAAACAGCGTAATAGATACATATAAAAACTAAGTAAAACATCCCGCCTGTATTTTTATATTGACCAATAATTTAGCAAAAATAAGTGTCAAGAGAAACAAAATCAAAAGATGGGCGTCATCATGTGTCTCTGGTTGTCATAAGTGTAGCTTTAGTGTAAAATTTAGAATTACAACGACAGTTACCACACGCGATGCTGTAAGTGATGTATGAAGTACATCGTAGTACCATTACGTTCAATGGTTTTCTTTTTAATTTAAATTGGCTAAGTTTGTATGGAGAAATATAATCTGAAGATAAGCTTCATCACTTAACTTTTATGGTTAATGGTAACCTGTTCAATTGTAAAAACAAATCATTGATTTGAATGATGTAAAAATACAAATAACGTTAGTTAATTTCCATTTAATTTTGAACTAAAATAGATACCCGGCGTTACTTCCTTGATGGAAGTTCACGTGTATAACTAAATTGGCCAATTTTCACACTTTTTACTTTTCTTTCTTGCATTGTGATTTAGACTTCGACTGGTATGTTTGAGTTTAAAGGTTATAGCAAGGAAATTATAACAAAAGCAAATACTCGAATGAGGAAGAAAGTATAGTCAACCCTCTTTATAACGACCAAGTTCGTTCTCAGGTGATTTTGTCGTTATAAAGAAATTGCTGTTATAAAGAAACACCAATACAGAGTAGTCTCCCCTTGACAGATCAAGATTTTGGTTTCACAATGATTATTAAATAATATAGTCCTCTACTTAGCCCATGCTTTTTTGACTTGTTTTAAAAAATGAACTTAAAAATTGATATTATATTAAACTAGAATATTATTTTTTTTATGCTTTTAAGTCAAATTTGCATAAGTTAATTAAAGAAAATATCCTTTTTATCATAATCGGACAACACCCCTTGCAAATGAGTACGGCCCTCAGTAACAACAGTCATATTTGCAATTCCGGATTCTCCATGTGCGATGAATTGAGATATATTATGTTGTCGTTTAAATTTATACAGCCATCCCGATGAATAAGAAAAGTCATTGTCCACGTTTAAATCTTGACCAAATACTTTGGCTTTTTCTATTAACATCTGATCAGTAATAATTGCATTTTGGGCGCGGACATCAGAAAACCACATGTACAATGTTTCCCCAAAGTTCTCACGTTTACCGGCACGTTGACGAATTACATTTGTATCATCCGTATTTAACAATTTGGATTTGGCTATAATGTCACTCATTGTAGATCGTCCAACCGATTTGTCCCATATCTTGGAAAAGTGAGTGGCAATTTCATCTTGAGTTGATTTGGATGCGAATCTTTTAAAGTAAGAATTTCTTTTTTCTCCGAAATCGTCAGTTGTGTACGACGTCGTTTAGCAGGTGGTTGCGACATGTTAACAGATTGAGAATAGATTTTGAATGTGAAAACTCTTAATTTTACAAATTATTATTTACTAAAAAATCTTAAACAAATTACTCAAACAGTTGTTTTATTATTTTTATTTTTACAGCATCAATGATTTCTTATATTCATGAAATGATTTGCCGACTGCCGATCACCTAGACCTTGTAAAAAAATCAAAACTGTTTTGATTTTGATTATTCAATTCTTAATAATCTTCTTGACACTTTATTAAATGCCAAGCTATGTAATTGGTTTTTAATCAATTAGCGACACAGGTGTGTGACGATGTTAATTGACCGATTCACAAGTAATCATCTTGTACACTTCGGCACGCTTTTTTAACAGTTGAATGAACTTGGTCGGTAAATTTGTCATTGAAGTGGTGTCTTTGTAACGAAATGTTTTTATAGGTAAATTGTACCGTTGTACCAAAAATTACCTGTCGATGTCGGAAGGTGTAAATTCCGTTGTAAGGAGGGGGAAAAGCACTATGTACGTTCGTTCCCTCAAAATTTTTGTCGGTATGTGTAAATGTCGTTGTAACGACGGTAGTTCTAAAGAGGGTTCTCTGTAGTACCATTACGTTGATTGATTGTCTTTTGAATTTGAATGGAACATATAAACTAAGGCCATACCTTAAAAATTATGACAACGACAGTTTCCACAGGTACAAATAACGTTATTTAATTTTCATTTAATTTTGAACTAAAATATCACGTATGGTTATAGCATGGAAACTATAAGGAAAAGTAAATAACTTATGAGGTACAAAGTAGTACAATTATGTTGCTTGATTGTCTTTTGAATTTGAATTGAACATATTAACTAAGGCCATACCTTAAAGATTATTACAACGACAGTAACCACAGGCTATAAGTAAGTGAAGTACAAAGAAGCACCATTACGTTTGATGGTTTTCATGTAATGTTAGTTTATAAATATTACTACTGTATGGATAATAAACAAATATATATGCATATCATGTTTTTAAGTTAAAATCAAGCGTAATACAAAATTTACAAACTGTACGGACTTTAATTATTTAACATTCAGACCAATAATTTTTGCTTCTAAATCATTCAGGTTTTATCAGGTAGAAGTTAAAGTTCAGAGATTTCCAATATTTACAAAGTATCCAATGGAGAAGTGTATGAAGCCTAATAAAATGCTTGTAACTCTTTCTAACTCTCATTTCCCCGAATAATACGTTGGGAGTAGGGGTGTCTACCTTAAACGCGTGTTTGTCAAGATCAATTGTTTTGGTACAATTTCTCTACAGTTGTCTTTCAGTCTACCGCTAATATTTATTATTATTATTGTTATTATTAAATTAATGCAAACAAAACTGAAAAAGATGCAAATAAAAACTACGATGCTAAATATTTTATCAGACTTTGTTTAAAAATGTAAATTGTGGAATTTACTAAATTCACATTTTTAGGACTTATGATTATAACGCTATACCTTATTTCGAAAACAAGTTTTATTAAAAACATTGTTGGCTGTTTAAGGTTAGAACTCATTTAAATAGTATATTGTGTTATCTGATTATGACACTGGACCTTTTGTTAGATACTAGCTTTTAATTAAAAGTTTTATGGCCGTCATTACAATATTGTTGATAAGTATGGAGTCACCGTATCCAAACTTATACTAGCTATATTTGACTTGCCATAGTTCCTTGTTCCTTTGAATCTCAAAATTGACTTCACACGTGACGGATGTAGCTAGCTAAATAGGAGATGCTTACCCGGAGCACCCGGCCTCACTTGATAGAACTTAACGTGCATAACGTAATTTGCCAGTTTTCAAAAATTTTACTTAGTTTTTTGGTATTGTGTTTTGGACATGAACTAGTATGCTTGTGTTTTATATATACTAGTTGTTTTTTTTTTATAAAAAAACATTATAAGGTTGTAAAAGGTTACTGGATTTACAAATAGGACACCTTATTTTAACGTTGGACTTTTGTCGGATACTAGATGTAAAGAAAAATAGTGAAAGGTAAGACTATACTAAATTTGCCTATCAAGAATTTACTAAATTTCCTTATAGGGAATTTATTCAATTTGCATATTGGACCTACTGAATTTAATGACGGACTTTTGTCGGATTAACTTAATCTGATTATTGGGACTAATGGGTGTCACAAGTCTTTTTGTCGGATAGTAAATTTTATGTTTTAGAAAGTATAAAGTTTTGAAGGGTAAGAGTTTACTAAATTTGTATATTAAGACTACTGGTCATAACGCCACACTCTTTTTTTATCTTAGGATTTAGAACAATTGAGTTGTAAAAGGTAAGAGTGTAATCAATTAGCTAATTGGGACTTCTGATGATAACACAGCCCTTTAGTTGGAATAAAAGAACATTATAAAAAATATTTATTTTGTGAGAAGTACAATATATTTTAACTGCATCCTCGAACATTTTATTATAGAGCAAGACCAAATTTTAAAAAAGTAAACTATGAAAGGTAAAAGTTTACTTAATTTGCATCTTTGCACTAATATTTGGTGACAGTTTTTGTTATCGAATAAAAATAAAATACAAACATACCAGTCCTTGTCCAAATCACAATCCCAAAGACAAAGTAAAAACTTTCAAAGCTGGCAAATTTAGTAATACACGTGAACTTCCTTCAAGGAAGTGAGGCCGGGTGCTTTATATTAGATATAAATAAAATGCAAAGGTAAAAGTTTACTGAATTTGCTAATTTATACTTCTGGTTATACCACCAGTTCTTTTATAATACTGTATACGTAGAAATATTCGCTTTGTATTAATGTTCGCTTTTTTCGCAGTCGCTTATCAAGCTTATCAAGCGCGAAAATAAATCCACCGTGAAATTTTATATCCTTGTCAGATGCTAGTGTTAAAGCACCGCGTGACCGCGAACGTTTATACCAGCGAAAATGCTCTCCATACCAAAACCGTGAAAGTTTATACCAGTGAATATTTCTACGTACAGTACTTAATTTAATAAAACAACAATGTACATTCTGAAAAATAACTATTTATTAAAATTCTAGTTTCGGTAAGTTCTTTTTTCTTTTTTTTTGTATTTATAAACAATAATTATAGCATTTTACGATACATCCTTATATATTCAATGTCTTCATGTACTCTACTGGAAAAAAAAAACTGTCTTTATTTACCATTTAACGTCAGATCATCGCTGAAAAAAGGCGTAAGGTTACCTTAGTTATATGGTGGTGAAACAGCACTCGCTTGATGATAAAAGAATACTTACCTATTCAGATATTAGAAGATATTAGTAGAATAAATATAATCAAAATGCAACTAGCAACCTGTACAAGGCTAGACAATGTACACTGTCATAGAGATTCTAGTATATAACCAATTAATATTTTATAATCTATTTGACTTTATACAAATTAATAGTGTATGTTTTCATTATAAAAATTATATTAGACTTTAGATCTTGTGTCTTTGCTGTCATGCAAAGTGACGTAGGTAGGTAGTTATTTTTGGATGACAGTGTAAAAATAAATGTAAAAATAAATAAAGAATTCAGAAAAAATGTTGAATAAACAGCTTTATAGGTAAAACAAAAAAATAAATTGTTTACATATTACAATCTTGATTTTAAACAAATGTTAAACAAATGATCACTGTTGAATTATCAAAAAATCTGAAAAATGAGAATACAACACAAATCCGATACCGTGTCGAGCCTCTAGCTCTGTATATATTTTAATGAGAAAATATATTTATGAAACTGTAACCGAACAAAAGTGTTGCTTATCACCAACCAATCTTTTCAAAGCAGTAATGTTTAAACCAATTTTTGGGTGGCTTGTTCGGGATTTAATTTTTCTGGAAAATATACGACTTTTGGTCGCTGATAGGAGCTTGGTTAATCGATTTTTGCCTTACTGAGAAATAGGGGTGTTTTTTAATTATATCAATTTATAGCAGATCATCTATATCGGTCTCTAGTTAAAAGTAAAGGCCAGGTATTGACCATTTCTTTTGAAGAAACAGGTGTCTTTGGTATTCAAACATAAAAGTGGAAAGTAACTCAAACTTGAAGACGCTAAAGACTAGAATAAGTTGAAACTCTAAATGAACAAACGATCTAACATTTCTACAAAAATTCGGAGATTTCAGAAATAGGCAGGAATGAAAAAGTGGATGCAATCTTTTTTGTTCATGTTTAAAATGACTTTTTAAAGAGTGCAGTAAATTGGAGAAATAGAAAAAAATTATTTCATTGTCATTTCAGGATGATGAAGAAAGCAAAAGAGTCTTGACTAAATTTGATATTGCTAACCCTCAGCAACTAAACTAATAACACTGAACTTAACGACCAGTCAGGAAGGAAGTTGGAGTAAGAGGCGCTTTGATTCTTTATCCGTTTTTAACTTTCAAACAAGTGTCTTTAGTGTTGTGACTTTTGTGGCTATGACACGCCATTTTTTCCACAAATGTTGCATATCAACATAGTAAACTGCTCTGTCCATTTAACTTAGTATTAGATGGAACAATAATTCTAGAGGCCCAATACAAGGCCATTACATATGCCTAAAAATAGATCACAACAAAAGGGTTCTTTGAAAATATTTTTCTAACTGCATAAAAGATTGCAAAAAGCGCAGCTCATGTTTTTGGGATCTTAAGTCTTGTGTTCCACACAGTCAAGACCCCAAAATGTCCTGTCATAGTTTATAACAGCAAGTAGCAGAGAAAACTTGTGTCAATTCAGAAAACATTCAGACATCTTTTACACATGGCACATCAAAATTTAACTGGTATTTATATTATATATTTACCAGTATTTTTTACAGAATGCATATCGTATAGCCAAGAAACGTGTTACTCAAAGGAATGAATATTTAACAAAAATACCTGTTCAATTTTGATGTGTCACATGTGCACTTTTCAGAAATTTATTCCTCATCAGTGACACTAAGTTGATAGATCAAAAAGATAATCCAAACATATAAAAATCAATGAATCCAAAGATCAAAAATTTTATGAGTCCAAATCCAGCTAAGGAATGCCTTGCATAAGGGAACAAACCTTTTTTTAAAATAAATTTCAAAAATTAAGACGCCTAAAAATTTGCCACAAGGTATATTTTCTGACAATAGAAAGAACTGCCTACAGAGACGAACAGATTTCAGTTAGACATAATTACGGTACAAAGGCTTAATTGAGCTATCATCTATGGATATACTCATAATGGATTGATAGGATGGTTTATTTAGCAGTCATCTATGGATATACTCATAATGGATTAATAAAATGGTTTATTTAGCAATCATCTACAGATATGCTCATAATGGATTGATAGGATGTTTTTTTTTAGCAATCATCTATGGATATGTTCATTATGGATTGATAGGATGGTTTATTTAGCTATCATCTATGGATGTGCTCATAATGGATTGATAGGATTTTTTTAGCAATCATATATGGATATGTTCATAATGGATTGATAGGATGGTTTATTTAGCTATCATCTATGGATGTGCTCATAATGGATTGGATTTATCTCTTCCCTTTTAATTCCAATGTTTGATTTCAAATATGGTTACATAAACATTGGTGTCATGTGTACAATAACTTAGCAATCATCTATGGATATACTCATAATGGATTGATAGGATGGTTTATTTAGCAATCATCTATTGATATGCTAATAATGGATTGATAGGATGGTTTATTTAGCAATCATCTATAGATATGCTCATAATGGATTGATAGGATGGTTTATTTACCAATCATCTATGGATATGCTCATAATGGATTGATAGGATGGTTTATTTAGCAATCATCTATAGATATGCTCATAATGGATTGATAGGATGGTTTATTTACCAATCATCTATGGATATGCTCATAATGGATTGATAGGATGTTTTATTTAGCAATCATCTATAGATATGCTAATAATGGATTGAAAGGATGGTTTATTGAGCAATCATCTATAGATATGCTCATAATGGATTGATAGGATGGTTTATTTAGCAATCATCTATGGATATGTTCATAATGGATTGATAGGATGGTTTATTTGGCAATCATCTATTGATATGCTCATAATGGATTGAAAGGATGGTTTATTTAGCAATCATCTCTAGATGAACTCATAATGGATAGATAGGATGGTTTATTTAGCAATCATCTATGGATATGCTCATTATTGATTGATAGGATGGTTTATTTAGGAATCATCTACTGATATGCTCATAATGGATTGATAGGATGGTTTATTTAGCAATCATTTATGGATATGCTCATAATGGATAGATTGGATCGTTTATTTAGCAATCTTTTATGGATATGTTCATAATGGATTGATAGGATGGTTTATTTAGCAATCATTTATGGATATGTTCATAATGGATTGATAGGATGGTTTATTTAGCAATCATCTATAGATATGCTCATAATGGATTGATAGGATGGTTTATTTACCAATCATCTATGGATATGCTCATAATGGATTGATAGGATGGTTTATTTAGCAATCATCTATAGATATGCTCATAATGGATTGATAGGATGGTTTATTTAGCAATCATCTATGGATATGCTCATAATGGATTGATAGGATGGTTTATTTAGCAATCATCTATAGATATGCTAATAATGGATTGATAGGATGGTTTATTAACCAATAATCTATGGATATGCTCATAATGGATTGATGGGATGGTTTATTTAGCAATCATCTATAGATATGCTCATAATGGATTGATAGGATGGTTTATTTACCAATCATCTATGGATATGCTCATAATGGATTGAAAGGATGGTTTATTTAGCAATCATCTCTAGATAAACTCATAATGGATAGATAGGATGGTTTATTTAGCAATCATCTATGGATATGCTCATTATTGATTGATAGGATGGTTTATTTAGGAATCATCTACTGATATGCTCATAATGGATTGATAGGATGGTTTATTTAGCAATCATTTATGGATATGCTCATAATGGATAAATTGGATCGTTTATTTAGCAATCATTTATGGATATGTTCATAATGGATTAATAGGATGGTTTATTTAGCAATCATTTATGGATATGTTCATAATGGATTGATAGGATGGTTTATTTAGCAATCATCTATAGATATGCTCATAATGGATAGATAGGATGGTTTATTTAGCAATCATTTATGGATATGTTCATAATGGATTGAAAGGATGGTTTATTTAGCAATCATCTATTGATATGCTCATAATGGATAGATAGGATGGTTTATTTAGCAATCATTTATGGATATGTTCATAATGGATTGATAGGATGGTTTATTTAGCAATCATCTATAGATATGCTCATAATGGATAGATAGGATGGTTTATTTAGCAATCATTTATGGATATGTTCATAATGGATAGATAGGATGGTTTATTTAGCAATCATCTATAGATATGCTCATAATGGATAGATAGGATGGTTTATTTAGCAATCATCTATGGATATGCTCATAATGGATTTGATTTATCTCTTTCCTTTTAATTCCAATGTTTGATTTTAAACATTGTTACATATACATTGGTGTCATGTGTACAATAACTTTTATTTAAAAATTTTGTAGAAATAAATAGAACCATTTGAAGGGCTATACCTATAAATAACATGTATTGAGATCACTAATCGTAAGTCACATGTCGTCGGATGTATGGTATATGGAATGATAAAATGCAATTTCATGAAATATTTTTCAAAGATACTTTTTAAAAATTAAAAAAAAATGTTTCTTTAAACTTAATATTTTTAATCGGAGGAGAACACATCCAATTTTTAGTATCATTTTTATTATATTTATTAATTTATTTATTCACCATTATTTATTCATTATTTATTTATTATTTTTAAAAAAGAAATTAGAGATTGTCTTCCGTTGATAAAATCTTAAAATTATCTTAAGAACACAATAGTGTATAAAAAGTTGTTCAAAAGGCAAACTAATGTATACAAAGAAATTTGCTCAGGTACAGAGCAAAAACGAAAAGCAGGGTTCACGATAAGGATTTAGGGTGGGTCCAGAGGACCCAACGTGAATGAAATTGGTGCGTCCAAGAACTTTACCTAAGAGTTCAAACAAGCAACGTCTTAACCTTATCTTCTATTTTTAGTAAAGTGTATCACGTATTTAAATCCGAACAGCAAAAGTTGCCCGTAAAACAAATTATATTGTACATACATGTATATTACTGCATAAACTATATAAAAATTTCTGAAAAATGTATAGTTTTCGTATTTAACCCCCAATAGCAATCAGAGTGAAATTTTATGGTAAAAAATTCGCAGGTGTTAAAAATAGATTTTTGTGACGTCACATTTACCACACAGCAATTTTTGGAGTATGACCTTTTCAAATATAAATCGCTATCGGCCTTTTTATGGATTAAAATTTTCATTTTATTCATACAATATATATTCATGCATTTTCAAACAATTATAACAGTTATCAATTGACTTCTTGGGTTTTCGGTGAAAGGCCTCAATATTCAAAGTCGATTATTAAGAAGAAAACTGAGCTAATGAGACATAGAAAAATTGAAAATTAAAATTTAAATAAATAAATAAATAATAAATAAATAATAAATAAATAATAAATAATAATAATGATAATGATAATATGAAGAAGGAGAAGAAGGAGAAGAAGAAGAAGAATCCACATATAAAGGTTACACATTCTTTCCGCCAAAGAAAGTATAAACCAAGCTATAAAAATGACACTGACGTCATTATGAGTGAAATAAGACAATGAATCAGTCGTGTATTGTCTAGTCATGTATAATGTATATTGTTTGGTTTTCTTACTTTGAAGAATTATGAAGAATGTCAAAATCGTGATATAATAAACACAAAAACAGGGATTGAAAAGTTTTACTCCTAATAAGAAGAGTTATTTAAGGAAAACACATGCATTACATCGAGATAAGCCCATAATAGATTGATAATAATTTATTAAATATTATCTAGATAAGCATGTATAGAAAAGAATTGAGGTTGAATCTGAAATGGCGTTTTACGCCCTTATTAAGTTTCTTTTCATTTAAATGTAGAGATTGTCATTTTTTTAATATCGGAGAAAACCTGAGTACCTTGAGTCATCCGCCAACTCTTTAGATCCTATTGTGCAAAAAGAGGGTTCAAAACCCGTTGTGTGACAGAGTACTAAAATACGACAAATGTCATTTCGTCTTAACGTTCATCTACACAGCCTTCGATGACCGCTCTCTTTCTTTCGGTATCTTTTCGGCTTCTTGCTCGGTCAATCGGAAGCAGAATTTTAACTCATTTTCGCTTGCTAAGAGTTACACTTTCGACATGTCTGTATGTATGTGCCTACTAAATGTTTTACCTGTTGCCACGGTTATTTCTGTAGTAAGAACCGCACCCCCTCCCCCCCCCCCCAACACGAACTTCTCTGAAAACTATCCAATATTTTGTTTACCGATAAATGCCAATAACAAACTTGTCTGCCCTTATACTGGTAAGGACAAACTCCTATAGATAATACTTGAAGTGGGTCTACGCCAGAGACCCTTGTAAAACTGTCTTTCCAGTTAAGGCCTACAGCAAAACCCTTCTGTTAATTACACATGTACTTATATTGAGTAAAACCGCAGCAAAGTTTTCTGTTTTTAAAGTCTGGTGGCAAGAAAAAAATGCGTTTCCCTTTGAAATCTAGCCTGTTTTTTACTAAAAGTGTAATTAGAAAAACCAAGCATAGGGAATGTTAAAGAAGTTAAATTTTAGAAACGTGTGAAAGTGTGGGAGGTACTTACCCTTCCGGAGCACCCGGCCTCACTTCCTTGATGGAATTTCACGTGTATAACATATTTTGCCAGTTTGCAAAGTTTTTACTTTGTTTTTGGTATTGTGATGTGGACAAGGACTGGTGTGTTTGTTTTATTTGAAATGATCCACATCGAATAACATAGCAAGGAATTTTCTTCCAAGAAATTTTTACCCTTTTACCCTTTAACTTGTGTTAGTGTAGGGGCATAGCAAAATTCCATCAACTTTTGGCAGTTTAGGTTCATTGAAAATTCGGTCATCTTCTGCAATTAAGGTTCATAGAATATTAGGTCCAATTGTTGAAATTGAGGGCCATAGACAAATTCGGTGAACTTTTGTTATTGTAGGGCCATAGGAAATTCAGTCAACTTTTAATACGTTAGGTTAAAAAATAATTCGATCTACTTTTAACATTTCAGGTTTATGTGTTAAATTTTGTCAGTGTATGGCCAAAACAAATTCGGTCAATGTATGTTAATGAAAGGAAAAATTGTTCTAGACAACGTATTGCAGAGTCATTAGAGAATAGGTCAAATTGTGACAAACAACGTATTGCAGAATCATTGAAAAATTCAGACAAATTGTGACAGACAACGTATAGCAGAATCATTGAAAAAATTCGGACAAATTGTGACAGACAACGTATAGCAGAATCATTGAAAAATTCGGACAAATTGTGACAGACAACGTAATGAAGAGAGGTTGGAAAATTCGGACAAATTGTGACAGACAACGTAATGAAGAGAGGTTGGAAAATTCGATCAGTTAAGATGCATAGACAATATCAGAATAAATTTAAGTATTGTAGGAATAACAAATAACAGTTATTGTTCAAAGACAATAATTTTCAAATTCGGTAGTGTGGGGTCATTAGAAAATTCGGTCAAACTGTGACAGACAACATAATGAAGGGAGCTTGGAAATTTCGGTCAGTTCACAGACTTGGTGTGTGGGGTCATTGGAAAATTCGGTCAAATTGTGGCACTATCTGCAGACGATAAGTAAATGCCGTGGTGGTGTGTGGTCATTTGAAAATATACCTAACTGGCAGTAACAGATTATAAAGATCTCAGGGAACTTGTCCAAATCTATTCAAACAACCTTTTGTGTTAGATTGTCATAGAACATTGTGACAACATGACATAGGTAAAATTCTGATAACTTATTGTGAGCGGGGTCAAAGAAAATTCTGATAACTTATTGTGAGCGGGGTAAAATAAAATTCTGATAACTTGTTGTGAGCGGGGTCAAAGAAAATTCTGAAAACTTATTGTGAGCGGGGTCAAAGAAAATTCTGATAACTTGTTGTGAGCGGGGTAAAAGAAAATTCTGATAACTTGTTGTGAGCGGGGTCAAAGAAAATTCTGAAAACTTGTTGTGAGCGGGGTAAAAGAAAATTCTGATAACTTATTGTGAGCGGGGTCAAAGAAAATTCTGATAACTTATTGTGAGCGGGGTCAAAGAAAATTCTGATAACTTATTGTGAGCGGGGTAAAAGAAAATTCTGATAACTTATTGTGAGCGGGGTAAAAGAAAATTCTGATAACTTATTGTGAGCGGGGTCAAAGAAAATTCTGATAACTTATTGTGAGCGGGGAAAAAGAAAATTGTGATAACTTATTGTGAGCGGGGTCAAAGAAAATTCTGATAACTTATTGTGAGCGGGGTCAAAGAAAATTCTGATAACTTATTGTGAGCGGGGTCAAAGAAAATTCTGATAACTTGTTGTGAGCGGGGTCAAAGAAAATTCTGATAACGTATTGTGAGCGGGGTCAAAGAAAATTCTGATAACGTATTGAAGGTTGGGTAAACAAATTGTGAAAACCCGTTGTTGATATCGTCAAAGGAAATTCTGAAAACCCGTTGTTGGTACAGTCAAGCTTACTGTAGGTTTAGGATCGAAGAAAAATTTGACCTCTTGTAAGTATATGGTCGAGGAAATTCTTACATCTTGTAGGTATAGGATCAAAGACATTCTGACATCTTGTTGTAGTTATACGATCAAAGAAATTCTGACAACTTCTTTTAAGTATAGGGTCGAGGAAATTCTGACAACTGACAATCTCTTGTAAGTACAGTGTATATGGTCGAGGAAATTCTTACATCTTGTGGGTATAGGATAAAAAAAATTCTAACATCTTCTTGTAGGTATACTATAAAAGAAATTCTGACTTCTTTTAAGTATATGGTCGAGTAAATTCTTACATCTTCTTGCAGGTACAGGATCAAAGACATTCTGGCATCTTGTTGTAGATATAAGATCAAAGAAATTCTGACAACTTCTTTTAAGTATATGGTCGAGGAAATTCTGACAACCTCTTGTAAGTACAGTGTATATGGTCGAGTAAATTCTTACATCTTGTAGGTATAGGATAAAAAAAATTCTGACATCTTCTTCTAGGTATACTATAAAAGAAATTCTGAAAACTTCTTTTAAGTATAGGGTCGAGGAAATTCTGACATCTTCTTGTAGGTATAGGATCAAAGAAATTCTGACATCTTCTTGTAGGTATAAGATCAAAGAAATTTTGACATCTTCTTGTAGGTATAGGATCAAAGAAATTCTGACAACTTTTCTTAAGTATAGGATCAAAGAAAAAATTCTGACATCTTCTTGTAGGTATATGATCAAAGAAATTCTGACAACTTCTTTTAAGTATAGGATGAAAGAAATTCTGACATCTTCTTGTACGTATACGATCAAACAAATTCTGACATCTTCTTGTAGGTATAGGATCAAAACATTCTGACATCTTCTTGTAGGTATAGGATCAAAGAAATTCTGACATCGTCTTGTAGGTATAGGATAAAAAAATTCTGACATCTTCTTGTAGGTATAGGATCAAAGAAATTCTGACAAGTCGTCGTAGGTATAGGATCAAAGAAATTCTAACATCTTCTTGTAGGTATAGGATCAAAAAAATTCTGACATCTTCTTGTAGGTATAGGATGAAAAAATTCTGACAACTTCTCGTAGGTATAAGATCAAAAAATTCTGACATCTTCTCGTAGGTATATGATCAAAGAAATTCTGACATCTTCTCGTAGGTATAGGATCAAAGAAATTCTGACATCTTCTTGTAGGTATAAGATCAAAAAATTCTGACATCTTCTTGTAGGTATAGGATAAAAAAAATTCTGACATCTTCTTGTAGGTATAGGATCAAAGAAATTCTGACATCTTCTTGAAGGTATAGGATCAAAGAAATTCTGACAACTTCTTTTAAGTATAGGATCAAAGAAATTCTGACATCTTCTTGTACGTATACGATCAAACAAATTCTGACATCTTCTTGTAGGTATAGGATCAAAACATTCTGACATCTTCTTGTAGGTATAGGATCAAAGAAATTCTGACATCTTCTTGTAGGTATAGGATAAAAAAAATTCTGACATTTTCTTGTAGGTATAGGATAAAAAAATTCTGACATTTTCTTGTAGGTATAGGATCAAAAAATTCTGACATCTTCTTGTAGATATAGGATAAAAAAATTCTGACATCTTCTTGTCGGTATAGGATCAAAGAAATTCTGACATCTTCTCGTAGGTATAGGATCAAAGAATTCTAACATCTTCTTGTAGGTATAGAATCAAAAAAATTCTGACATCTTCTTGTAGGTATAGGATGAAAAAATTCTGACAACTTCTCGTAGGTATAAGATCAAAAAATTCTGACATCTTCTCGTAGGTATAGGATCAAAGAAATTCTAACATCTTCTTGTAGGTATAGGATCAAACAAATTCTGACATCTTCTTGTAGGTATAGGATGAAAAAATTCTGACAACTTCTCGTAGGTATAAGATCAAAAAATTCTGACATCTTCTCGTAGGTATAGGATTAAAGAAATTCTGACATCTTCTCGTAGGTATAGGATCAAAGAAATTCTGACATCTTCTCGTAGGTATAGGATCAAAGAAATTCTGACATCTTCTTGTAGGTATAAGATCAAAGAAATTCTGACATCTTCTCGTAGGTATAGGATCAAAGAAATTCTAACATCTTCTTGTAGGTATAGGATCAAAGAAATTCTGACAAGTCGTTGTAGGTATAGGATCAAAGAAATTTTGACACCTTGTGGTAGGTAGGTTTAAAAGAATTTCTGACAACTTGTCGGTAGGGTCAACGAAATTCTGACAGGTATAGGCTCATAGAAATTGCTGCCAACTTTTTGGTAGTGTATGTTTATAGAAAACTGCCCCACCCCAGTTTCACAATCATTCACTCTATTGATTGCACACTCAACCTAAATATTCCCATTTTCTCTCATCAATATTTAATTTTTTTCAAGTTTTATGAGACAATTTTTTGTTTTCTTTAACAAACTTAAACTAAGCAATTTAAATAAAAATTAGAAATTCATTTTTAACTGTGTAATGTCTGAAAAAATGACATTGAAATATTCCCATAATTGAGGTGAGTGTACACACAACTGAATGAATGATTGTGAAACTTGGGCCAGGTGAGCTTTTGAAAGTGTAGATTCATGGAAAAAGTATGGTCAGTTCGTGGCAGCGATCTTCGGAACCCCGGTTCTTCTTTTTGCATTATATTTTTTCAACTTGTCCATAATTGACTCCATTGTGTGTGTGTGTGTGTGTGTGTGTGTGTGTGTGTGTGTGTGTGTGTGTGTAATTTAATGATTAATTAAGTGTCCTACCCACTTGAAAAGTGGGGGAGGTTTATTGTTTTTGTATTGTTTCTTTTTCTTACCTCCTCTTTCGTCTCCTTCTTCTTCTTCTTCTCCTCCTCCTCCTCCTTCTTCTTCTTCTTCTTCTTCTTCTTCTTATTATTATTATTATTATTATTATTATTATTATTATTATTATTATTATTATTATTATTATTATTATTATTATAAGTATTATTCCGCCCTTTTAAGCCCATTTTTTTTCCCGACACTTTTCTCAGGAATGGAAAGTCATATCAACTTGAAACTTTGTGTACATAACTAGCATCAACTAAAGAACGTTTTTCGCAATTCGCAAACAAGAGCTATATTTGTCAGAGTTTAATGCCCCTCCACCAGCATAATTTTTTATTAAACAGTTATTTCTCCCTTAAAACGCGACAGATCACGGTGATGGGAGACTTGTTTGTCAGTGTGTCTGCACACTGACAGTTGTAGCGGTTTGGGTAGCTCAGGTAGAGCACTCGCCTATAGTGCGGGAGTGACATATATGCAGCGGTATACAGTCCATCCGAGGGAATTTGGAGTTAGATTTCCTATAGGATCATGGGAAACTTAAGAATAACAGGGAAGGAATGTAGTGGTCTAGGGGTAGCTCAGTGGTAGAGCACTCGCCTATAGTGCGGGAGGTCCCGGGTTCGATCCCCGGTCCGACCCTGCATTTTTTCTCCCTCCTGTTACACCGTGTCTACTTAGATTTTCATTATTTTCTTTATCAATTTTGAATCCTCCATTTTCAACACATAAAAAATGCTGCGTCATTGTGTTTTATTTTCTTACTTTACTCTTATAATATCCTTAATTTAATAAGACATGTTTCCATGGTAACGGAACAAAAAAATGTCACGGTATGGTTGATCAATTAAGTCTTCATTGCATAATAGAATGAAATGTAAAAAGTACTAAGCAAAACTCTATCTCTGTGTGTGTGTGTTGAGAGAGAGAGAGAGAGAGAGAGAGAGAGAGAGAGAGAGAGAGAGAGAGAGAGAGAGAGAGAGAGAGAGAGATGTCACGCCTATATCAGGTTGGCATTGTTGTGTCACAAAAGTCGGATTGACCGTTTATAGCCATCAGAGTGAAGAGGTTGGGTTTCCCACATGTAGATGATTAAGATGAAATCAAATAATACTGTTCGGGTATCTCTGCTCAAAATCAAAGGCTTATTATTAATTTATTAGGATTGGTCTAAGAACAAGTCCGTATATGCATATGATGTGCGTGTGTGTAGTATGGTCTGTCGTATACTAAAACGACTCAGGGTGACATTTTTGAAAGGTGCTAATTTACAGAGTCAGTACACCGCTGACAAGCATACTACACCCCCAGTCACATTATCCTTGCACCAAGTGAACCCTATTCTCCTAAAGCTGCATTAAGTTTAACCATTTTATTGAAAAAAAAATTCTAAAATATTTTTATCAATATTAATTGGTTATTACGATCTGTGTATTACGTTCACTCTTATTGGTCCATTATGAATAGAAATCCTAAAAGCTTGGGACAACTCGATGATATGTTAATTATGCTTGGAGCATGCGCGGAAGTCTTACGTGTAAGTATACAATGGCGTCGACAGAAAGTGAGAGGACGATATTGCTGAATTGCATCCATCAAAAAAAAAAAAAAAAAAAAAAAAAAAATAAAAAACAACTTCATTTATTCATATCCCAAGTTGCTGTCATAGCTGATATATTTAATCAACTTGTGTGTTTATTTACCGTGTCGCTATTTCCGTTGTCAGAAATCATGCTTCTTTGTTGCGTTTGTAGACGTTTTCAATAAAGAATCATGTGATTAATGTTCTAAAATAAGATCTTTGGTATTCAAAATAGCAGAGGTTTCTCTGCGAATTTCAACCTAAGTAAAAGTTTCTTCACGAAGTATTACATTTTTCATGAGAGGCATCTAGATGAGAAAAAATGCTACGTTTTATTCCAAACACATCCTCTTTCAGAACAAAGCCTATAGATAATTTGGCGCCATTTTATTCCAGTGCCAGGGCGCTTAAGGGTTTTTCTGCTGAGCAGTTGATTGCCTTGGAAACCAGTCACATATCATTTTTTATCTGTGGTGTTTATTTCTCGTTTGGATATTTTTAACTGATAATTCTTTCGAGGTTAATTTTGTTTCAAACAAGGAAATACCTTGAGTTGTCGGATTTCATCTTCTAACAAATGACGTGTAAGAAATGTTATTAATATTATTATCGCTTTTTTATGTTTGAGATACCAGTATTTATTAATATTTATTAATATCGTATGTTAGTGTAGGCAGATGACGCTATTTTCTTCTCACGAATTTTTTTGTTCAAAAGATATTTAATTCACATTTATGGTGACTTTGTTATCAGTATATAATTTTAATAATTATTGCAAGTAAACTTATCAATGCCGTGTGACAAAAAATGACGATTGATAATGCAGTTTTTGACTTATATTACCGTTGTTGATTATGAAGATTATTTCATTTTTATTGAGATGTCACCAGCTATAAACAGAGATTTACAAATTTATATCAATACATTGCAAAAATGCACTTTGTTATTACAACAAAAAACCCGTTTCTTAGCACGTATTACGAAGTATTCGAAAAATCTTAATATATATAACTTAGATGTTATAATACAACGAAGGCTCGTTAGTGACATAAATTTGTAAAATATTGATTCATCTTCAGGTATGATAAGGGGCTTGAGTGACCATAGAGAAGATGAAATATGTATATAATATAAATAAATCTGAAATGCTGAATCATCGACACGTTTGTGATTCAGTTATGCTATATAACGCCGTATCGTAGTGTGGCAAAGTTGTCAGTGTTCGCTTGACGATGGCGAGGCTCTCTCTCTCTCTCTCTCTCTCTCCTCTCTCTCTCGCCTCTCTCTCTCTCTCTCTCCTCTCTCTCTAGACAATCCGGTTTCTTCTACCATCTCAACTAACAACCTATCCGCTTAATTTTAGGTAAAGAATCTTTTTTGGGGGAAATACTCTCTCTCTCTCTCTGTCTGTTCTAACAATATTTGTCAGTGTTCCACCGCCAGTTGGGATTTATCCTCCGAACACCATTTCTGAACTAACGGCTTTATTGTTAGACAAAAAAATTCCTGCGGCCAAAAACTACAAACTACTCTCTCTCTCTCTCTCTCTCTCTCTCTCTCTCTCTCTCTCTCTCTCTCTCTCTTTGTTGTTTGTATGTTGGTGGTCGGAGCTCAAACATAGGCCGACCCTGACCAAGAATTAAATACATACAGCTATTGATTGTTCTTAGACACGCTAAAAAATCAATTTTTTTTCATATTGCCCTGAGTGAACCCTAAATGTTAAAATTTTAGCCACTGTACCCATAGGTGGTAAAATCTCGATATGGGTGAAATTTTCCTGAATGGAGAGTTAAAACCTAACTTTGTGATTTATCATTATTGTACATGTATTCCATGTGATATAACTGTTTATGAAGAATAACAATTAACATATTATATAAACATACATTAAGTCCTACATCGATGATACCACGTGTTGTTCTACATTCATTGATGTTGTTTTACGTGACATCAGCAGTTTGTAGCTACAAAGACAAGACAATCTTATTGGTCTCACTGATCAATCTTAACACAAGTCAATGTGATTAATTTACTGGGGTTTTACGTCCCAGTCAAGAATATTTCACTTATATCGAGACGTCGCCAGCTATAGGCAAAAACTGCAGAAATTTTTCCTGTGCGTTTCGCTGATGACATTATACAGCAGGGTTCTTTATCGTGCCACGCCTGCCATGACAAGGGACCTCGTTTATTTTAAGTTCCCATCCGAAAGAACCGTGACTTTCATTTCGTAATGCCGAGTGCTTGGCGAAAGAACAGTCACTACCCACTTTCAAGTCTTGGGTCAGACCCGGTCGGGGTTCGAACCCACGACCTCCCACTTACGGAGCGAACACTCCATCAACTGAGCTACCGCAGTGGTGTGTAGCTGCAAAGACAAGACAATCTTATTGGTCTTACTGATCAAACTTAACACAAGTCAATTTGATTGATTAATTTAATGGGGTTTTACGTCCCAGTCAAGAATATTTCATTTATATCGAGACGTCAGTAGCGATAGATGAAATGGCAGAAAATTTTGACCTTTGCATTGCAAATAGGGCAATTTGCAAAGGGGTGAGGGGTCTTCAGCGTTCCACGCCTGCCTACGGAGCATCGGTTTTAAGGTCTACTCTGTAGAACCCGGTGACTTTTATTTTGAAATACCGAGTGTTTAACGAAAGAACAGTTACCACCTTTTCTCAAGTCTTGATCAGACACGACCTTGGCTTGAAACCCAACATACCACATATGAAGCGAGCACCCTACCAACTGAGCTACCGTAGATTACAAGTTAATGCGGTAGGTAAGTGTGTAAATGTTCTAAACTGAATTGTACTAATGCGCACTTATGGCGACATTTAGAGTGCTAGCATACCAGCCCGCAATATCGCAGGTAAATTTTGCAGACCCCTCAGCTCATTATACCGATACCTACGGAGCCCGCGAAGGGACATTGAAATAAATAGTTGTTTGCGTTCGCACGCTATTGTATTTCGTTCCCACGCAAAAGTATTTCGTTCGAACGCAATGTTATTTCGTTCCCACGCAATGTTATTTCTTTCCCACGCAATGTTATTTCGTTCCCACGAAATGATAATTCGTTCGCACGCAAAAGTATTTCGTTCCCACGCAATGATATTTCGTTCCCACGCAATGATAATTCGTTCGCACGCAGAAGTATTTCGTTCCCACGCAATAACATTTCGTTCCCTAGCAATGTTATTTTGTTCCCACACAATATTATTTCGTTCCCATGCAATGTTATTGCGTTCGCACGCAATAATATTTCGTTCCCACGCAGAAGTATTTCGTTCCCACGCAGAAGTATTTCGTTCCCACGCAATAATATTTCGTTCCCACGCAATGTTATTTCGTTCCCACGCTATGATAATTCGTACGCACGCAAAAGTATTTCGTTCGCACGCAAATTTATTTGGTTCCCACGCAAAAGTATTTCGTTTCCACGCAATGTTTTTGCGTTCCCACGCAGTGATAATTCGTTCGCACGCAAAAGTATTTCGTTCCCACGCAATAATATTTCGTTCCAACGCAGTCTTATTTCGTTCCCACGCTATGATAATTCGTACGCGCGCAAAAGTATTTCGTTCGCACGCAAAATTTTTTGGTTCCCGCGCAAAAGTATTTCGTTCCCACGCAATGTTTTTGCGTTCCCACGCAGTAATAATTCGTTTGCACGCAGAAGTATTTCGTTCCCACGCAATGTTATTTTGTTCCCACGCAATATTATTTCGTTCCCACGCAGAAGTATTTCGTTCCCACGCAATGTTTTGGCGTTCGCACGCAATAATATTTCGTTCCCACGCAAAAGTATTTCGTTCCCACACAATAATATCGCAATAGTATTTCGTTCCCACGCAATAGTATCTCGTTCCCACGCAGTGTCATTTTACAATTCAAACAAAAGGTATCATCACGTGACTTTTGAAATTGTGACAGTAGATTCAGTTGAATTACGCTTCAGGTAAAAAGCAGCATCAGGTAAGTTTTTTGTGGATTCCGGATTACCATTAGACTGGAGATGTTCATTTAGATAATAATAATAATAATAATAATAATAATAATAATAATAATAATAATAAACAATTACAGGATATACAATTGATTATGACTAGTTTAAGTCTGTTGCTGCAGATGCACGTTGTACACCGCTTATAGATATACGTGTTATTTATATATATAGTGTGACATATGGAGAATCCATATCCAACAAATAAACTTTTAGAAGGCAATTTAAATTTTATTGCCAATGAAGGATTATTTCGGAAAACCACTGGTTTTAAATAAATTAAACTTGCAACTATCTACTTATTTCTTCAAAATATAGGAAAACCATTTCTGAAATATTAATTTTGGTTATATGTTAGTCAATTGACTTTCATATTTTTTTTTATCCAAAAATGACCTAAACGATATCTTAAAACAAAACTTCGATAACTGATTTGTCAGCTATAAGATTTTAAAGCTGCATTAAGGTTATCAATTTTCTGAATTTTTTTTGATTTTCTAAAAATATATTTTTTTAAAAATAGATATCTTCTAACCACGATCCGTGACATTCATTTTCTAAAATTTCATTTCTTTTAGCTGTAAATAAACGGAATCCTCTGACCGGTTGGTCAGAGTTTTACGATGGTAATTATGAGCTTGGAGCATGCGCATGGATCATGTCGGATGTACGGAAAAACCCTAGAACCGAAAGTGAAACATAACAGATTACATTAATTGTCCTTCATTTATATCCGGATGTATTTGAAATGGTGTTTTGTATCCCTTACTAAGTCACAAATGACAAATTCAACGAAGTTCTGTGTTTAATTTATCGTATTTCACCGTTTTGAAAGTTGTGTTTAAATTACCCGGGTTTTTGATGACGTAACCATGTTCTAATATTAGATCCTAAATGCTGCATCTCGATCGGTAAATATTGTGATTTCTGCATTTATTCGAGCTTTTATCGTTGAACCAAATGTAACATTGTTCATTAGGAACATCATTAGTTAGATTAGTACCGTTTTAATTTTTTCTTTGGAAAACTTAATGCAGCTTTAAACAGTTGTTTGATTTAACAATATATTTTTATGTCAAATTATTCATCTAAATGCAAATATGAAATGTTTTGTTTTTTTTCAGAAGAAAATAATGGGTTAGAGAGAATGCTGGTGTTTGTGACTGGTTTTGATAAAGTACCTAGATTGGGTTTTGAACCACCATTGTTACTTTTCTTCACGCAACCAATACATGAACATGAAAGCGCGCCGTTTACAAGCACATGTGCTACTCAACTACATATTCCAGTTATGGATTGTTTTGAAACCTTCAAAGGGCGTATATCTTTAGCTATGGATGTTGATATTACATTAACAAAGTCTTACATTTTGAAACTGCCAGAAAGACACGTGGTTCTATATAACTATAACTCCTTATAGGATATACTGGTTTGTCTCTGTTAGTTCTTTCAGCCAATTCTCCGTCCGTCTGAAGGTGTTGGACAGGACGGCATATGGGACAACCTGACAGACGAGTATATTAAAAAATAGAACGTTCAAATATTGAAGCAGCTCGAATAGTAACTGGGGCGACTAGGTTAACAAGTTAAAATTTATTATATCACGACGTGGAGTGGGAAACATTGGAAACAAGAAGGAAAAAACATAGATTAATTCAATTTTTTAAGATGTATCATAAGCAATCTCCTAATTATCTCTCTCAAATTATCTCATCTACAAATTCAGAAATCCATTCTTATAACACCCGTTCGTCTCAAAATTTAGAAACTATATTATGTAGGACAGATTATAAATCATTCCTTCCCGCCACTATTAGAGATTGGAACAATACTCCTGTATCAGTAAGAAACAGTGCACTAAACATTTTAAATCCTTTTTAAACCAGAAATTACAAATTCCTAAATGCTTTTATTCAGGTAGTCGCATAGGACAAATTTATCACACTAGACTTAGGCTAAACTGTAGTTCATTAAATAATCATTTGTTTGCAAAAACTCTTGTTGAAAACCCCTATTGTGCAAGCGGTCAAACCGAAAATACTCAACACTTTCTACTACAGTGTAATTTGTATAATCATATCAGAAATGCCACTATTCATACTATAAATGCCCCTTATGTTATTGATATATTACTGTTTGGGAATCAAAACTTAACTTATGACGAAAATATTGCTATTTTTGACAAAGTGCAAAAAAACATTCTTCTTACAAAGAGATTTTCTGACTGAATCCCGTTTAATGTATATTGAATCTATAGGTTAATATATGTCTCTTAAAACACATTTACATAGTGAATTATTGTACATTTAAATATTATGAATTTGTCTTTTAAAAACCTACACTTTATTTATTTATTTATTTTTTATGATACGTTCTTCTTAGTCATGCAGACTATTAGTTTTGTACCAATTGTTAAGGAAACTGGTTAATATAAGAGTCTTACTCTTGTTCCATGATCCTCTATATTGTAAATTATTATGCATGTTGTATGTAATGTTATTAAATAAATATTGTTAAAACTAACGTGTTGAACACTTTCATTAACTTATATGACAAATTCATTAACCTGTGATGTTATACAATGTGCAGATAAATGGCTTGATGGTTTTGAATTACATTCAGTTTTAAAAGACATACAAATTCAAACACAACTATGTCATTATTATATGACCTTCATGTATAAAATTTCTTATGTAATTTTAAAAAGTCAAACAATAGTGGTTCATTATCTTCTCTACGTTAAATCTGACTGGAAATAAAACTCGATTCAAACACAACACAATTCCTTTGCGTGCAACCTTGTTCGCTTATTGTGAAATGCTGCGTGTGTCTGTGATTAACCAGAAATGATATATATGTGTGTGTGTGTTAATTCCGTTTCGCAGAGTGTTGCACAAAATAATGTGTACACTTGTTCTTTACACTTATTTTATTTTAAGACACTAAACCGCCCCGTTATGAAAAAGAAATTGCAGTGCAAAGTAAGTAATACTAAGGTCCGCCCTATGTTAAATGCAGACTTTTTAATGTTGTGTTGAAAAAAAATACCGAAACATACAAGTAAACGCAAATAATCCTGATTTTGTGTATTTTTACACCTCGTGACAGATTGTAATCCTGATTTTGTGTATTTTCACACCTCGTAACAGATTATCATACCTTAAACAATTCCTAATCTATTTTGATAAGTATAGGACAATATAAAAACAATTCTTACAACCATTATGAGGCCTACGATTTATAAATTTTTTTCGGATGGTAAATAATTTGCTTTGTTGGCTGTTTATGCAATACTGGATTACAACGTCGCAAATAGCTGCAAATGGTTAATACGACGTAAAACAACATTTAGCCAACCTACCAATTATCTATCGAGAAACCCTAATCTTAAATCGTTTTTAAAGATACCTCCTGTATGATATGAAAGTTTTTATGACATGTAGTAGGTTAGACTTATTGAAAGGTTTTGTATAACTTTGATTGTTGGTTCGAACCACGTTGGTGCAATAAAAGCTGACAAAATCCGAATGGAAAATTTTATTAATTATTGTAATTTTATTATTTACTATACATAAGCAATAACAAAATTTTAAGACACTAATTACACTGATTTATTAAATTGATTTTGTCTTATTTACGTGAAACAAATTCGCACTTTAACATGCGTCCTGCGACAAGCTTCTGCTGGTACCACCTGTAATGTGTTTTGCCGGTGTACAGTATTTCAAAAGACATTTGTTGAATTTTGAAGAATGAAATTGGTTAATTTAATTTTGTTTGGCACATCTGAGTTATTCTTTATATTTATTCATTTCGCATCAATTTAAGTCGATATACATTCATACTTTCCACGTAAAAAGTGGGGATAAAATTTGGTAGGCATACTAGAACGTCCATACCATCTCGATATCAATATCTGACTCGATGTTCGATCTCACCCAGATGGCTCGAATATACAGACCAAGTCCCGGGCTTCCCACTTCGAGCGATCAAAGTTCGGCTATATCGAATTTTGATCCTAAGCGTTTTAATTGTTTATACATAACTGAATGTTTTAGCAATGTTTTTGAAAGCATTGAGCATAAAATTCAACTGAATTTAGACCATCTAATCAGTTTGTCGGTGATTTATCAGAACACTAGGGAAAATACTTATACCATGGCACGTGACACTATCATATCAGATAGCGTTTGATATCATGCCAAAGTAAAATAAACAACATTGTTGTCATGTCTACTAATGTTTGTAATATTATTCTATATTTTTGTTGATGTTAGGAATAGTTAGTGTCACCAAAAACTATGTACATTTTACAAGAATGATTTACTATTTTCACTTTTTGATCAACTTATTAAGGACAAAAAATATCAGAAGTAAAATTGTCCTGAAATACTGTGAAACAGTACAACAGATCAAATGAGAAAAAATAGACCCTAAATAATCAGCACAAACAGCAATAGTGTTCTACATTCTGTTCACTTTTATGCCCCAGACCAAATAACTGATAAAACAGTCACATATCTGTCAATGGTTTTCAAAGTTTTTCGTGTGACAATCCGAAGATAGAGGCATCCCCGGAATAAATGGGAGAAATGGTGTACAGTCGTTCAATCACCTGAATTTGAGACATCAACAACAGCGGCGGATTCTGCAAAACATACAACAAGAAACAAAATATTACCGGATTAGTTTATAATACCGGATATACGAGTTTTGTATCGGTCGTTGAAAATATAACCAAACTTATAATATTATATCTATAATAATGTTGTCAGTTTTTATTTTGATTTTGTAAAAGTTAAGTGTGTGAGCGTGATTTACATCCAGAATTACATGTGACACGAGCGCATTGCATCGGTCTTGATAGGTTTCAGTCAGTATTTTAGTTCACAGAAACACATTTACTTCAGAATTCGAATCCTTTGGGATATCTAAGTTGTGTCTTCTGATTGTTTCTGTGTATAAATTATAAACATCTACATAGAATTTCTAAATTCTGCCTCAGTTGTATACACGTTCAATTCCTCGTCTGGTACTGAACACAAATACATTGTAGTCTTCCGAACCCAACATTATCGAATGGAATACATCAAATCCGGATGACCGGAAGGTACATCGGAAGTATTGTATGGGTGTTCCATATTTCAACAATGTCATCCTATTCGTCCTGAAATAAAAATGCATATTTTAAATATATTTCAGAAACAAATAAATAATCCTATCTCAAATTGTTGCAGCTTATAAACCGGCACACAGCAAATATTATTTAAAACTGTCTTTATTTTAAATTCTAAGGGAAACAGTTGGTTCACTGCAGCTATTTGATGGCAATAAGTTATACTAACAGTCTTGTGGGACTATATGAAATGATTAGGGAGCTACAAACATACTTTAGTCGCTTGGTATGTTGAATGTTGTTTAACGTCATATCATTCATTTTTGAGTCATTTGTTTGTAAAACGCGGCTATGGTTGTTATAAGTATTATTTATTCAGCTGAAACATTATATTGGATATGAGACAGAACTATCAAACAGCATTTAACCTACCTGTATCAAGGCCATAAAGCAAAACTGTACAAGATTTTTATCAAGAAAATTTTCATTGTTCAGCCCTTCTTCCTCCATACTTTGGAAAAGTTCCATCCAGAATCGGGTGTCAAAATCCCCACCAGCTTTCAATCGTCTGGTTTGATGTACTTGCTCCAGACATGCTAAGCTGTTTCAATGTAATGAGCTATTTCGATGAAAAATATCTGAATATCACGTACATGTCCATTTTCTGTGCCGCAATCTCCTCTCACTATGCAAGGTGATCCCTTACTTTAACAGATTCTAAGAACTATTCCTATTATTCTGGGGTTGTTGTTAGTATGGTAAACATTCAACGAGATTATTCTTCTTGAAATTAGCCATCGATACTGCTGCTTAAGCATGGACCGAAAGGTTTCAATTATCGTACCTATCGATGTGCCAAATACAATTGGGTCCTTTCGCAAAATAAACACATCGCATCGAACAAGGCGCTTTGGTGTTCTTATTTCGACTCCTTCTGGGTCATTTCCTGCATTATTAAACGTACAGTTACTCTCCTTCCTCACTATGTCTCGACATTTTGCGAACATGATCCGATATCCATGATGTAGCCCTGGTCCTTTTACTTCTTGTTTCATAAAGTCAACAACATCTTCTAAATTTAAATATTGATAAACGACGTTTCAAATGTCTTGTACTTATTTTGATTCCATTATTTTCGGCTAAAACAAAGACTAAATGATCGTAAATCAAACTATAATTAAAATATAGGTTGATTAATAAATCAATTTTCTTAATGTTTCGTTGGCCGGTCATTTTATTAAATTACAATCTTTATATTGAACTTTCACGAATTGAACTTTCAGCTTTTAAAGTTTCTTTATCAACAACAATGCGTGTAAACGCCATGCTATTGCGTGGGAACGAAATATCATTGCGTGGGAACGCCATGCTATTGCGTGGGAACGAAAAAACATTGCGTGGGAACGCAAAAACATTGCGTGGGAACGAAATATTATTGCGTGGGAACGAAATACTTTTGCGTGGGAACGAAATAACATTGCGTGGGAACGCAAAAACATTGTGTGGGAACGAAATACTTTTGCGTGGGAACCAAATAAATTTGCATGCGAACGAAATACTTTTGCGTGCGAACGAAATACTTTTGCGTGGGAACGAAATATTATTGCGTGCTGACGCAAAAACATTGCGTGGCAACGAAATACTTTTGCGTGGGAACCAAATAAATTTGCATGCGAACGAAATACTTTTGCGTGAGAACGAAATACTATTGCATGGGAACGAAATATCATTGCGTGGGAACGAAATACTTTTGCGTGTGAACGAAATATTATTGCGTGGGAACGAAATACTTTTGCGTAGGAACGAAATATTATTGCGTGCGAACGCAAAAACATTGCGTGGGAACGAAATACTATTGCGTGGGAACGAAATACTTTTGCGTGGGAACGAAATATTATTGCGTGCGAACGAAATACTATTGCGTGCGAACGCAAAAACATTGCGTGGGAACGAAATACTTTTGCGTGGGAACGAAATAATATTGCATGGGAACGAAATTCTTTTGCGTGGGAACGAAATACAATTGCGTGCAAACGAAATTTCATTGCGTGTGAACGCAAACAACTATTTATTTCAATGTCCCTTCGCGGGCTCCGTAGATACCAAGTCAGTCAGTAAAGGCCTACGGCAAGAAAAAAGCTTATTTGCGTTTTACGGGATCGAACCCACAGCGATATGACGCCTTGAGTTCAAAGGTTATTGCCCTTACCACTCAGCCATTCCAGCGCCACGTACGCGTATTTTGGAGGAGCGCTACAAACATACTTTTTGTTACTGGTTCTTTCATTTTGATGTGGGAGATTAATTGATTAGGAACAATCAAAGGGAGGGAACCAGTACATCTCTTGTTATTAAAACTAAATGTTGTAAATTTTCCATTCCGGATTGAAAAGATATCTGAAGCAGACAAATTTTACTTTGATACCCGAAAACCAGAAATCGTACATAAAATGTCACATTGACACTTTTTTCACCAATCGAGCCCAAGTTAGGTAACAGGAAAGGGTAAAATGCAGCGACCAAACCGCACTCGAAGCCCGAAACTGGCCAAATCTAGCTGGACTGTCTGTCGACTAGGATACCCGGTCCGCCAAATTCTTATTTTCGATTTAACTACTTTGAATCAAACCTACCAGGTTCTACCCTTGGACAAACCTGTTGGTCGGCTACTTCACAGGTCGACTGAACTCCAAAATGTATCACGAAAGGGGAAAAGGGAAAATGCTTCGACTAAACCAGGACTCGAACCAGTACCTTCCAAATAGTATCGGGGCGTTCTACCTACTGAGCTATCCGACCACCTATCAAGTTCGTTCGGCCACAAAAATTATCAGTTGGATCATAAGGTATGAGAGTTTCGTGCCATTTTTTCATCTGTGTACTTGGTTCCACGCTAAAGATTGTAGACTTTGATAAAGTTGAATGTTTTTTCACCGCATCAGCGACGTTTCAGCTTTCAGTGAAAAGGTATAATTTCTTTTTGATAATACACACAGGTTACAACATTTACAATTGCCATTATTTTTCCTTTCTATGACTCTATTACTGTTCTTTGCGGTCATTTGCTATGAACACTAATGACCTTTCTGAACTTTCTGACGTCATGGCGTTGGGATATTCCATTTTGACGATGTGGGGGTTGGCAGTAAACTGACATATTAAAAAGGTGATTTTTAGGATAAATCATCTGAAATTGAACTGAAATGGTTAAAGAAATTGTAATATAAGAAATGACATTCTTTTTGTCAGTGTTCATGCGTTATGAACGACAGTGGGCTGTCGAAGAAACTTATCAATTCGGTTATGGTTAAATCTTTAATATGACACAAAGTGCACTTCTATACAAGTGAATAAGCGTTTAACATATAGGAATAATAAACCCTAATATAAAGAATGGCACATTTAAATAGTATATGCTGAGATTTTTGTTTTATACACACTTAATGCGACCTTATGGGGATTTCAGGATTTCATACTACTTTTTTAATTTTTATAAATTATACATTAAAAAAGTGGTATTTGACAATAATTGTTATTGTTATCATATATCATTTTTTAAAAATGTTATCATTAAATAAGGTCAAAAATAGTAAATGGCAATATTGTCATATACCATTTTTAAATGCATTTATATTTTTAAAAAATGGTATATGACATCATATACCACATTTTGAATCTATTATATATAAAGGTTCAAAAATGGTATATGACAGGTGTAATATATTTACCCCGCAACATTGCAATTAAACATCGCAAACCAATCTGTCCATTTTACCATTATTTTTGTTATATATATAATTTTTGAATTTTAAATTAGAGATATTTAAAAACTCGGTGTATGTTTAAAAGATCGATGGTTTCAGTCTTATGACAAATTGTGATTGTCAATCAGCTTTTAGAGGTCTAGCACCTTAAAACATATAACAACACATTATGTCAACTTTATTTATTTTATTTTCGTTTATCTGGAAAGCATGATACGGTAAGTTATTGGTTGTAATATTGTTTAATGTCACATCAGCTATTCGCTTATGATATATGGTATTGATGGACTTAATTACTGTCTATTTTTCACATTTTGAGATATCCTGTCACTTTTCTTTTTTATTTTCGAGGCGCCATTTTATTATTACTTACTTTTATCGCCATAATTATTAATTTTCTTATAAGTAGTCGTAATTAGTTATAGTTAATTCCATGACAACGTTCAAATTCTTAACCATTATGCATGGATATCCACAAATTGTATAAAAATTATATACCGGTATATTTGCACATTATCTCAAAATTATGAATATCGTAAAATCGTCGTCAATTCATGCTTATCCACAATTCGTCTTCGTATTATTTTATCCATAGATAGTTAGAACTCCGAATTATGGTCCACAAATGATTCACAAATCGTCATCGAATCATGGTTATCCGTGCAAGTCATCTCTAAATTATGCATTATCGACTTTGCGTTTGATCAGTAGTTGCGCATGCGCTAATTTTTCCGGTTAATTTCTACCTTGAGCTAACAAAGAATTATGAAGGATTGAAATTTATTTCTTAAATAAAATATTGAAAGATCAAAGATATCAAATTATTCCTGTTATAATTAAAAAGTAGAAATTGAGAGGAATTTTATGGTATTTTTTATATTGAAATATTTTAAGAAATTTTTGGGGCTTTTTTAGTTTGAAATTTAAGAACTTTACAATATAGATAAAGAAGGAAATATGTTGACGAGGTTGCTTTAAACAGTCATATCAATAATTTTACTTTAATTTTCAAAAAGTTCCTGTTATAGCTAAAAAGAAGACATTTTGACGATTCCAATGGTGTATATTACGAGAAAATAAATAATTAAACAATTGGGGCTTTTTTAACTTTAATATAAAAATATGTAGATAAATTCCTTGAACAACGCACTGTATACAGGTAAAACGTATGCAGAATCTATTAATACTATACCAGCATTTCCTTCCTGATATATTTCAATCATATAGAATCACTATTGTAGTGGAATTAAATAAATGATGATATTTTATAAAATTTAAATTATTTTTTCAAAAATTCAAAAAATAACACTGACATTAACATAGTATTAACGCGATTTTGACGTTCGGTATTTATAGTAATATATAACCATATATAATATGTATTTTATTATATTATATATAGTTCAAGCTGCAGCTATTCCCGACTTAAAATAAATTAAGAGATTACGCTTTTTTTAATAAAGAAAGAAATTGAGCGGCTTTAACAACTGGTTCATTCACTTTCCATAAATTGAAACTACACGAAAATGTGTTACCAATAATAATAATAATAATAATAATAATAATAATAATAATAATAATAAAATTATTATTATAATTATTATTATAATTATTAATATTATTATTATTTTAAATATTATTATTGCGGAATTTCGTCGGTTAATCTATTTCTAAACAAACATGATCATGATGCAAGACCGTGGATATTCCGATGCCATTCTATTTGTCAAAACAAAGAATACTCCGTTTGTGTTTTGTTTTTAGGTACATCTGACGGGTCATTGTATTTTTCCGAACTTTCAACACAAACCATAAGCGATTATTTAAGAACTGTCACAGGTGTACATCCAGTTGTTGTTGTTTTAGTCCAATAGGTCTTCATTCCTTGAGACTTGAGTAATCATTTAAAGGTAATAAACAATTGTCAGTGGTGACACTACCTTCTTGGTATACAATAATGGCATCCGAATTCAGATCTCTTAGACCAAGAAAATCAGTTGATTATAAGAAACTCCACTTTGGAGATGACTTGCCTCCAACTGAACGCCGAAAAGCCAGAATAACAAATGAAGTGTTACCAGATAGCTACAATATTGAGAGGCTAATTTCAAGAAAAGATGACAAAGAAAGGGTAAGTTATAAAATCATTTTGTATTAATTTTATTTTATTCTTCCTATTTTCCGATCATTTATCGTGTAGTAGTTAATTTAAAGCAAATTGGCTATATTTGTAAATTTAAAAAATGTTAAAAGTGTGTGTGTGTGTGTGTGTGTGTGTGTGTGTGTTATTTAGACGATATTTGACCAGTTTTATGTTGTACTCTAATTTTATATGGAGAATTTATATTCTGTTTTTTTTCTGGCTGATTATACGAGTTATTTATTCTTTTACATTTCACATTTTACTGTGTGTGTGTGTATATGTGTGTGGAGAGAGAGAGAGAGAGAGAGAGAGAGAGAGAGAGAGAGAGAGAGAGAGAGAGAGAGAGAGAGAGAGACTGTCTTTCAAATAAGGTCTGCCCCAGTTTCACAATCATTCCTTAACTAAGATTTTCCTGAACTTAAATTAAGCTTATTTTGGTAATCTGTTTTTGGAACTGCTAATGTATATTTTTGTCAAAACTAAATGTTTTAATCTAGAAGTGATCTTAAAACTGACACTTTAAATTCCCGAATATCATAAAAATTGACAAAATTATAATGATTTAAATCTTGGTATAGATTTGAGTTAAAGGAAAATCTTAGCTAAGGACTGATTGTGAACTATTATGAACTTGACCCAACATTTTAAAACATTTTCCATATCAACAGTTATCTGCATTTTGGATATCCACAAATCGGGGTCGTCGAAGAATGATTATCTACAAGTCGTCTCCAATTTATGGTCATCCACAAGTTGTCTCCCTATTATTTAATCCAGAAATCGTCTCAGAATTATGGATAACGACAAATCGCCTTGGACCTTTGGATATCCACAAATCGCCGTCGAAGAAAGGTTATCTACAAGTCGTCTCCAATTATGGTTATCCACAATTCATCTCCCTATTATTTAATCCAGAAATCGTCTCAGAATTATGGATATCCACAAATCGCCTTGGAATTTTGGATATCCACAAATCGTCGTCGAGGCCTGAATGGTTATCCACAAATCGTTTCCCGGTATTATGGATGTGCACCTGAAATCTTCTCCGAATCATGGTTATCCACAAATAGTCTATTGAGGTGTTTGTTATCAACAATTAGTCCCCGCTAATTAAAATATTACAACAGCACTTGTATATCATTTTCACTTGCTGTCATATTATAAATTTTTGAATTTTCTGAATGAAATTTCAAAAATTTATAATATGACAACTATAAATTTTTGAATATTTCATTCAGAAAATTCAAAAATTTATAATACATTTGAATGACATTACACTCATCTCAGCGACATTTAAAATGCATGAATAGAGAGATATTTTTCATGGCACTGACATCAACGGTACCACCAAGTTAATGGTAATTAGCTATAATTTATTTATGAATATCCATACTAAGAATGTATGATATCCTTTAACAGAATTATGGATGTATTAGAGTGAATACATTGAAAAGAGTACCTTGTGCATCATCTTAAATTCATAAAACAAGCTATCTACGATCGAGCTTTAAAATCCTTTATGATGCATCTAATTATAATCAGTTAAATTACAGAATGGCCGAAATGTTATAATAAAATAGTTGTTTTGATCAAATTCAAATTGACAGTCACAACAATATCAATAAATAACTGGTAATTATATTTTAATATCAGCTGATCGATTAATTAAAGACGATATCTTTAAATATTTAATTTGTCCAATATTTAGATTAAATCCAGATCTTACTAGTTAACATATTTAGTGAAGCGCGAAACTTATCTGATCAAGTCAACTACAACACAATCTTAACAAATATCTAAGTCTAGAGTGATACAAGAAACGATTAATCAAGAACGACATTTTCTGTGGTTTCAGCGGGCACCTGTTTCCGGGTAAGTGAAAGTGTACATGTTGTTTGGCAACAGTGATCACGTGACTTAAATATCAAGATGGCGGTTGTTTATTATTAGTTTTACTTGCACTGTCACACATCGAACGACGGGTGGAAAACGATGGTTTTTGAGTAAGTTTCAGTAATGACATTTTTACATAATAACAAGCTCTTATCTGATTTATAGTTAATGGGAGTTTTACAGGATAAAAAAACATGTGTGATGTAAAAAGAATTCACATGTTTGGCCAGGTGAAATGGTCAAAGAGGGTCAGCTGTCCTTGTGCCAGAACTTTTAATCATTAAAATCACAAAACTAATTGCTTATTTATTCTGTAAAAGACTTTTCCCACACTAGTAATATTGGTTTTTTTTTTTTTTTGGTTAAAAAAGTGTAAAAATGTTGCAAATTGCTTGGAATGACATCATAATATTGTATTGAAAAGAATGCTAATCTGCATGATCTGTCATCTATTGCCCTCATAAAAACATGTGGGTTCAAACCTGGAAATTTTAACACTATGGGTGAGTGCTCTACCAACTGTGCTACCCATGTACAATGCTACACAGGATGGGTAAAGTAAAGGGTTTGACTAGAAATGGAAATGGGATCCACCCTTTTATATGGGAAAGTATGTGCTCTCTACCAACCAAGCCTCAGATTGCTACTCCCCCTTCCTTCCTCTCTTTCCCCCTCCCTTTCAACCTCATTGATCCAACCACTTTGAATCAGAACAAACCAGGTTCAACCCCTGGGCAGTCACAAAGCTAATCTACTTACATTAAATGTTTGTAAGCTCATCAAATATAACAGAAAAAAAAAGGAGAAATATAGAGTCAGACTGGGAAGAAATAATAGACCTCCAACACTGTAGACTAATGCTGTACCGACTGAGCTACCCAGAGTGCTATATTGAGTAGTCTAGTGCTATACACCCTGTTTATCAACCCTTAAGATCGGCTTAAGTGGGATTTGTATCAGAGTTTGTGACAGATACTGTTATTTGTAAACCAGTGCTTTCAACACACTTTGAATGCTGCTGTTGTTTTTTTAGGTTGAAAGAGTTGAGTTGAATAATAGTGTTTTATGCCCCAGTCAAGATTCTTTTTGCTTATTTCCAGTCAGTCAGTTCTGGAATGGTGAAGGAAACTGGAGTGCCCAGAGAAAACCACTGACCTTTGGCAAGTGAACTGACTGCAATATCACATCTTTCATCTTAGCTACCCCAATATTACTATACTATACATTGATTAGGTATTGTGCCACTTAATTTTCACAAGTGTCTTCCTTCAGATAAAGGCTTGGTGGTTAAGTGGTCTAAAGTGTGCATTTATGAATCACAGTGCCTCTCATCACCTAGGATTGGATCCCACTTGGACATATCCTATTATGAGAAAGTTCATTTGCTGAAGGTCAGCGGTTTTCTCTGGGCACTTTAGTTTTCTTCACCATCCCAAAACTGATTGCCTCAATATAACTGAAAGAAAATTGACTGGGGCATAAAACTGCCATTAATTCAGTCTAACCAAATCTTTCAGGATAATTGCATACTTTTATTTTCAGATGATTGTTAGTTCAATTGCTAGTTTTCACCTTTGTGCTTTCATGAATTTATGAGAAAATAAAATGATTGCAAAAAGTTCCCCATTTGCAACATTTAACAATTTGCAACATGTGAATATTTTCAGTGTAAGGTGACAAAGAAAAAGAACAAATTATCAAGATGATGAACTATGTTGGAAGTGTCTCTATCTTGGATAGAGGGGATGCTCCAGCCCAGGCCATTTTGGATAAAAATGCCCGATCTCTTGCCCAGAGAGTTGCAGATGAGACAAAAGAGGAACTTGAGAAGGTTATGAACAGAGTTGAAACTGTAAGTATTCAATGACCAAATGATTTACATAAGTCTATAGGGTGTTTTCTGTCTTCTAAACAATAAAAGGTCAAGGAATTTTCTCACCATTGAACTAAGCTAACTCAAGATTTTCAAAAACCCAATGTACAGTAATTTCTTGTTTTAATGCCTCTCATTGATAACTTTCCCATCATGCATCATGGAAGGTGTCACGTAATACTGGTTTTTTTTTCATTTTTGTGTCCATCCGTTTGTTTGTCTGTTCCCTGATGGTTACCAGATAGTTTACTTGAGATCTGGTCAGAGGATTTTATTTATTTTTAGCACAATTTTGTTTACAGTTTTAATAAAAGGATTGAATTAAAATGAAATTACAGGTCATTTGTTTAATACTGTTATATCAATAAAAAATCCCACCTCCCTCTTATTCAAGCAAACTGACATAATTTCTTACTCATTAGGATCTGCTTTAGTGGGAGTTGAGTTGAGTATGGTGTCTAACTTCCCAGTCAATAATATTTCACTTATATCCAGATGTCACCAGCTATAGGCAAAATTGCAGAAATTTTGCCTGTGCGTTGCACTGATAGCATTATACAGCAGGGTTCTTTATTGTGCCATGCCCACCATGACACAGGACCTCATTTGTTTTAAATTCCCATCCAAAAGAACTCTGACTTTCATTTCATAATACTGAATGCTTGGCGAAAGAACTATCCACTTTCAAGTCTTAGGTCAGACCCGGTCAAGGTTCAAACCCACGACCTCCCACTTACAGAGCATCTACAAACTGAGCTACTGCAGGGGTATGCTTTAGTGGGGTTTACACTTATGGGATATTAGGGGATATAAGGAGTCATTGTTATCTGTAAACTGGGGTTTTATTTCTTATAAAGGATGGTTATTTTTGTGAGGGAAACTAAGTAGGAGGCCACAAAATTGATGAATTTTCAGTTATTGTAAATTGATTGGTTGGTTGGTTGAATGTTGTTTACTGTCACATGTAAATTGATTGGTTGGTTGGTTAAATGTTGTTAACTGTCACATGTAAATTGATTGGTTGGTTGGTTTAATGTTGTTTACTGTCACATGTAAATTGATTGGTTGGTTAGTTTAATGTTGTTTACTGTCACATGTAAATTGATTGATTGGTTAGTTTAATGTTGTTTACTGTCACATGTAAATTGATTGGTTGGTTAGTTGAATGTTGTTTACTGTCACATGTAAATTGATTGATTGGTTGGTTGAATGTTGTTTACTGTCACATGTAAATTGATTGGTTGGTTGGTTGAATGTTGTTTACTGTCACATGTAAATTGATTGGTTGGTTGGTTGAATGTTGTTTACTGTTACATGTAAATTGATTGATTGGTTGGTTGAATGTTGTTTACTGTCGCATGTAAATTGATTGGTTGGTTGGTTGAATGTTGTTTACTGTAATATGTAAATTGATTGGTTGGTTGGTTGAATGTTGTTTACTGTCACATGTAAATTGATTGGTTGGTTAGTTTAATGTTGTTCACTGTCACATTTATCTTTTGCAGGTGTTAGTTATTGATCTCAAGGGTTTTTTTCACACAAGATTGTATTGTGTGTGAGTTTTTGCAAGTGCTTCTGAACTGCATTGTACTAGGGTGCACTTATGGTGACCTTAAGGGTGCTAAAACAATGGACCGCTTGCTATGTAACAGCAGACAATTTGAACTTTAAAGGCTGATATCTTAAACACTCCACCAGAATGGATTCTTGTAAACATTAAGGACTTGTTATATAAATATTTCTCTTTGTTTTTATTTTTAGATATATGAATCCTATGAACAGAGTACACAGGCCTTGTATGACACACCCTCATCACTGGAATATGTGGAAGATATAGTAAGTAATTCATGTCACCCTATCCCTGACTCTAGGGGGTACAGGTATTACACACCCTCATGACTGGAATATGTGGAAGATATAGTAAGTAATTCATGTCACCCTATCCCTGACTCTAGGGGGTACAGGTATTACACACCCTCATAACTGGAATATGTGGAAGATATAGTAAGTAATTCATGTCACCCTATCCCTGACTCTAGGGGGTACAGGTATTACACACCCTCATGACTGGAATATGTGGAAGATATAGTAAGCAATTCATGTCACCCTATCCCTGACTCTAGGGGGTACAGGTATTACACACCCTCATGACTGGAATATGTGGAAGATATAGTAAGCAATTCATGTCACCCTATCCCTGACTCTAGGGGGTACAGGTATTACACACCCTCATGACTGGAATATGTGGAAGATATAGTAAGTAATTCATGTCACCCTATCCCTGACTCTAGGGGATACAGGTATTTCAAGTGTCTTGATTCAAAGGTTCATGGTTTGAGTCCCAGCTGGGCAGCATGGTATGCAGTTGAGCAAGACATCTGATTTCACATTGCATGAGTTTTCAAAACATAATACAATGTCCAATGATCTAAGTTCTGATTATTGAACCCTGATAAAGTAAAAAATGATTGAATTATGTCATTCAAGTCAAGTTTAACATGCAAGCAGATAGCCTTTTTTAGGTTTTTACCCTGCCCTTTTTAAGGGGCTTAGGAAAATCCTTACCTTACCTCAGCTGCCAAATTAATAGTAACTGGCAGATATGATAGGGTCTTCCTTGTCATGGGTTAGGGACACTTTGTGAAATTAGTTTGTCCTGATCAGATTTACAGCTGGACCTTCACACTTGTAAACTTGCGAGTCTGGTTGGCTTTTGAATTTCTGTGATGTTGATTTTGTTTCTTTAATGAACAGAACAGCTCATTGTTATTTATTTATTTATTTATTTATTTATTTATTTATTTATTTATTTATTTATTTTTATTATTATTATTATTTTTAATTTAAATTTTTTTGGAAAATTATTTATTTTTAAATAGAATTTAATTTCTGAATTTGGTTATATCATACTGCAATACAAGAATTAACGTAAACTCTCATGATTGTTTTTGACATTATATATGCCAATAAACTATGCAATCATTGCAAAATAAATGTGAAGGTGTATATCTCATTCCATTTCATTGGCTAAAACTGTTGGTGACACTTCCAACATAGAGGAAATTTTTTAAAAAAATCAAGAAAAATGAAACAGTATATTTTTTTTATGTTTTACTTTATGTGTTTAAAATTAAATTATACGGAATAACTTGTGTTTTTAACAGGATTATTGAGTCATAATGTGAAAAAAATTGTGCACAAATAATGCAAATAAAAACAATATTATCAGATAGTGTCGTTTTTTAATTTCAGGCAGAACTTGAAGAATTACTGAAAGATCAGGTTAAAAAGAAAAAGGTAATTTGATTTTTTTAATGATTTTCAGGACTTATTCACCGACTCCAATGTATTGTATAATTATGTAAATGTGCAAGACAATATATAAATACAACATTTCTGATTTCTGAATATGCTGAATTTTCCATTCACAATAAAAAGTCTTCAATATTGTTTATGATGTATAAGACTTGACTTATTTACAAGTGAACTGTTTTAAAATGATGTTCATTGTCAATATGAATGCAAAAACTTTGCAAGCAAACTGAATAATGCTTGTTACCACAGTATGATTGGTTTACAAAGCTTATTTGCATTTATATTAAGAATGGTCATCATTTTAACTGTTATTATTATTGTTAATTATTTAAAAAAAAAATCACCCATTAATTTCTAGACTCAAAAATTCCCTTCTACAACACATGCACATCAGGAGGAGTCCAGTAGACACAACAGCCATGGTGACATGCAAGTGTATTTTTGACCAAGAACATTATTTTCAGCCGATATATTTTGTTGATATTTTAATTATAATAATAATAATTATTTTTTATATCTAATATTCTCATAAATACATTATGTTAATGAACCGTTCTTGTAAATTCTTGTAAATTTGCTTTTTAGCCTTGACTTGAATGAAAACAAATGTGACATGGCAGCTATGTTTGTTTACCTATGATAATGTAGTTCCAAATTGTGTATTGCATTTTATATGTATTCATACACGTCTGTTGTTATGGTTTTTCACAAAAGGTCAGTGAAGCAAAGGTGTTTCTAAACAGAAAAATTGACAGAATCAACTTCAGTCACCTCTCTAAAGGTTTATTGCTTCAGTGACTCATTGGTAGAGTGTCTGCCTTGAGAGCAGTAGGTCATGAATTCAAAACCAGCGTGGTCATATGTAAGACTAAAAACATTTGAGATATTGCTTTCTCACCTGTCACATGGTATTAATAGGACAGGGTATCAAACAGTTCACCTGTCCAGATAATATGACAGGAGTGCTACACCCATCTGTGGCATGCCGACCCAGTGTGCTAGTACCTTAAACAAAACATGGTCCTGAGTATAAAGTACATTTACAAGGCAGGCTATAATACATGCTTGCACATCTCATGCATACATAAACTTGTTCTTTGATTAATCCATAGAGATTAATAAAATTGTTCTCATTACAAATTACATTGTTTTAACATTTTTTATTCAAACATATTGATAAAATATTAAGCATTTAGATAAAGGTAATGTGTATACTAGCTACCCTGATCTTTTAACATATCAGGTCATTGTTTTTTTACTCTCATTTAATCTGGCTTTGTATGTGGTAGGTCGAGGGATCGAAAACGGCAGAGTCTAAGCAAGACTTGAAAATTGGTACTGACTGTTCTTTCACCAAGCAATCAGCGTATAGAAATGAAGGTCATGTGATCCTTCGGATGAGACCTTAAAATCTGATGCCCTCTGTCACTGTAAGCATGGCACTATGAAGAATTGCCCTAAGTACACTGCAAAGGTAAAAATTTCTGCCACTTTACCTATAGTTGGTGACGTCGTGATATGAATGAAATATTCTTGACTGAGAAGTTAAAAGCCATTTAGCAATAAAATTATATCAATACTCATGTTTAATACTTTTGACATATATTTTCAGTACCAACAACAAGTTACCATTTTTGTGGTAGGGTATGAGAATGTTTGTGGACAAAGACTCAAGTTATTACAACAGGTTAATGAGGTAAGTGCAAAACTGGTGGCCAAGTGGTTAACACAGTAACCTTTATAACAATAATCTTTCACTGCTGTGGGTTAAGTGGGTTCAAACCTTGTCAGTCTCATGTGGAAGAACTTTTTTTCTCAAGTTGTTAAAGCAGGGTAATGAAGTGGATCATCACTTTGTGTAAAACTTAGATCCAAGTATAGTAGCATTAAGACCCTTGATCTTTAACTGCTATGGGTGCATCCCCATGATCCCTGACAGTATTATGCAAAAAAAAGTTTTATTCACCCAGTTATTAAGGCAGGTATTGAAGGTCTTTCACTGCTGTGGATTCAACCCCTGTAAATTTCATGTAAAAAGATATTTTTACTTTATTTTGACCTCATAAGGGTTGATTTAGTGCCAGCATAATAAATCTAGAGATGTGTGTGATGTTCATTTATAAAATTTGCAGCTATAGTGCACAAGCACTTAAAAAAAATTAAATAAAAAGGTTGCAATAGTTGTTTTAGTTGAACCAGAATCTAGGACTTTTGGCAGTTAAATTTAAAAGCCATTAGTTACATAATTAATATCATTTAGAAATAAATCTGTTAATAAGTCTGTTTTTGTGCACCTGCAGACTGTCTATTTTAACACAAATGTAAAATTTTAGTAAACTACCACTGTACATTAAACTATATCTCATTCAAGTTGATTTGCCTGTTTATTTACTTTTGTTACATACAGTAAAATGAGTAGAGTGCCCTAGCATGCTTACTTTGTTCCCATGATTGTATGCTTTTTATTTTGAGTCATGTGACTTTCATCTTGCTATTTATTTTGAGTCATGTGACTTTCTTTATGCTGTTTTTTTTGAGTCATGTGACTTTCATCATGCTATTTATTTTGAGTCATGTGACTTTCATTATGCTGTTTTTTTTTAGTCATGTGACTTTCATCATGCTATTTAGTTTGAGTCATTTGACTTTCATTATAGTATTTATTTTGAGTCATGTGACTTTCATCATGCTATTTATTTTGAGTCATGTGACTTCATTATGCTGTTTTTTTGAGTCATGTGACTTTCATCATGCTATTTAGTTTTAGTCATGTGACTTTTATCATGCTATTTATTTTGAGTCATGTGACTTTCATCATGCTATTTAGTTTGGGTCATTTGACTTTCATTATAGTATTTATTTTGAGTCATATGACTTTCATCACCATGTGACTGATATCTTTAGCTAAAATAAGTTTCTACATAAATAGATATATACTTTTAATTTGAACTTTTCAGCAACATCAAAATTGTTTTTAAATTTTAAACTTAATATTTTGTATTTACAAGATTCCTTTTTTTTCTCATTTAAAAATAAATTTGACCTCTGAATGAATCTGTCAAAAGTGATAGCAGACAAGATGTCACTTGCCAAAAGGCAAAGAAATGTTGTGTTTTTATGTTATTGTCAGGCTCCCCCAGATATTTAAAATTCCCCCTATTTTTTCAAAATTATGTGTGTGTGTGTGTGTGTGTGTGTGTGTGTGACTGTGTGTGTGTGTGTGTGTGTGTGTGTGTGTGTGTGTGTGTGGTGTGGTGTGGTGTGTGTGTGTGGGGGAGAATTTCTCCTTGTTGTTCAGATTCTGATATAGACACTGCATTTAAGCCCTGAGTGGTTTTCCTTCAGGGGGCATAGGGGGCATAGTAATGCATCCCATTACCAATAATACTAGTCATATTTCTTGTTATATTTTTTTGGTCAATCAAAACTTTCAAAATGAGACAATTTTTGTACATGACCGGTCATTCTGTTTTTTAGTTTTTTATGGATAATTCTAAGAGTTATGAAGAAGAAGATTGGTACCCCGGAACTCCGGATGTAGATCTAGACGATGTCAGTCAGAAAATTGAAGATTCTTTAGAAACAGCTGGAGAATTAGCCCAACGACTTGGACAACTTAATCAAGAAATGGTTGACTGGTTGTCAAACTACGCTATAACAAAAGCCTCTAATAAGTAAGTATAGAACAGTCTTACATATATAAAATAATAATTTTAGTTAATTTTAAATATCTCCAAAAATATTTCTGCTTGAAACTGCAACTGATAAAACTAGGCATGGATGACCTATAGATTGTGTAGTTTCAAAACTGTCTGGCATGGCAGTCCAAAAACCAAGGTGGCCATCATTGCTATAAAAAGAAAACAAAAACATATACAGCCATTACAGATTTATTTATTCAACCAATTTAGTTGAAATAAAGATATGGTAATATATATCTGTTTACCTTATGTTATCAACATTTAAATTCCCTAGATATTTAAATTCAATACATTATTATGTTTTAGTTTTTCAAAGATTGACAGTTCATATAATAAATGTAGACTCAATGCTTTTTCAGTATTTTTTCAAGCATGTCATCAACTGAATTTGTTTGGCCATTGAACAAAGATTTCTCAAAATTCATCTTAGTTGTAATGTAAAATTTGATTTGTTAATAATGCTTTCATGCATATGACTTTGGCCAACCAATGAAAACATGTATTTGTTTTACAAATTTTCTTTTTGTTGTACCTGAAATTTGATTGGATATTGTTGTCCATATAAATGTTTTCATTCACATTAAGACCTGATTCAATTAGTGTACATATAATTTGTAAAAATATGGTTTCTTCCGATCAGTTTATTCCATGATCTGAAACTCCAGAATTGATTACAGTTTAACCATCCTCACAGTTATAATTAGGCTGTTAATTTTTTAAAATGTCTATCATCCATTTTTGTTTTCATCACCATCATTAAATCTTACAGCATACAAGAGAAAGTTGTATATCTCCATAGGTAGACCATAGTTCCTATGGTTGCTGATTGAACAAACCTTAAGTTTTATCACTGTACTCTATTGGTAAACCATAGTTCCCATGGTTGCTGATTGAACAAACCTTAAGTTTTATCACTGTACTCTATAGGTAAACCATAGTTCCCATGGTTGCTGATTGAACAAACCTTAAGTTTTATCACTGTACTCTATAGGTAAACCATAGTTCCCATGGTTGCTGATTGAACAAAGTTTTATCACTGTACTCTATAGGTAAACCATAGTTCCCATGGTTGCTGATTGAACAAAGTTTTATCACTGTACTCTATAGATAAACCATAGTTCCCATGGTTGCTGATTGAACAAAGTTTTATCACTGTACTCTATAGATAAACCATAGTTCCCATGGTTGCTGATTGAACAAAGTTTTATTACTGTTTTCTATAGGTAAACCATAGTTCCCATGGTTGCTGATTGAACAAAGTTTTATCACTGTACTCTATAGATAAACCATAGTTCCCATTGCTGCTGATTGAACAAACCTTAAGTTTTATCACTGTACTCTATAGGTAAACCATAGTTCCCATGGTTGCTGATTGAACACAGTTTTATCACTGTACTCTATAGGTAAACCATAGTTCCCATGGTTGCTGATTGAACAAACCTTAAGTTATTTCTATATGTAAACCATAGTTCCCATTGTTGCTGATTGAACAAACCTTAAGTTTTATTACTGTATTCTATAGGTAAACCATAGTTCCCATGGTTGCTGATTGAACAAACCTTAAGTTTTATTACTGTACTCTATAGATAAACCATAGTTCCCATGGTTGCTGATTGAACAAAGTTTTATCACTGTACTCTATAGGTAAACCATAGTTTCCATGGTTGCTGATTGAACAAACCTTAAGTTTTATTACTGTACTCTATAGGTAAACCATAGTTCCCATGGTTGCTGATTGAACAAACCTTAAGTTTTATTACTGTATTCTATAGGTAAACCATAGTTCCCATGGTTGCTGATTGAACAAACCTTAAGTTTTATTACTGTACTCTATAGATAAACCATAGTTCCCATGGTTGCTGATTGAACAAAGTTTTATCACTGTACTCTATAGATAAACCATAGTTTCCATGGTTGCTGATTGAACAAACCTTAAGTTTTATTACTGTACTCTATAGGTAAACCATAGTTCCCATGGTTGCTGATTGAACAAACCTTAAGTTCTATTACTGTACCATAGTGATTGAACAAACTCTAGGTATTTTTTTAGTCAACAGCAATTGTAGAAGACTTGTACATGTATTAATAATTTTTTTTTTATCTAGTTTTGGTCACTGAGTTTTTTTTTAAATGTTTGCCACATTTTTCTTATTTTAAATTTTGTTGTGTTAATTTTTTAAGAGCATTAAATTCTATTGAAGCCAAGTAAGTCATTTTTGACTATTATATGTCACATGCTTGTCACATGATCAAATGGTGAACATCAATTTCTCCCATTGTTAATACTCCTGATTTAGAAAAAAACATGTTTGTTTGTTTGTTTGTTTTTTTTTTTTAATTTTGTTAATGTTGAAGTTACACTGATTTTTCATTTTATAATTGTAATATTTAACTAAAATACCTATTTAATTTTGTTGTGCCATACATGCACAATTCGGAAATTTATTCCTCACTAATGACACTAGCCTGTGCCAAAAAAGTTTGATAGATAAAAAAGATAATCCAAACATTTTAGAATATATTGAATTCAAATTTCGTAAATTATGTAAATCCAAATATGACAAAGGAATGCTTTGCATGAGGAAACAAACTTTAAAGAATTAAGACGACTGAAAATTTTGCTAAATAGTGCATTTTCTGACAGCACAAAGTACCGCCTACTGAATTAAGGATACCCTCTGCTAGCTTTACTCCACCTAAACTGTATCTGCTCAGGGGTAGTAAATATTTAACAAAAATATCTGTTTAATTTTGAAGTGGCATATAAACAATTTCAGTCATTATTTGGCATCAACTGAAATTGAAAATATGAATGAAGTCTATATATAAATATAAATAATTAGATTTGATAAATGATAAATTTTATTGGAAATTTTTTTAGCGTAAGAATTATTGGAATAATTTTTATTTGCTTCTAAACCAAAATGTTCAGCTGTTGAAAAACATTTACATTTGGCAGACCAGGATTTGATACAGATTTTTTTTTATTTAACACTTATTTTTTAGCTTCAGAATTGTCAGAAATTTAAAATTGTTTGACCACAAAACTTTTCCTTTGTTAAAATAACTTTATAAAATATAAAATTTTTATTTATTTATTTATTTATTTATTTATTTATTTATTTATCTATTTATCTATCTATTTATATTTCCCCAGCACTCTGCATTTAGAAAGAAAGTCACAGGGTCCTTCGGAGGAGACCTTAAAAACCATTGCCCTGTGTTACAGCAGGCATTGCACGTTAAAGAACCCTCCCTGCACATTGTCCTAAGTGTACTGCAAAGGTAAAAAATTCTGCCACTTCACTGATAGCTGGTGACGTCTCAGTATAATTGAAATATTATTGACTGGGACATAAAACTCAATTAAATCAATTAATCTGTAACAAATACGACATGGAACCCCAGCACAACCTCATTCGTCCTCTTTATTCACTTACAAAGAATGAATTTGAATTTTTTATTTAGAGATGACTTTGGGAGAAATTGATTGTGAATATTTTTTTTTTTTTGCACTATCTTTCATTTTTCTTTGTCACTCTACTTGGCATAAAGATCAGAAATTGGGAAATGAAACATTTATTTTAATCTTTTGAATCAAACTGTTGACAATTTCAGCACCGTCATTTTCTGTGTGAATTTCTAGTATTAGAGAGGAGAATTTTGAAACACTTTTTGGGAAAAATATTGACTTTTCTGCACAATCTTTCAGTTTTTGTGTGATTTTCTCTGCAATTTAGATGAGATTTTAATATTTAATATAATTGAAAGTCTTGAGGAAGATATATTTGAGTAAGTAGTGATACTAACAAATGATTGGCTGAGAATGGTTTCAGTATTAACCAACGATTATAATTCTTTAAAAAATGTCATTTGATTGGTTTAAACTGTTTTTTTTTTCGTATTAAACATTGACTACTGTTCTTGAAAAGATTAGTTTTAATTTTGACAGTTTTTTATTAACTCATTAATATAATTTAAAAAAAAAAAAAAAAACTAGTACAAAAAAATTGATTTTATGCATGCATTGCTGATTGATGTGGATATTTAAAAGAGTAAAAGACTGAAAATAGATCAAAATAGGGCACTGGATAAAATGTTTAAAATTACTACTTGTCTGTCCAGTGGTGTGGTTGATAGAATGGAATATGTAAAGTGCAATGAAGCATCACACTTATTACAACCAATGGTTTATAAAAACAAACTTTGAAAATTTAGAATATGTCCTACTTTACCCCCCCCACCCTCCATGAAACCTAAATGATGCACATTTACAGCACATAATCACCACTCACTTTTTATAACATAGAACCTTACAAAATGTATGTTGACATAACTGAGAACAAGTAATGATTAGGACGAACAACAACATCTTCAAATATTCGTCCTAATGAAGGCCACCCCAGGCCGAAAGCTCGACCAGTACCATACTACAAATAAAAAGGTACCAAAATATCTGAAAATGTTGGTGTTTGTCCTAATTATTACTTGTATTTAATACCACATACACCTGCAACCTTGCGGATCCATCTAGTTGTATTTTCAACACCACTCTATCCACCTCAAGGCTTTAGAACTTTCACCACCATTCCTATTAGCATAATTGAGAAGATAATTTTGTTTAGTTGTCTTTTTTTTTCTCTTTTGCCCCTTTCCTCAAATTAAACAGAACTCCATTAAGTGATTTTTTTCCCCCTTTTTGGTTCCAGCTACATATTAGCATGTTGCATATAAAGATTATATTTCGTATGAATTGGGTCAACTTTGAATTTTGGAATATGTATTTTTAAAATATTTCTTTTTCAGTTGTTTAAATTTCTGAATTATGGTGAACAAATCAAGAAATTCAAATGATATGTGTAAGCACTATACAGACCAATGTTATATAAGTGTATTCATTGTTCTAATTAAATGTCCATGCATTTGAACATTGTCGTAATATGTGTCAATATCTATATGTTCAAGGGAGATAATTAACAATCTAAAACTTTATTGTGCTAGGTGGTGTTTTAGAGAATGACTGTTGTGAAGTTTATGTGCTAATATAAAAATTGTTATCTTAATTTGGTTAAACAGGTTAATTTGCTTACAAAAGCATATAATTTACATTAATTCACAAAAAAGATGAATCAATCATCAAGGGAGATAATTTACATTTAATATTCAAAGGGAGATAATTTTTATCAAGAAATAACATGATGCATAGTAAGAGCTTGTTGCATGAATATGAAGCAATGGTCATGGGAGATAATTTACACTAAATTTACAAAGGAAGATAATTTGCATAAGAAATAACATGATGCATAGTAACAGCTTGTTGCATGAATATGAAAAAATAATCAAGGGATATAATTTACACTAAATTTACAAAGGGAGATAATTTGCATCAAGAAATAACACAATGCATAATTACAGTTTGTTGCATGATTCAAATGTTATTCATATAACAAATAACTGTTTGTGATGATTCATGTTTTTTTTATTTGATATTTAACAGAGTTTTTCTTTTCAGGTTTTCTTGATAATGGCCCTTTGGCTTCCCATAGATTTGGGAAATTTTAATATAATTTTTTTTTTTTTTTTTTGAACCATGGCAATTTTGAAAATCACCTATCTTGCTCTCTAAGAAAGCAAGTAAACTCAGAAAAACCAAAATTGAAAAGTTTAAAAATTAAAAAATAGTAGGACCATTAAAATCATGGATAATCAAAGACAGAATTGTAAAAAAAAATTAAATATATATAATTAGATTAATTTAATGTGTTATAAGAAGTATCTCATGTGAATATAAAATAAAAAGTGAAAAGATAATTTAAAGTCTGTGTGAATAAGAATCCATTTGAAACCTTTCCTGAAAAAATTATTTTGAAAAAAAAACTAAAAACAACAAAAACAATGTCATCTTAAACATTTCTTTTTTAAAATAACATAATAGAATTTAAAACTGTTAATTCAATTAAAAAAATCTTAATTTTCATTTTTTATTTATGCAAAATTCCTCAAGATTTACTAGAAAAAAAAATTGAAATTAAAAATAATTTGTTCATGTTTTCAATGACTGGTACTTGATGAAGAAGAAATAAATTGAACCATTACTACTTACAAAATTTAACCAATATATACTGTATAAGTATTTTTTTGGCGTGTATTATAATTGGTGTTCCCGAGGGTCCCAAAAATTTAGCGCGTATTAACATTGGCACTGTCATTGTCATTAGTCATTAATATTGAAGACAGTGTACTTATATTGGTGTAAATTAATTAAACACCAAAAGCGCCAATATTGATACACAGCCAAAATAAATACTTATATAGTATATCCCGATCATTAGTATGTTTGGCATTATATAGGAACTGACTTACGAAATTGTCTTGTATATCATTTTATAATAAATGTTGCTTGTCTTTGTTTTTAAACTTGCTGCTTTAAGAATTCAGGTTTGACATTTTACAGTAGAAATATATCAATCTTTGTGTGTTATGAAATTTTTTTTTGTTTTCCAATCTGCTGACTTCTTAATTCTATTTTTTTTTTCAAAGTTCTTCTATTGACACTGTAAGATTTTGTCGCGAATTTATCACCATGGTTTATCTACCTCTTCTGCTGAACCCTTTGTTGCTTTAAAAATTGGTTCATTTTCCTGAAAATAAATAAATTTTTACCAGGATATTTTTATATAATGCTACAAATTTCTAACGATTTCATTGGTTGAAAAGCGAAATTATATTCAGGTCGTTTCTCAATGACTCAAACTCCCATGCCGAAGTGTTTGTGACGTAATTTAGAATGAACTACTTCTAATGCACCTCATTTTACCTTGTCTTTAAGTTATTAAAAGCAAAAATAGCATAAAGTTATTCTCTCATTTGATTATGTTGTCTTGAAAATTAATTATACGCATTGAATCTGATTTTCTTTTGGGTCATTGAGAAATATCCTGAATGGACGCCTTGCAAACTTTTTCGTAATTTGCTTCATGAATTACACAGTGTGCAGTGTCCATTCAGGTTATTTTTCAATGACCCGGATAAAAAATCAGATTCAGTGCTTAATTTATTGAAACACAGACGATTATGTCAATCAATCAGAACTAAAGTATCACAGCAATTATTACTGACTTGACGCTAATGTCGCTCTGGCTGGTGGGGGGGGGGGGGGAACTCAGTGGCTAAGTGATCTATAGCGCACATTTATAGATCACAGGGCCTCTCACATCCTTTAGGTTGGTCAGACCTTAGTGTGAGAACATTTGTTGGTTTGCTTGTCAAATTTTGGTGATTTTCTCTGGGCACTCTGGTTTCCTCCACCATTGGAGAACTGACTTCCTTGATATCAGTGAAAAAATTTTTCTACTTTGGCATTAAACACCATTTATTTATTTGGGGGCCTTGATGGCTGAGTGGTCTATAGTGGGCACTTGCTGATCACCATTGGAGAACTGACTTTCTCGATATCAGTGAAAAAATATTTCTACTTTGGCATTAAACACCATTTATTTATTATGGGGCCTTGATGGCTGAGTGGTTTAAAGCGGACACTTATGGATCACAGCCACTCTCACCGCCTGGTTCAAATCCCTCTTGGGACAGATCCTTGTGTGAGAAAGTTTGTCATTTCAGGTTGTCGAGGGTCAGTGGTTTTCTCTGGGCACTCCAGTTTCCTCCACCATCCTAGAACTGACCGCCTTGAAATAAGAGAAAGAATCTTCACTGGCGGGTAAAACACCATTACTCCACTCCACTCCATTTATTTATTCAATTTGTTAAATGCTCATTTTACAGTAAATGCCATCCTTAAGTGATTCCAATGATCATTCAGTCAGACTTCAACTTATTGCCTCTATTTAAACAGTTTGAGATATAGGGATTCCATATATACTAGTAATTGGAAATGATTGTTGTCACAGATAGTATTAGGTATTATGTAATGAGAATGTCAATACAATACTGTAAACAAGGTTATTTTTGCGAGGTGGAAATATTCGCTTTTTTTTTTCGAATAGAAAAATTAGCGAAAATTACCCCCTCGTGAAAATTTCAACAAAACAACCATGTTATCCATATAGCGGCCACAAAAGAATCAGAATCAGCAAGATCGTGAAAATTACCCCCCATGCAAAATGTCAAGTATCCAATTTCACGAAAAATTTCTACTCGCGAAAAAAACCACATTTACAGTACATGAATGAAAAAAATAAGAAAAAAAAAAAATAAATAAATAAATAAAAAAAAATAAAAAAAAAAATAAATAAAAAAAAAATAAAAAAAAATAAAATGATTTCAATCTAAGTATAGTATATATAGCTATGAGAATTGTGTAGTTCTGTCTGAGTTTTGTTTAATCTATTTTTATGATTTTGATTTAGAAATTAATTGAAGTGTGATATTTTAATCTTTTAATCTTATTATTTACAGTAGAGTTATATGGGTGTATAATCTCTAATCTTTTAAATGTTTATTTAGTGTGGACATTATTTATATTTTAGACGTTATAACTAATATTATTTTTGTTTTAGATTATAAAGTTTTATCCTAATCTCTCTCTCCCTCTCTCTCTCTCTCTCTCTCTCTCTCCTCTCTCTCTCTCTCTCTCTCTCTCTCTCTCTCTCTCTCTCTGTGAAATATTTATACCTGTATACATACATATATATAAATATATATATATATATATATATATATATATATATATATATATATATATATATATATATATATATATATATATATATATAAAGTTCTGTTATTTAGCATTTTCACTTTTTATGTTTTGCTCTACTTTATCATAGCCTCCAACCCTTCCCCTCCAATGGATAAGTCAAATATTTTCTCTGTTTATTAAGCATGAATATACAATAGTTTTTGGGGCCTCAGTGGCCGATTGGTCTAAAGTGCGTGCAAACAGATCACCACCTGGGTTCAAATCCCACTCAGGACAGATCATAGTGTGAGACAGTTTGTCAATTTGCTTCCCTAAGGTCAGTGGTTTTCTGGGCACTCTGATTTCCTCTTCCATCCCAGAACTGACTGCCTTGAAATAAGTGAAGAATCTTGACCAGAGGTTAAAATACCATTACTCCACTCCACTTGGCAATAGGGTTCACTAATTAATGTTTGCAGAACAACAGTTAGATAAGAATAATTACAGGTTACAATTTCTAGCAATGTTTTTGGTCAGACTTTCAATTCATTGCCTCTGTTTAACTAGTTTGAGTGGTAAAGGTGTTCTGCAATAAATGGAGGAAGATCCATAAAGAAACACAAATATATGAAATAGATTTTCAGACTTCTAAACATTAAGCCATAAGCTATGTGGCAAAGTTATCTAGTGGCATAATTGCTGAGTTTTTACTACACAGAAAAACCTGTCTAGAAAGGCCAGTTGAAGGACTGTCTGAAAGTGACCTTTGTTGAGAGGACTAGTTACCTCCCTTGATTTGCAATCGCGATATCTCTAGTGTAACACACCACTACTGTAGCTCAGTTGGTAGAGTGCTCGCTCCATAAGTGGAAGGTCATGGGTTCAAACCCTGACCGGGTCTGACCCAAGACTTAAAAATGGGTAGTGACTGTTCTTTTGCCAAGCACTCGGCATTACGAAATGAAAGTCAGGGCTCTTTCGGATGGGTAACTTAAAATAAACTGAGGTCCTGTGTCATAGCAGGCATGGCACGATAAAGAACCCTGCTGTATGATGCCATCAGCGCAATCCACAGGCAAAGTTTTTGAACTTCACCTATAGCTGGCGACGTCTCGAAATAAGTGAAATATTCTTGACAGGCACATTAAACACCATTACTCAACTCAACTCAGCTACTCTAGTGTAACAGTTATAAAATGAACACACAATTCACCAATATTGATGTTATTATTACAATGACAACTGTTTTTTTTTTTACATAAATGTTTTAGGGACTTTTAAAATGTAGTAAAATTATGGACAAAGTGTGAGGTGACCACTGCCTCATGTTTTATTGTTTTATAGTATTAATTTCAATCATAAGTTTCTGTATAGTTTTTAATTGTTAGTTTTTTATCTGGTTAAATTATTTTGGAGGTCAGACAGAGTAAGTTAATCTTGTACTTTAAGATTAATACATTTTCAAGTTAGTATTTAACATATGGTTAATTTTAAAAGTGGCTATTTACATGTATTTGTGCACATGTTATTGAAAAGTTCCAACATGAAATGGTTAAATCATCTGTTTGTATGATAGACAGAGAGAGAGAGAGAGAGAGAGAGAGAGAGAGAGAGAGAGAGAGAGAGAGAAAGAAAGAAGAGAGAGAAAGAGAGAGAGAGAATTTCTTGTCAAATAATTCCTGTTGTTTTACAATTACATCTATATTTCCTATTTTCCCATTCCTATATTTCTGTTGTCATAGCAATAAAGTGAAAACAATTCATAGATTTTTTTTTTTTGTTAAAGGTAATGGAAAAAGTACAGCAAATGCATTTTTGAAAATGTGTGTAATAAAAGTATAAATTAACTATATAAATTTTATTGATAGACATTTATTTTTTTGAACATAAAAATGTTTAACATATAATGTATTTTATTTCATTAACAACAGAAAAATATGTAACATTTATTCATCAAATACTAATTCAATGTTTTAGGGGAAAGAAAAAGTTAGAAAAGGCTCTAACTCAAGCCAAAGATGACATCAGTGGGCTTAGTGAAAAATTGCTGGGAGTACAGACAGGTAATATGATAGGTCAAAGATCATCAGCATAATGTCAAAAAAGTTTGTGAGATCAGTTGTTGAAGGTTGGTGTTTTTATTGGGAACTCCAGTTTCCTCCACCATCTAGAACTGACCACATTCATAAAAGTGAAATAATCTTGAACTGGGTGTGAAAGCACCATTACTCAACTCCACTAAATCGTTGCAAAGGAGATAACAAGTCTGATGGAACATCATTATGTCTGCGTATCAGCAGACATCTTGTAGTTACTCAGTAATCTTTATTATTATTATTATTATTATTATTCCTCCTCGTTTCTGACAGATTTTTTTCAGAGACATCTCCTCCTACGTTTCTTATCCGATAAGGTTGAAATTTTGTCAACTGGTAGGGATTGACCTGTGGGAGGTTGCTTCCTCACCATTTTCGGAATTCCGAACTGACTTCGGAGATATTCGATTAAAACCATGGAATTCCAGAGACTTCTTTCTAGAAAGTTCTTTCTTTCTTTCTTGGAATTTCCTCTGCTATTTGGAGCACCACTTTAGAGAGCTGATATGCAGACATATAATTGCTCACAAGTATACATTCTAATTTATCTTTGGAATGGTATAAACTCGTCTTTTGTAAAAACATGTTTACTTTCTTTACTGTTTTAAATCACTATCGTATGCAAGGGAGAGAAAAAGTCTTATTTATTATTTAGGAAATAAACATCAAGACTACTAAACAGCATCATTTAATGAGATTTTGATTTGTATAACTATTTAAGCTTAAATACCCCTAGTGAATTCTCTAACTAAGGTAGAATTCATTGCAAAGGGAGATAAAAATCCTCAAACAAAATCATCAAACTAAATCTTAATCTATGTAGAGGGGATAACTATCCTTAAATAAATGCACTTTTTGTAATTTGTTTTTAATCATACCACAACATTTAAACTAGTTTTACAGTCCCAATTCCACATTCTTTCAAAACTTCTAGCCCTGGTGAATCCTTATTCTAAATTTTTTGTAAAAATTTTAACTGTCTTTTCATTTTGATGATAGAACTGGAAGAAAAAGATGAAAAATTACAAGGCATGCTTAGAAACTTGGAATTGAAGTCAAGTGAAGTTCAAAAGTTCAAAACTGCTGCAGATGTTGCCAAGGTAACCAAAGGTTTATAGCAATGTAATGTTGTACAATTTCTCTTATTATTTTGTTGTAAAACAAGAATTCATTAGTAAGTGGAAATTCTTTTAGCTTATAATTATTTTTTGATCAGCTGAGCTTATTTATAATTCAGTTTTCAATTATTTTCTGTAGATTTATTTTTCTGATAATCAGTGGCTTTTTTCTTGTAGTTACATGTAGTTTCCTTGTTACATGTACATTTCTTTCTCTCTGTCAATATATACATTATAACTAAAGACACACCAAGCTCATTTACACAGTGAAACCTTTCTAAACTGAACACTTTCTGAACCCAGAACTTGTTCACATAAGCCCTTTTGGTTCCAAAGTGTATCACATGATACCCATTATATTTGTGCCAAACAATTTTTTTCCTTTTTATATTTAATTATGTAAGTTGATTTTGTTGAAAAAAAAGTTATATTTGCATTATCATTCTGCACAAACATAGTGATATTATAATCACATGATCAACTAGATCATGTGATTTGCTGATGATTCAAGTTAGGTCATGTGATATGCTGTTGAATCAAATTAGATCAAATATGTTGGAAAATCAGTTGGATCAATCATATGCTGTTATGCTGTTGAATGATGCAATTAAATCATGTATACTGGCAAATATGATTGAATCAAGTGTATACTTATAAATCATATTCCTCAGTTCATAGAATTTTATTTTCATAAAAAATTATTGCTAATTAAGGGCTGTCAAAAATATAGATATATGAAGAATAATAAAATATTAAAGTTTAACTGAATAAATTTTTGGATAGTTCAGTAAACCTTTTACATTACCTATGACTATGTAAAGACAATCTGTCTTTAAAACTACTGTTTTAAAATGGTCCAATTTAGACAATTTTTGGAATTATCTTGGGTTCAGTTTGGATAGGGTTGGTTTAGACAGGTTCCATTGCCATTCAAGATATATTTTATAGATGTTCTTTTCTCACTTAACAAAAAATTGCATGATATTTATAAAGTTTTTTACATATAACAGAGTAGGTGAACTGAAGTACTACAGATTACTTTTTATTCTCAAGAATGAATTTTTTGTTATTTTTGTATTAATCTTGACCCTGGTGCGACATTTTTTTATTAATTTTGACTCGGATGTGACATCAAATTTAATCCAAAAAGATTGTTTTTAAAAATCCGCTGAAGCTTGAACTTATTGTCCATGAATGGTCCATTTAAAAACAGGAAAATGTTAAATCTTTTGCTATTCACACACACACACACAAACACACACACACACACACACCTATTTTAGAATCATCGTACATAATTTAGACGGTAAGAATGTAAGAATAATCATTTTACTTTTACTTTTATTAAATGTTGTTTCTTTTTATTTAGCTTAGATCAGAGATGAGCACATGTTGTCAGGGCTATTACACTTATACTTATTTCTGTTTAAAATGGCTAATCCATATTCGGTAAAGGGAGATAATTCTTTTGTCAGTAAGATAGATATTTTAGAATTTTCAAGTATAAAGATCAAGTCCATTTTGTTTATGAATAATTTTATATATGAGTATTTTTCCTCGACATTTTCTTTTTTTCATTAAATTGTATAAATGGAATAAAATAAAATTAAAAAAAAAAAAGAATACCAATTTTCATTTAATGAAATAGATTCAGTTTTGTATTAAATGATGAACAAAGTATACTAGTATTTGAAATTCATATTTTTATAAATCATAAACAAATTTTTGTGGGCAGTTAAATCCAAATTATGATAAATATATGCGTCAAATAGCCATAAAACTTATCCATTGGAATTTTCAAACCTCTATTGGAAATAAATCTTTGGCTTATTGTATGGAAAGTGTAATAGCCTTGTATTATAATTTTCATCATGTGACATTGATCCCATGATAAGCTATTTTTAGTTTTGTGATCATTGATCACATGATGCTACTTATGCACAAAGCACAAGATAATTATACATTACTAACAGAGAACTATTGAAGAATTAGAAAAGGCTGATCAGAAATTGAAAGAAGAGATGGCGCTTCAAAATGCAATGATTAGAGAGATGAGATCAAAACTCAGTGAAGCCAAAATTGATCTTAGTCACACGAAATATATGAAAGATATTAATACAGAAAGACTTCAACACACAACATCGGAAACACAGGTTTGTGTTAATGGTTTACTTTAAGGCCCCATATTGAGCCCTACATCCCTACTAGGTTCCAATCTTAATCAGGAAGATCTTAGAGCGAGAAAGTTTGTCATTTGAATAGACAAAGCTCAGTTTTTCTCCCTTTCCCTGAACTGACAGCTTTAAGATAATGAACAAAACTTTAACAAGGTTGTAAAACACAATTGCTCCTCTCAATCATGCATTATTAATGAATGTCACAGTTTTTTTGGATGGGAACTTAAAATAAAAAAGGGCCTGTGTCATGGCACGATAAAGAACCCTGCTGCATAATGCCATCAGTGCAATGTACATCAAAATTTTTGCGCTTTTGCCTATGGCTGACGGAGTCTCGATATAAGGGAAATATTCTTGACTGGGATGTTAAACACCATAACTCAACTCAACTCAACTCTACCAACTGAGCTACTCAGACCGCTTTATCCTCCCCTGTTATTCTTGAGATTCCAATAGACTTATCGGAAATCTCACCCTATATTCCCTCGGATGGACCTGATATGGCTGGATAATGCCAGTTCACCACTTCCGATTATAGAATTCATCAGCCTACAACTTTTCTGGAGTATTTGGGTTAAGGAAGTTAAGGAAGGAGACCAGCCTTAGACCAGAATCAAGAAACTATAGAGATAGCATGTTGTTCTGTTAAGTTAAATTACAAATTGCGTTACTAATTTTGACCATTTTGACTACTATGTCAAGTTGTATACATATTGACTCACCAAACAGCAAAGTGTTCATTCTAGAACTGATGTAAGTCGAGTTGTTTCACCAAGACCTTCAGGAAAATAGTCAGTCTTATTCAATTGGTCATATCTAAAAACATTTGCTGATTGGTTGAAGTAATTAAACTATAGAGAACCTTCTGTTGGTTTTCTTAGTTTTGGGCAAGAAATGGTTCAAAACCTATGCTTGGAATAAACCAAGTTTGACATCAATTTTTTTTCATTGCTGCATGTACTTTATGATTTTCCTTTCAACATTTACCCCCAAAATTGCCTACAGCAAAGCTTATTTACCTGATTCCAAGGGTCCTCAACCAAGTATCAAACAGGGATGTGACCCTTGAACTTTTCATTATGCAAATGGCAAGTGTTTGACAAGTTGCTGAGCAGGAAAAATTGAGAAAATGGTATTTTGGGACGAAAATTGTAAAATCTGATATGTAATGTTTAAACTCAACAGAAATTATAAATACTATTTTGACTCACCATGTCTCTTTACTTCTATCAGACAATTGAACAACTTCAAGTGAGTATAATGCAAGGCAGTTGGAATTTATGAGACATTTGGAATTTGTGCTAGATACAATTGTGTTGAAAGTTTGTAATGAATTATAGTTATTTATTGTAATACATGTGCAATTTAATATAAATTGCTAACAGCTAATGCTATAACCTGCTTTTCTAGTAGAAATGAATATATAAGCATGCTTTTTGCCAGTATAACTTTTTTCTTTAAAGGGAGGTAATTGCATATTGTATCAAGTAGTTACTTCCCTTTTTTGCTCTGGTGGTGGTAAAGGGAGGTAATTCAAAAAGATAAACAGTTACCTCCCTTTGTATTTTTTCTTGGGTTTGTCTTTTCATAATTATAGTTCTGTCTTCATTCCTGGCTTTGTAGTAGCATTGTAGCATTTCTTTTGATAAAGCTTTTTTTATATCTGACAGAATATTTGATGTGCTATATACAGTGTGTAATTTTCTGTATAGAATTATATATATATATATATATATATATCTGTATTATTATTATTATTATTATTATCATTAACTATTGTATAATAAAACAAATTATAAGTATGTTTTTAATTTTATTTAGATGATTAAAATTTGTGTCTGTAACTTGAATCAACTCCTAGAAATATAAAGTAAAATTTGTAGGTTTAGGGCCTCTCATTGCACACTTACAAAATGCATTTACTTGTATAAAAAATTTCATATTGATTAATTAGATGAACATCTTCATTGAAACAGGAGATGGTAAGCAAATTGGTTTAGCTATGGAACTGGTTCATTAAACAATTTCAGGACTGAATTATTCAATATATTTAAATTATTATTATTATTATTATTATTATTATTATTATTATTATTATTATTATTATTATTATTTATTTATTTTTTTTTTTTTTTTGTTTATAAAGATTTTATTGGTTTTGAAAGAGAAATTATATGTGAGGTTTCTTAACTTTGATGATTTAGAACAATTCAAATGATTTTCTAATTAAGGAAACTTAATCTTTGTTTGTGTTTTGGAGGCCAGAGTGGCTGATTGGTCTAATTTGATAGCTTAATGTTAAGATTGTCCACTTTATAACTGGCAGTTGTTGTAATATCATTTAATAGCAAACAAATCACAAACTGCAAATTGAACTAATAAATAAATTGATTAATAAAACTTGTAAGTAACTAATATAATTAAATAAAAAAATTTATTACACATTTGAAACTTTTCTTAATGTTCATGTAGGTATAAACTGCAATAAATCCCTTACAGTTTTAAAATTTTCTGATTGTCCAACATTAGGAAGAATTACTCATGTTAATTATGAAAATATTTTGCAGGCAAGACTAGAGGAACTTCAAAGACAAGTTGACAACAATAAAGCCATTACCGAGGAACAAAAAAGAGGTAAAATTTTTGGACATACTTGTCATGTGATTGCAGTTGACATTTCTAGTCATGTGATAACATGTTGACATTTCTCGTCATGTGATAACATTTTTTCTAATCATGTGATAACATGTTGACTTTTCTTGTCATGTGATTACATGTTTTTTCTAATCATGTGATAACATGTTGACATTTCTCGTAATGGGATAACATGTTTTTTTCTAATCATGTGATAACATGTTGACATTTCTCGTCATGTGATAACATGTTTTTTCTAATCATGTGATAACATGTTGACTTTTCTCCTCATGTGATAATATGTTGACATTTCCTGTCATATGATTACATGTTTTTTCTAATCATGTGATAACATGTTGACTTTTCTCGTCATGTGAAAACATGTTGGCATTTCCTGTCATATGATTACATGTTTTTTTCTAATCATGTGATAACATGCTGACATTTCTCGTCATGTGATAACATGTTTTTTTCTAATCGTGATAACATGTTGACATTTCTCGTAATGTGATAACATGTTTTTTTCTAATCATGTGATAACTTGTTGACTTTTCTCGTCATGTGATAACATGTTGACATTTCCTGTCATGTGATGACATGTTTTTTCTAATCATGTGCATAACATGTTGACTTTTCTCGTCATGTGATAACATGTTTTTCTAATTATATGATAACATGTTGACTTTTCTCGTCATGTGATAACACGTTGACATATTTATAGTCATGTGATAACATGTTGACATTTCTAATAATGTGAAAACATGTTGACTTTTCTCATCATGTGATAACATGTTGACATATTCAAAGTCATGTGATAACATGTTGACTTTTCTTATCATGTGATAAGATATTGACTTTTCTAATCATGTGATAACATGTTGACATATTTATTTATAGTCATGTGATTACTGTTGCTATTTCTAGTCATGTGATAACATGTTTCTCTGCCATCCCAAACTTGCAGCCTTAAATCTTTGTTGGGGCATAAAACACTTTTACTCCCCTATTTTATTAGCAGATACCCATACATGATGCATTGAGGATCAGTGTTCAGGTACAGTATCCCCAAAAAAGGATTACATATGGAAAGGCGCTTCTTGTGTCCAACAGTTTACATTATTGACTATTTTTACATTCTTTCTATACAATAATTCTCTACGTTTTGTCTTCATTATTTTTTTTTTAAAAAAAGCCTACCATTATGATGTCAAAATGATGTCATTAATATGATAGTCTCCTCTATTTTAACCAGAAGGATTGATAAACTCCAGATGTTTCTAATGGAAAGGTAATGCAAGCTCTTGCACAACAAAATATTTCAAGAGAAGAAATGTTTTGGTATGACATGTTTTCTATAATAATGTCTATTTGGAGAAAAATTTTGCTTAGATGTTTTTGCTACAAAAAACTTTTAAAAATTTCAATTAATTTGAATGAATAATTTTATCAGTGATATTAACAGTATTACAGTTTTAGTTATTGGACCCTCAAAGGGCAACATTTAGGTAAGTTGCTAGCTCAACAAGTCAATATACTCTAGGAAAGCATACCATGGCCACTCCCACAATCCATTATCCTAGCACAAGATAAACCTGTATTACCTAATGACCTTCACATTTGATTTACTACAAAATGTTGCCCTTAAAATATTGACATTTAATCTAGAAAAATGTTGACTTGATGATCTTGACCTTTGATCTACTAGAAAAATGTTGACCTGATGACCTTGAACTTTGACCTACAATACAAATGGTTTCCAGTAATAGTGTTTCACAAACATATCTTGGTTTCATTGCAGATTTACAGAAGCTACACGAGAAGCAGCTTTTGGATCTACATCAGTCTCACAACAAAGATATAGAGGAGATCAAGAATCAATGTGCAGAAGAACTGAAAACAGCACAAGTAAGTTGTTACTATATATAGACATTTCATTATGTTGTAAACATCGTTTTACATGATTTGTATTGGTCATTTATGATCTGATTGCAAGGTGCCTATTTCTGTGACCAAGAATTGCCAATGGCTTTATTAAATTAACACAGGGAAAAATTGATTATTTATTTGTAATACTCCTTGATTTATTGCCATCATTTTGAAGAAAGTTTGGTATTATGAAAAGGTTTGGCGATAAACTGAAGGAGGTGTATGTAAGAGAACATAGGAGAAATCAATTGTGCCACATCAAAATAGTGTTACAATAAGCAAGGTAGCATCGATAAAGAGTGAAGAAATCAATTGTGCCACATCAAAATAGTTTTACAATAAGCAAGGTGGCATAGATAAAGAGTGAAGAAATCAATTGTGCCACACCAAAATAGTGTTACAATAAGCAAGGTGGCATAGATAAAGAGTAGAGAAATCAATTTTGCCACATCAAATAGTGTTACAATAAGCAAGGTGGCATAGATAAAGAGTGGAGAAATCAATTGTGCAACATCAAAATAGTGTTACAATAAGCAAGGTGGCATAGATAAAGAGTGAAGAAATCAATTGTGCCACATCAAAATAGTTTTACAATAAGCAAGGTGGCATAGATAAAGAGTGGCATTATACCAAAGTCTTACTCTCTAAAAGTATTAGGGTCACTTGTTATGCTTTTGGACATTTTGCTTTATAACTTGCTTTAAAAATGACACATCAAGGATAGTCTTAAACTTATATGTGCATATAAGAATATATATATATTTATTATTAAATCATATTATTTAAACATTCCCATTGGCTTAGATTGCATCAAGTGGTTTGCGATAAATATCATATTGCACAGAAGCGCATGCAAATACATCATATTGACTTGGAGCACGTGCCCGGGTTCTTCCGTGATCGTTTTTTTCTCCCCGTTGTATTTATTGTTTTCAAATGGCATCGAAGCATACATGTTATTGTTGATATAAGAATGTTTGATCTTTATTTTTGAAGGTGAAACAACACATTTATGGTCGGATTTAATAACAAAGCAATTGTAGCATGGTGATTTCAGTCGATATGTGTTTTATCAACTTAAGAAAATGTGAATATAAGAATATATATATATATATTCCTATATTCACATATAAGTTCAAGACCATTCTTGATGTTTCATTTTTAAAAGCAAGTCATAACTCAAAATGTCTAAAAGTCTAAAAATGTCTAAATATATTTTCTTACATCACTAAATTAAATTCTTGGAAGTTTCAACAACAAAATTTGTCATTGTTTTTATTAATTTGTAATTCTTGTGTTTGACAATATTCTGAGTGGTTCTTGATTCCTGTTTTTTAGATCAAGATACAATCACACCTTATAGGCACCCTGCTCTTACATCATGCATGACTATCTATGTTGTTAAATTATTGTCCACATAACATGTTTGCTGCTGTTTTGCTGGATTTTTTATGCAAGAAAGCTTATATTTGTTTTTTTTAAATGTGTCATAGATTTATTATTAGCCAAGACTTTTTCTTTTGCTGTGATATCTTTGAAAAAAACACAGTATATGGGTGTTACTTTTCCACTGTCAGCATCAGGAGTTACATTTATGATAAAACTGTTTTTAAATGCTTTCTCAGACAACAGGATTAGGCACTACATTTCTTGTAAGGTACCTGAATAAACTGACCTTAGATAGACCTTTTTCAGAAAATCAAACTGATGCCCAGTTGAAGGAAAATTCAAATTTGAAAAATTTGATAAATTCACTTGTCATCTTCATTTTTACCAAGTATTTGAATGGAATACAATTTAACTCAAGTATATTTCAAGAAAAAAATCTCATCCCTGGTTGGTTTGTTTCAAGTAACCCTATTTGGACAAGAAAATTATCTCATCCTTGGTAGTCTGTTTCAATAAGTTACCATGTTTGGACAAGAATAATAATCTCAACCCTGGTTGGTCTGTTTCTAGCCACCATATTTGGACAAGAAAATAATCTCATCCTTGGTTGGTTTGTTTCAATAAGTTACCGTATTTGGACAAGAAGAATAGTATTAACCCTGGTTGGTCTGTTTCAAACCACCATATTTGAACAAGAAAATAATCTCATCCCTGGTTGGTCTGTTTCAAGCCACCATATTTTGACAAGAAAATAATCTCATCCCTGGTTGGTCTGTTTCTAGCCACCATATTTGAACAAGAAAATAATCTCATCCCTGGTTGGTCTGTTTCAAGCCACCATATTTGAACAAGAAAATAATCTCATCCCTGGTTGGTCTGTTTCAAGCCACCATATTTGGACAACAAAATAATCTCATCCCTGGTTGGTCTGTTTCAAGCCACCATATTTGAACAAGAATAATAATCTTATCCCTGGTTGGTCTGTTTCAAGCCACCATATTTGAACAAGAATAATAATCTCATCCCTGGTTGGTCTGTTTCAAGCCACCATATTTGGACAAGAAAATAAGCTCATCCCTGGTTGGTTTGTTTCAATAAGTAACCATATTTGGACAAGAAAAATAGTCTCAACCCTGGTTGGTCTGTTTCAAGCCACCATATTTGGACAAGAAAATAATCTCATCCTTGGTTGGTTTGTTTCAATAAGTTACCGTATTTGGACAAGAAAAATAGTATTAACCCTGGTTGGTCTGTTTCAAACCACCATATTTGAACAAGAAAATAATCTCATCCCTGGTTGGTCTGTTTCAAGCCACCATATTTTGACAAGAAAATAATCTCATCCCTGGTTGGTCTGTTTCTAGCCACCATATTTGAACAAGAAAATAATCTCATCCCTGGTTGGTCTGTTTCAAGCCACCATATTTGAACAAGAAAATAATCTCATCCCTGGTTGGTCTGTTTCAAGCCACCATATTTGGACAACAAAATAATCTCATCCCTGGTTGGTCTGTTTCAAGCCACCATATTTGAACAAGAATAATAATCTCATCCCTGGTTGGTCTGTTTCAAGCCACCATATTTGAACAAGAATAATAATCTCATCCCTGGTTGGTCTGTTTCAAGCCACCATATTTGGACAAGAAAATAAGCTCATCCCTGGTTGGTTTGTTTCAATAAGTAACCATATTTGGACAAGAAAAATAGTCTCAACCCTGGTTGGTCTGTTTCAAGCCACCATATTTGGACAAGAAAATAAGCTCATCCCTGGTTGGTCTGTTTCAAGCCACCATATTTGGACAAGAATAATCTCTCAACACTGGTTGGTCTGTTTCTAGCCACCATATTTGAACAAGAAAATAAGCTCATCCCTGGTTGGTCTGTTTCAAGCCACCATATTTGGACAAGAATAATCTCTCAACACTGGTTGGTCTGTTTCTAGCCACCATATTTGAACAAGAAAATAATCTCATCCCTGGTTGGTCTGTTTCAAGCCACTATATTTGAACAAGAATAATAATCTCATCCCTGGTTGGTCTGTTTCAAGCCACCATATTTGGACAAGAAAATAAGCTCATCCCTGGTTGGTTTGTTTCAATAAGTAACCGTATTTGGACAAGAAAAATAGTCTCAACCCTGGTTGGTCTGTTTCAAGCCACCATATTTGAACAAGAATAATAATCTCATCCTTGGTTGGTTTGTTTCAATAAGTTACCGTATTTGGACAAGAAAAATAGTATTAACCCTGGTTGGTCTGTTTCAAACCACCATATTTGAACAAGAAAATAATCTCATCCCTGGTTGGTCTGTTTCAAGCCACCATATTTTGACAAGAAAATAATCTCATCCCTGGTTGGTCTGTTTCTAGCCACCATATTTGAACAAGAAAATGATCTCATCCCTGGTTGGTCTGTTTCAAGCCACCATATTTGAACAAGAAAATAATCTCATCCCTGGTTGGTCTGTTTCAAGCCACCATATTTGGACAACAAAATAATCTCATCCCTGGTTGGTCTGTTTCAAGCCACCATATTTGAACAAGAATAATAATCTCATCCCTGGTTGGTCTGTTTCAAGCCACCATATTTGAACAAGAATAATAATCTCATCCCTGGTTGGTCTGTTTCAAGCCACCATATTTGGACAAGAAAATAAGCTCATCCCTGGTTGGTCTGTTTCAAGCCACCATATTTGGACAAGAATAATCTCTCAACACTGGTTGGTCTGTTCTAGCCACCATATTTGAACAAGAAAATAATCTCATCCCTGGTTGGTCTGTTTCAAGCCACACTATTTGAACAAGAAAATAATCTCATCCCTGTTTGGTCTGTTTCAAGCCACTATATTTGAACAAGAAAATAATCTCATCCCTAGTTGGTCTGTTTCTAGCCACCATATTTGGACAAGAAAATAATCTCATCCTTGGTTGGTTTGTTTCAATAAGTAACCGTATTTGGACAAGAAAAATAGTCTCAACCCTGGTTGGTCTGTTTCAAGCCACCATATTTGGACAAGAAAAATAGTCTCAACCCTGTTTGGTCTGTTTCAAGCCACCATATTTGGACAAGAAAATAATCTCTTCCTTGGTTGGGACAATAGAAGATTTGTCAATCAGGATAAAACCTTATAAGCCTAATGTGCCTTATCATTAAAAAAAAAAAGGAAAAAAAAAAGACTCAGTCCCTGGTTTCAAAACCAATCCTGAGCAAAGATTTTCCTTAACTTAAATCTTGCATGATACCAATTCTTTATCATTTTGTTAATTTTGAAGATATTCAGGAATTTAATGTGTCAATCTTTGTATAATTTCTAGATTGAAACATGTGCATTTAGTTTCAACAGAAATATTCATCAGTAGTTCCAAAAAGAGAATTTACCAAAATATTTGCTAAATTCAAGTTAAGGAAAATCTTAGCTAAGGAATGATTGTGAAACTGGGACCAGGTGAGACATGTAATTTTAAGTTATCCTTGTTGTTTAAGCAGCCCCGTACTCTATAATAAAAACAAATATTTGCTGAAATTTTATTTTTGGACATTACAAGTGCCGCATTCTTTTATTTAAAGAAAACAGTTTTGTTTCAAATATCCATTTAGAAAATTAAAAGAAAATTTTTTTGAAAATCGAAATTGGTATTTACTGCATAATAATCTTTTTTATTGAAATAGGAAATAATTTTTTGAAAATTGAACTGGTATTTACTGCAAAATAACCTTTTTTTTTTTTTTTTTTTACTAAAATAGGAAATCTGAAGTGAACTTTTTTATTTCAACATATTTATACTTGGTTATAGAGTATGTGGTTCACTTGTAGGATTTTAGTGTATTAATTTAATATCATTGTTCTTATTTTTCATTATTGTTAGTGCTACTGAATATTATTATTATTATTATTATTATTATTATTATTATATTGCTAGGGTCAGGCTAGTGATATCTTAGAATGCTACCTAAAAATTTTGATACTAGACATACAATAAAAAATGAAGCAATGTTTTTTACTCACAGAGTGGCAATTAAAATATTTATAGAATAATTGTAATTTTTGTTCTGTCTTTGAGGTCATAGACAAAATTTTTGGTGCATGTGGCATAAACTGTGAAGTGGTTTATGCATATGCTTGCACCAAAAATTTATCTATGACCCAATAGACAAAAAAAAAAAAAAAAAAAAAAAAAAAAAATTATTCCTTGTAAATGAATTAAAAAATAAATACAATATTTATAACGTTAACCTTATCTTTTCATACAACTTCACACATGAAAGAAAGTACAAAACAGTGCATAAATCCCAATGCAATGCAGCTGGATGCCCATAACAACCACCAGTACTTTGCCCACTAGTTTTACAGCCATATTTAAATCATTTGGTGTACATGTGTGCAGTATGTACATGTATGACCTGCATATATTTAGATTAATTCCAGATGAAGTTTGTAAACATGCAAACACATTGAAGTGGTACAACTCACACTGGATGTGGGCAACAGCACTCTAAAATATAAATGACGATGGCTTCAAGCTGAGGCGATGTCTAGGCAAAAAATGAGGCATCAGAGCTCGAAGCGGAACTAATAACCCATATAAAAATATAACACATGGTTATCACTATCAACAATACATCAACTTACTGAAGCCAAAAATAAAGTGGTTTTAGCTAGTAGCCAAGCATTGATGTTCCTGTACTTGAGTGGGGACATTTCCCTGTCATCAGCATAACATATCCATAAATGATAATGCACCTGCAGGTTCACAAAACTCAAATTCGCTGTTGTCATCACAATCATCATTTATGACTGCAGATCTTAAGACTAATCCTATATATTTAACAACTTTCATGTTTTTAATAAAGAAAACAAATGACACCATTTACATCAAGTTAAAAGAATATGGCAGCAGACTGAATATTTGACCTAGTTGTTGGGAAACCGACGTCAACGGTTTCTAAAGTGTCATGATGCATGACATATGACGTATGCATGAAAATAATTTTGTCTATAAGATCATAGACAAAAAAAAAAAATTTACAAAGCTGGACTGTTTAAAAATTTAACTATTATAAAAAATATTACTGCATCTGTTTTGTGTAAAGCTCAATTAGTTTAATTAATAATTACTGCTAATTCAAAATTTAAATTAAAACATTTCTGTGTCATTCTAAAAAACATATTTTTGCTAGCATTGGATTCTGTTTCATAATAGACATGTTATATTCTATTTTTTTTTAAATATAAACTTCTGGCAGGTCAGATTAAATACATGATACAATTAAGTATTGAATTTGATTTTCATTTTGGTCATTGAGAAATAACATGAATGGTAGCTGTGCACCCTTTTGTGTAATTTGCGAACTTATAATTAAATTTTAAAGACAACTTAATCAAATGAGATTAATAACTTTACAAAATTTTGCTTTTAAAACTTTAAAACAAGGTAAAATGATGCACATTAAAAGAAGTCTGCTCTAGATTACGTCACAAACACTTAAGCATTTGAGTTTGAGTCACTGAGAAATGACCTAAATGTAATTTCACTTTTCAACCAATGAAATCATCAGAAATTTGTCAAATTTAATTATATTTCAATTAATCAACTGATTGAACTAATCAAGCTTTGAACAACCAAACCCTATTATATTTTTTTTATTATATCTCTCAATCAGTATTTCCATCTATTCCTTAGAGATTTCATCTTTTCCCTAGAGGTTTCATCTGTTCCCTAGATGTTTTATCTGTTCCCTAGAGGTTGCATCTGTTCCCTAGAGGTTTCATCTGTTTCCTGAAGGTTTCATCTGTTCTCTAGAGGTTTCATCTGTTCCCTAGAGGTTTTATCTGTTCCCTAGAGGTTGCATCTGTTCCCTAAAGGTTTCATCTGTTCCCTAGAGGTTGCATCTGTTCCCTAGAGGTTACATCTGTTCCCTAGATGTTTCATCTGTTTCCTGGAGGTTACATCTGTTCCCTAGTGGTTTCATCTGTTCCCTAGAGGTTTCATCTGTTTCCTGGTGGTTTCATCTGTTCCTTAGAGGTTACATCTGTTCTCTAGAGGTTACATCTCTTCCCTAGAGAGGTTTCCAGATTGTTACTAGAGACCAGATGAAAGTTTTTTTCATACTTTTCACAATTATTATATAGTACTTTATAAATAAAAAATCAACTGGAAGACGTTGAATGCTTTTCTGTGGCAGCTAAAAAAATATATAAATAAAAAGGAAAACAAAATCAGAAATATTTTGAGACTCCTGTAATATTTAAGGATTAAAAATGTTGTATTTTAATTCTTCATAGTACACTTAGGGGCCTGAGTGGCTGGCTGGACCAGAGTGCCTTTCTTCATAGTACACTTAGGGGCCTTAGAGTCTGACTGGACCACAGTGCCTTGCTTCATAGTACAGTTAGGAGTCTGAGTGACTGACTGGACACAGTGCCTTTCTTCATAGTACAGTTAGGGGCCTCATTGGCTGACTGGACCACAGTGCCTTTCTTCATAGTACAGTTAGGGGTCTCAGTGGCTAACTGATCCACAGTGCCTTTCTTCATAGTACAGTTAGGGGCCTCAGTGGCTGACTGGACCACAGTGCCTTTCCCCAGGTCTAAGTGGCTGACTGGACCACAGTGCTTTTCTTCATAGTACAGTTAGGGGCCTCAGTGGCTGACTGAACCACAGTGCCTTTCCCCAGCCCTAAGTGGCTGACTGAACCACAGTGCCGTTCCCCAGGTCTAAGTGGCTGACAGGACCACAGTGCCTTTCCCCAGGTCTAAGTGGCTGACAGGATCAGAGTTCCTTTCTCCAACTAAGTTTAAATTCAAATCAGGCAGGTTCTAGTGTTAGAAGTTTGTTAGTTCACTTGCTGAAGGTTTTTTTTTTTTTTTTTTTTTTTTTTCAAAAAACCAAGGTTTTGTGCTCCTTCTCAGAACTGGCTGCCTTGTTCTTGTTATATAAGTGAAAGAATCTTGACTGTGGCATCAAACACTATTATTCCATCCCAAACCACTCTTTCACTATCTCAGTACAACTCGACTCATAGTACCCAATAGGGTCTGACCCAAGACTTGAAAGTGGGTAGTGACGGATCTTTCGCCAAGCTCTCGGCATTACGAAGTGAAAGTCACAGTTCTTTCAGATAGGAACATTTAAATAAACAAGGTCTTGTGCCACGGTAGTCAAGGCATGATAAAAAACCCTGTTGTATAATGCCATTAGTGCAACACACAGACAAAATTTCTGCACTTTTGCCTATAGCTGGCGATGTCTCAATATAAGTGAAATATTCTTGACTGGGATGTTAAACACCATTACTCAATTTATAGTGCAGTAAATTATTCCATCTTAATACATGTGCTTAACTTCTTTGGAATTTCCGAGGGAGATAACTCATGTAGGCCTAGACAAGCATAAGCTAATACTTCCAGTTTGATTTATTTATTTTTTTAAAATATACACTTTTAGGACTTTGTAATACATTATAAATGGTGATTGAAAAAAACCCTGCTTGATCTTAGCAAAATACAAATTTTATTCTGCTGCATGCTTGGGGGGGGGGGGGGGGTGGTTGGGGAATTTAATGTGTTCAGTTTTTAAAAATATTAATCCAAATGTAGAGATTTTTGTTTTTGACACAATTAGTTGTGAATGATTCTTTTTCTTCCATACAGGTTAGTTATTTCTTAATTTTTAATTACCGTATTTGAAATACTTGAATATATCTATATATATTGTCGATTTATGTCATTATTAAAAAATATTGTGCCATTAATTTATCATTGCAAGCATGGGAGGTTAGGGTTCAAACCCTAGTGGGATCTGACCAAGACTAGAAAATTGATAGTGACTGTTCTTTCACTGAACCCTTGGCATTTAGAAATGAAAATCATGGGGTCTTTCGAAGATACCTTTAAAAGTAACAAATACCTGGTGTTAAGTAAAGCATGGCATGCTTAAGAACCATCCCTGCACCTCAAAGGTCAAATTCTTGACTGGGATGTATAACCCCACTAAATTATGGTGACCGAGTGGTAGACAGGTGGCTTTATATGACAAATTTTATTGTATAGACAGGTGGCTTTTATATAAAAGTGACTACTATACCAGGTCTTAATTACTGTATGTTGAGAGGTGGTCACTTTATAAATTTTCAGGTGGTTTTTATAAGAGATGGTCACTATATCAAGTTTTGTTGTATAGGCAGGTGGTCTTGATATAGAGGTGGTCACTTTCAGGTTTTACTGAACAGGCAGGGGATGTTTAGAGGTGATAACTATGTCAAGATTTCTAACGAATAAACAGACTTACAGAGGTAGTCGCTATCTCATCTTCTTTGTATAGACAGGTGGTCTTTATATAGAGGTGGTCACTATTTCAGCTCTTTATAGACAGGTAGTCCTTTTATACAGGTGGTCATTATATCAGCTCTGTATAGACAGGTGGTCTTTATATAGCACTGGTCACTATATCAGATTCTTTGTATGGACAAGTGAGCCTTATACAGATGTGATCATTATATAATCTTCTCTGAATAGAAATAAGGTCCTTATGTAGAGGTAATCACTGTATCAGCTCTGTATAGACAGGTGGTCCTTATAAAGAGGTTATTACTATATCAAATTCAACTATATAGACAGTTAGTCCTTATACAAGGTGGTCACTATATCAGATTTAACTGTATTGGCAGGTGTTTTTTATATAGAGCTGGTCACTATTTCAGATTTTATTGTATATGATGGTCTTAATATAGAGGTGGTAACTATTACTATATTATTGTTTCTGTATAGACACACACACACACACACACACACACACACACACACACACACTAAATATATATATATATATATATATATATATATATATATATATATATATATATATATATATATATATATATTTTTTATAGAGGTGATAGCTTTAACAAGTTTTCTGCATTTGATGTTAATATGTTAAAATCAGAATGACAATAGTACTGCGCAGAACTTATAATTGGTTTATTTCTTTCTCTTTACATGTTTTTAAAATCCCTTTTAAAGAATTTAAATAAACATTAAAATTAGGGATTATGTGCACAATATGGGCCTATATACATATAAAATTCTTTTTACAAAATGGAACAGTTAGATATAATTATATTTACATATCTGAACATGGGCCTTCTTTCACAGACGTATCTGCTCCTTATTGATTTTAAGAAGAAAAAAAATATAGGATTTCATGAGACACAGTGTGTTTAAAACAAACTGTCGAAATTCACGTTTAAACATAACAACATACATACATACATACATATATATATATATTGGAGATATGTTAAGACGGCCAGGTAGGTTTTTGTCACTGTGCTATTAATGATTAGATATTAATCATTGGAATAAATTACCTGTATTTATATTACGAGATACAGATATGAGGGCATGAGGACAGATACGTTAATATCGTTTCGTTTCGGGAATCTCGTTAACCCCCACTGTGTGAATTAATACGGAATATTATTCTTAGACATTACCATTTATAATTATCCACCCGTTTCTGATTTTTTTTTTTACCGAGGACTCAACTGGATTATTAACTTTAGTTGTAATACAGCTGTATTTTTGTCCCTACAGAATATAAATCAGAATTAATTTTCGACTTCTTATATACCAAAAAAAAAAGAAAAAAAGAAAAAGAAAAGAAAATCTAACTTTGTTCAAATTGGAATTAATTTTTGACATCTATCACAACTCGTTCTCAGTAATGAAATCTGAAGTTGTTACCCGTATTACCAATTTCTAATATTTATCATCAGATATGTTAAATGGATTTTATGTTTGGCTAAAAAAAATTTTCAGTGGAATTTCAGCTCGGAGAAAAGTTTTTTAACATATATTTGTTTTCCTCAATGAATATTTGCCGCAGACAAATTTTGTAACAGATAATTTTTTCATCACAGAATAACAGCCTTAGACAAATTTTAACAGATATTTTTCATCACAGAATATTAGCTGGAGAAAAAATTTCAACAGATATTTTTCATCATAGAATATCAGCAGAAAATTTTTTTTGACAGATATTTTTTCCGAATGGAATTTATATTTTTGCCTTCTTAACAGGAATTTTTTCCTATAGAAAATCAATTGGAATTAATTTTCGACCTGTACGGAGTTTTTTCCCCGGAGTAATATCAGTTGGAATTAATTCTTGACCTGTGTTGCTGCTAATTTTCTTTAACGAGAACAAAGTCGTTAGCGATTATTTTATTGATACAGTATATGTATCTATATAGGGTATAATTTACCTGTATAAATAGATTGGTCAATTAAGGTAAATTGTAACAATTTAATCAGTGTTTGATCAATACAGTATTCCTGGTATTTATTGGAATTTACTAGATTTTAATTGGAATTTATATCAGATTTCAAGTTTTTTTTTTTGTTTGTCTTTTTGTGCTGTTATTAGAGGATTTTTATCTTATCTCAAAGAGTTTGCCATTGGATTAGACTTTTGGTATGTATTTCTATATAACATAGAGCATGTGCATAATTACACAAATATATACACATGTATGGAGAGAGAGAGAGAGAGAGAGAGAGAGAGAGAGAGAGAGAGAGAGAGAGAGAGAGATTTTCAAAAGATATCATTAAAGAGAGAGAGAGAGAGAGAGAGAGAGAGAGAGAGAGAGAGAGAGAGAGATTTATAAGAAGACATCATAAACAGAGAGAGAGAGAGAGAGAGAGAGAGAGAGAGAGATTTATAAGAAGACATCATAAACAGAGAGAGAGAGAGAGAGAGAGAGAGAGAGAGAGAGGAGAGAGAGAGAGAGCTTTATTCATAAGAATATTATCATGAACTTAATGGGGATGGAGCAGAATTTTAATCTTTAATTTGAAATTTAATTAAAAATGTACCAATGTTGGACACACACACACACACACACACACACACACACACACACACCCCTTAAATTCAGTAAAATTTGTACTTTTTATCCTTATAAAAACAGAAAATTTAGGAGTTTTTTAAATTCAAATTTATATTACAATCTAAACAGTTTAAAGTACTACAACTCTTTTAAAACTTTAAACCATAATCCATTTTTTAATTAAAAACCTAGCTAAATGATTTTCTTTTGTTGCTAATTTTAAAAGCTATATTAAACAAATATTGTCTTAAAATTTTCTCAGCAGTTAAAATTTATATAACAAAATTTTATTGAAATAATGTGTTTTCATTATCAATAATTCATTATTCAATCTCAGGTATTTGTCGAGATTTTTGTACGTATGAACAGCAAGGGTAGTCACTATTTGTTGATTCAAATAATTATTTTTGTATACAGGTAGATCATAGCCTTTCAAATGAATTAAATTGATGGTAACATTATGTTATTGGTAGTCTTAAAACTTAAGGGGCCTCACCAATGTGGGTTTGACCCTGGTTAACTAAAAGTAAGAAAAGTTTTTCGTTGTCACAGGCCATTACTTATATACTGAGTGGGCTACAAGTTGAGTTGGGTAATGGTGTTTGACGTCCCAGTCAAGAATATTTCACTTATATCGAGACATCCCAAGCTATAGGCGAAAGTGCAGAAATTTTGTCTGTGTCTGTTGTGCTGATGGCATTATACAGCAGGGTTCTTTATCTTGCCATGCCTACCTTGACACAGGACCTGATTTATTTTAAGTTCCCATCCAAAAGAATTATGACTTTCATTTTGTGATGCCGAGTACTTGGTGAAAGAACAGTGGTTAAGTGGTCTATGATGTTTATCTGCCAGATTGCAGACAAGTGCACTAGCACTTAAAAGGTCACCAGAAGTGTGCAGTAGTACAGTACAGATCAGAAACATTTAGCACACTCATGAATTTCTATTACGATTAATCCTTGATATTAATAAAAAAAAATTTCTGGTCACAAATTGCTAGAAAAAATTGCTGATGTGAAGGAAAACAGCATTCCCCTTATCAACCAACAGTATTATACCTAATATTAAACCTCTTGTAATGTTGACAACACTTAACTGTAGCTCAGTTGGTAGAGTAATTGCTTTATATGTGTGAGGTCTTGGTTTGAACCCCTGCTGTGTCGGACCAAGACTTAAAAATATTTTGCCAAGCAATAGGCATTTAGAAATGAAAGTCACAGGTCCTTTGAAGGAAACCCTAAAGACTAATGCCCTGTGTCAAGGCAGGTGTGACATGTTAAAAAACCCCTCCCTTCACATTCTCTTACTGCTTTGCAAAAATAAAAATTTCTGCCACTTTTCCTGGAACTGGTGACATTTCGATATAAGTAAAATATTCTTGATTGGAATTAACCCCAATAAATCAATGAATCAATCTTGTAGTGTTGAATGGGGTCTTGGTAGTTGTCCAGTCTAAATGGATCACACATTTACTCACTGTTTAGGATCTAATCCAATTTAGTAAGATCCTTGTTTCAGCAAGTTTGTCAGCTCATTTTGCTAAAGAATCTGTGTTTCATTAGGTACTCCACTTTCCTTCACTGTATCAAAACTGACCCATTTGATAGGAGTAAAGGAAACTTAATTAGGTTGTAAAACACCATTATTTCTCTCAATTCTCCTTGAAAAGTTTTAAAAAATTGAAAAAAAAATCATCTAAAATTTTCATATACCTATAAGATATACATATGAATGTACACCAGTATATATATATATATATATATATATATATATATATATATATATATATATATATATATATATATATATATATTTAAATACCATATAGTATACATATTCTTATATATACCATACAATAAAGTCACATTTCAGTTCCTGAAATATGATTCCTGTACAATTTGATAAATTTATTATTTTGAAATTTATGTATAGATAAGTATTTAATAGCATTCAGGTGTATAAGAGTGTAGTATGTTGTTTTACGCCCCAGTCAAGATTCTTTCACTTATTTCGAGGCGGTCAGTTTCTGGGATGGTGGAGGAAACCGGAGTGCCCAGAGAAAACCACCGACCTTTGGCAAGCCAACTGACAAACTTTCTCACACTACGATCTGTCCCGAGTTGGATTCAAACCCAGGCGGTGAGGGGCACTGTGGTCTATATGCGCACGCTTAAGACCACTTGGCCACCAGGTGTATAAGAATATTTTAAATAAAAATTTGCATGCGAAGGCACAAACTTTTCTACAAATGCAGCTTCTGTGACTTTGTGGTGTAAAGAGGCAGACTTAAAGATCACTGTCTAAATTTTACTCCCACTTGGGTAGATCTTAGTGTGATAAAATTTGTCAATTCAATTTCCAAAGTTCAGTGCCATCCACCATCCTAAAACTGACCACCTCCATATAAATATAAGAATCTTGACATAAAACACAGGTGATGAGTTGGTTTTTTTTTATTCTTTGTGGCTTTGTGGTGTAAAAAGGCAGACTTAAAGATCACTGTCTAAATTTTACTCCCACTTGGGTAGATCTTAGTGTGAGAAAGTTTGTCAATTCAATTTCCAAAGGTCAGTGCCATCCACCATCCTAAAACTGACCACCTCCATATAAATATAAGAATCTTGACATAAAACACAGGTGATGAGTTGGTTTTTTTTTTATTCTTTGTGGCTTTGTGGTGTAAAAAGGCAGACTTAAAGATCACTGTCTAAGTTTTAATCCCACTTGGGTAGATCTTAGTGTGAGAAAGTTTGTCAATTCAATTTCCAAAGGTCAGTGCCATCCACCATCCTAAAACTGACCACCTCCTTATAAATATAAGAATCTTGACATAAAACACAGGTGATGAGTTGGTTTTTTTTTTATTCTTTGTGGCTTTGTGGTGTAAAAAGGCAGACTTAAAGATCACTGCCTAAATTTTAATCCCACTTGGGTAGATCTTAGTGTGAGAAAGTTTGTCAATTCAATTTCCAAAGGTCAGTGCCATCCACCATCCTAAAACTGACCACCTCCATATAAATATAAGAATCTTGACATAAAACACAGGTGATGAGTTGGTTTTTTTTTAAATTCTTTGTGGCTTTGTGGTGTAAAAAGGCAGACTTAAAGATCACTGTCTAAGTTTTAATCCCACTTGGGTAGATCTTAGTGTGAGAAAGTTTGTCAATTCAATTTCCAAAGGTCAGTGCCATCCACCATCCTAAAACTGACCACCTCCATATAAATATAAGAATCTTGACATAAAACACAGGTGATGAGTTGGTTTTTTTTTTATTCTTTGTGGCTTTGTGGTGTAAAAAGGCAGACTTAAAGATCACTGCCTAAATTTTAATCCCACTTGGGTAGATCTTAGTGTGAGAAAGTTTGTCAATTCAATTTCCAAAGGTCAGTGCCATCCACCATCCTAAAACTGACCACCTCCATATAAATATAAGAATCTTGACATAAAACACAGGTGATGAGTTGGTTTTTTTTTTTATTCTTTGTGGCTTTGTGGTGTAAAAAGGCAGACTTAAAGATCACTGCCTAAATTTTAATCCCACTTGGGTAGATCTTAGTGTGAGAAAGTTTGTCAATTCAATTTCCAAAGGTCAGTGCCATCCACCATCCTAAAACTGACCACCTCCATATAAATATAAGAATCTTGACATAAAACACAGGTGATGAGTTGGTTTTTTTTTTTAATTCTTTGTGGCTTTGTGGTGTAAAAAGGCAGACTTAAAGATCACTGCCTAAATTTTAATCCCACTTGGGTAGATCTTAGTGTGAGAAAGTTTGTCAATTCAATTTCCAAAGGTCAGTGCCATCCACCATCCTAAAACTGACCACCTCCATATAAATATAAGAATCTTGACATAAAACACAGGTGATGAGTTGGTTTTTTTTTTAATTCTTTGTGGCTTTGTGGTGTAAAAAGGCAGACTTAAAGATCACTGCCTAAATTTTAATCCCACTTGGGTAGATCTTAGTGTGAGAAAGTTTGTCAATTCAATTTCCAAAGGTCAGTGCCATCCACCATCCTAAAACTGACCACCTCCATATAAATATAAGAATCTTGACATAAAACACAGGTGATGAGTTGGTTTTTTTTAAATTCTTTGTGGCTTTGTGGTGTAAAAAGGCAGACTTAAAGATCACTGCCTAAATTTTAATCCCACTTGGGTAGATCTTAGTGTGAGAAAGTTTGTCAATTCAATTTCCAAAGGTCAGTGCCATCCACCATCCTAAAACTGACCACCTCCATATAAATATAAGAATCTTGACATAAAACACAGGTGATGAGTTGGGGTTTTTTTTATTCTTTGTGGCTTTGTGGTGTAAAAAGGCAGACTTAAAGATCACTGCCTAAATTTTAATCCCACTTGGGTAGATCTTAGTGTGAGAAAGTTTGTCAATTCAATTTCCAAAGGTCAGTGCCATCCACCATCCTAAAACTGACCACCTCCATATAAATATAAGAATCTTGACATAAAACACAGGTGATGAGTTGGTTTTTTTTAAATTCTTTGTGGCTTTGTGGTGTAAAAAGGCAGACTTAAAGATCACTGCCTAAATTTTAATCCCACTTGGGTAGATCTTAGTGTGAGAAAGTTTGTCAATTCAATTTCCAAAGGTCAGTGCCATCCACCATCCTAAAACTGACCACCTCCATATAAATATAAGAATCTTGACATAAAACACAGGTGATGAGTTGGTTTTTTTTTAATTCTTTGTGGCTTTGTGGTGTAAAAAGGCAGACTTAAAGATCACTGCCTAAATTTTAATCCCACATGGGTAGATCTTAGTGTGAGAAAGTTTGTCAATTCAATTTCCAAAGGTCAGTGCCATCCACCATCCTAAAACTGACCACCTCCATATAAATATAAGAATCTTGACATAAAACACAGGTGATGAGTTGGGTTTTTTTTTTATTCTTTTTTTCTTTTTTTTTTTTTTTTTTTTCTTTTTGTTGTTGTTTTTTTTTTTTTTTTTTTTTTTTTTTTTTTTTGTTTCTTTTTTTTTGGGTCAGATATATGTTAAAATCTCAAAAAAAAGAGGTAGGACATCATCTCCTTTAAGCACCTTTGTTTGAAACCAACTTGGGCAGATCTTAGTGAGAGAAACTGTCAGTTCACTTGCCAGGGATTGGTATTTTTCTATAAACTCTAGTTTGCTGACACCACACTTATACCCACTAACTCACTGTAATTGAAAGAAACAATAAAGCTAGAAATATTACGGTAACCAATAGCAACATGAATGCATTTGGACTTGGTCTAATTAGTACAAGTTTTAAAGGTTTAAATCATCCTTCAATGTCACATAGTAGAAGTAATTAATGTAAGTACAAAAGGCAATACACACTCGGGTAGATAGTTAGCACAGAGATAGAATCCAATACATGTTCAGGTAGATAGAATGCAATACACAGTCACCTGGATCGAACCAGATACACACTCAGGTGTATAGAATGCAATACACAGTCACCTGGATAGAATATGATACACATTCGAGGTTAATATAGACAAGTGACAGTATACACTGATAAGTTGTCAAATTTCAAGTAGCTTATTTAGATGTATAAAATTTCAAATTTTTAAAGTGTTTAAATTCTCCATTAAGAGGATTATCTAACAAAAATGAAAAACTCAACCTTATTTATCAGGTGTCAATAAAGTTTTCCCTCAATTTTATAAATCAATATTGATATCCATTATGGTATCAAGTAAAATTATACCCCCACCTCGAATATTATTTGTTCATGATCTCGATAGAAATCTTGATGTATAGTTAATTAAGCATGGTTGGATTACAGAAATGTCTCTGTTGTGTAATTTAAAGATGATAATTTTTAAAAAAATTGTTTTTCATGCATAATTTTTGACACACAATTAGCTGTATGGTATAAGTTTAAAGGACTTGCTTATGGAATCTTTCATTGCCAAGTTTCAAATTCAATCCCATTAAGGGTAGATCCTAATTTTTAATGTTTTTTTGTTTGCTTGCCAATACAAAGTTTGAAGGTTTTTTTTGTTTTATCCATGAGTTGGCTACTTCAAATAGGTGACAGA
>CM056612.1:8676827-8730522 GCA_029721355.1 Tegillarca granosa | reverse complement strand
AGACATCATAAAACAGAGAGAGAGAGAGAGAGAGAGAGAGAGAGAGAGAGAGAGAGAGAGAGAGCTTTATTCATAAGAATATTATCATGAACTTAATGGGGATGGAGCAGAATTTTAATCTTTAATTTGAAATTTAATTAAAAATGTACCAATGTTGGACACACACACACACACACACACACACACACACACACACACACCCCTTAAATTCAGTAAAATTTGTACTTTTTATCCTTATAAAAACAGAAAATTTAGGAGTTTTTTAAATTCAAATTTATATTACAATCTAAACAGTTTAAAGTACTACAACTCTTTTAAAACTTTAAACCATAATCCATTTTTAATTAAAAACCTAGCTAAATGATTTTCTTTTGTTGCTAATTTTAAAAGCTATATTAAACAAATATTGTCTTAAAATTTTCTCAGCAGTTAAAATTTATATAACAAAATTTTATTGAAATAATGTGTTTTCATTATCAATAATTCATTATTCAATCTCAGGTATTTGTCGAGATTTTTGTACGTATGAACAGCAAGGGTAGTCACTATTTGTTGATTCAAATAATTATTTTTGTATACAGGTAGATCATAGCCTTTCAAATGAATTAAATTGATGGTAACATTATGTTATTGGTAGTCTTAAAACTTAAGGGGCCTCACCAATGTGGGTTTGACCCTGGTTAACTAAAAGTAAGAAAAGTTTTTCGTTGTCACAGGCCATTACTTATATACTGAGTGGGCTACAAGTTGAGTTGGGTAATGGTGTTTGACGTCCCAGTCAAGAATATTTCACTTATATCGAGACATCCCAAGCTATAGGCGAAAGTGCAGAAATTTTGTCTGTGTCTGTTGTGCTGATGGCATTATACAGCAGGGTTCTTTATCTTGCCATGCCTACCTTGACACAGGACCTGATTTATTTTAAGTTCCCATCCAAAAGAATTATGACTTTCATTTTGTGATGCCGAGTACTTGGTGAAAGAACAGTGGTTAAGTGGTCTATGATGTTTATCTGCCAGATTGCAGACAAGTGCACTAGCACTTAAAAGGTCACCAGAAGTGTGCAGTAGTACAGTACAGATCAGAAACATTTAGCACACTCATGAATTTCTATTACGATTAATCCTTGATATTAATAAAAAAAAATTTCTGGTCACAAATTGCTAGAAAAAATTGCTGATGTGAAGGAAAACAGCATTCCCCTTATCAACCAACAGTATTATACCTAATATTAAACCTCTTGTAATGTTGACAACACTTAACTGTAGCTCAGTTGGTAGAGTAATTGCTTTATATGTGTGAGGTCTTGGTTTGAACCCCTGCTGTGTCGGACCAAGACTTAAAAATATTTTGCCAAGCAATAGGCATTTAGAAATGAAAGTCACAGGTCCTTTGAAGGAAACCCTAAAGACTAATGCCCTGTGTCAAGGCAGGTGTGACATGTTAAAAAACCCCTCCCTTCACATTCTCTTACTGCTTTGCAAAAATAAAAATTTCTGCCACTTTTCCTGGAACTGGTGACATTTCGATATAAGTAAAATATTCTTGATTGGAATTAACCCCAATAAATCAATGAATCAATCTTGTAGTGTTGAATGGGGTCTTGGTAGTTGTCCAGTCTAAATGGATCACACATTTACTCACTGTTTAGGATCTAATCCAATTTAGTAAGATCCTTGTTTCAGCAAGTTTGTCAGCTCATTTTGCTAAAGAATCTGTGTTTCATTAGGTACTCCACTTTCCTTCACTGTATCAAAACTGACCCATTTGATAGGAGTAAAGGAAACTTAATTAGGTTGTAAAACACCATTATTTCTCTCAATTCTCCTTGAAAAGTTTTAAAAAATTGAAAAAAAAATCATCTAAAATTTTCATATACCTATAAGATATACATATGAATGTACACCAGTATATATATATATATATATATATATATATATATATATATATATATATATATATATATATATATATATTTAAATACCATATAGTATACATATTCTTATATATACCATACAATAAAGTCACATTTCAGTTCCTGAAATATGATTCCTGTACAATTTGATAAATTTATTATTTTGAAATTTATGTATAGATAAGTATTTAATAGCATTCAGGTGTATAAGAGTGTAGTATGTTGTTTTACGCCCCAGTCAAGATTCTTTCACTTATTTCGAGGCGGTCAGTTCTGGGATGGTGGAGGAAACCGGAGTGCCCAGAGAAAACCACCGACCTTTGGCAAGCCAACTGACAAACTTTCTCACACTAGGATCTGTCCCGAGTTGGATTCAAACCCAGGCGGTGAGGGGCACTGTGGTCTATATGCGCACGCTTAAGACCACTTGGCCACCAGGTGTATAAGAATATTTTAAATAAAAATTTGCATGCGAAGGCACAAACTTTTCTACAAATGCAGCTTCTGTGACTTTGTGGTGTAAAGAGGCAGACTTAAAGATCACTGTCTAAATTTTACTCCCACTTGGGTAGATCTTAGTGTGATAAAATTTGTCAATTCAATTTCCAAAGTTCAGTGCCATCCACCATCCTAAAACTGACCACCTCCATATAAATATAAGAATCTTGACATAAAACACAGGTGATGAGTTGGTTTTTTTTTATTCTTTGTGGCTTTGTGGTGTAAAAAGGCAGACTTAAAGATCACTGTCTAAATTTTACTCCCACTTGGGTAGATCTTAGTGTGAGAAAGTTTGTCAATTCAATTTCCAAAGGTCAGTGCCATCCACCATCCTAAAACTGACCACCTCCATATAAATATAAGAATCTTGACATAAAACACAGGTGATGAGTTGGTTTTTTTTTTATTCTTTGTGGCTTTGTGGTGTAAAAAGGCAGACTTAAAGATCACTGTCTAAGTTTTAATCCCACTTGGGTAGATCTTAGTGTGAGAAAGTTTGTCAATTCAATTTCCAAAGGTCAGTGCCATCCACCATCCTAAAACTGACCACCTCCTTATAAATATAAGAATCTTGACATAAAACACAGGTGATGAGTTGGTTTTTTTTTTATTCTTTGTGGCTTTGTGGTGTAAAAAGGCAGACTTAAAGATCACTGCCTAAATTTTAATCCCACTTGGGTAGATCTTAGTGTGAGAAAGTTTGTCAATTCAATTTCCAAAGGTCAGTGCCATCCACCATCCTAAAACTGACCACCTCCATATAAATATAAGAATCTTGACATAAAACACAGGTGATGAGTTGGTTTTTTTTTAAATTCTTTGTGGCTTTGTGGTGTAAAAAGGCAGACTTAAAGATCACTGTCTAAGTTTTAATCCCACTTGGGTAGATCTTAGTGTGAGAAAGTTTGTCAATTCAATTTCCAAAGGTCAGTGCCATCCACCATCCTAAAACTGACCACCTCCATATAAATATAAGAATCTTGACATAAAACACAGGTGATGAGTTGGTTTTTTTTTTATTCTTTGTGGCTTTGTGGTGTAAAAAGGCAGACTTAAAGATCACTGCCTAAATTTTAATCCCACTTGGGTAGATCTTAGTGTGAGAAAGTTTGTCAATTCAATTTCCAAAGGTCAGTGCCATCCACCATCCTAAAACTGACCACCTCCATATAAATATAAGAATCTTGACATAAAACACAGGTGATGAGTTGGTTTTTTTTTTTATTCTTTGTGGCTTTGTGGTGTAAAAAGGCAGACTTAAAGATCACTGCCTAAATTTTAATCCCACTTGGGTAGATCTTAGTGTGAGAAAGTTTGTCAATTCAATTTCCAAAGGTCAGTGCCATCCACCATCCTAAAACTGACCACCTCCATATAAATATAAGAATCTTGACATAAAACACAGGTGATGAGTTGGTTTTTTTTTTAATTCTTTGTGGCTTTGTGGTGTAAAAAGGCAGACTTAAAGATCACTGCCTAAATTTTAATCCCACTTGGGTAGATCTTAGTGTGAGAAAGTTTGTCAATTCAATTTCCAAAGGTCAGTGCCATCCACCATCCTAAAACTGACCACCTCCATATAAATATAAGAATCTTGACATAAAACACAGGTGATGAGTTGGTTTTTTTTTTATTCTTTGTGGCTTTGTGGTGTAAAAAGGCAGACTTAAAGATCACTGCCTAAATTTTAATCCCACTTGGGTAGATCTTAGTGTGAGAAAGTTTGTCAATTCAATTTCCAAAGGTCAGTGCCATCCACCATCCTAAAACTGACCACCTCCATATAAATATAAGAATCTTGACATAAAACACAGGTGATGAGTTGGGGTTTTTTTATTCTTTGTGGCTTTGTGGTGTAAAAAGGCAGACTTAAAGATCACTGCCTAAATTTTAATCCCACTTGGGTAGATCTTAGTGTGAGAAAGTTTGTCAATTCAATTTCCAAAGGTCAGTGCCATCCACCATCCTAAAACTGACCACCTCCATATAAATATAAGAATCTTGACATAAAACACAGGTGATGAGTTGGTTTTTTTTAAATTCTTTGTGGCTTTGTGGTGTAAAAAGGCAGACTTAAAGATCACTGCCTAAATTTTAATCCCACTTGGGTAGATCTTAGTGTGAGAAAGTTTGTCAATTCAATTTCCAAAGGTCAGTGCCATCCACCATCCTAAAACTGACCACCTCCATATAAATATAAGAATCTTGACATAAAACACAGGTGATGAGTTGGTTTTTTTTTTAATTCTTTGTGGCTTTGTGGTGTAAAAAGGCAGACTTAAAGATCACTGCCTAAATTTTAATCCCACATGGGTAGATCTTAGTGTGAGAAAGTTTGTCAATTCAATTTCCAAAGGTCAGTGCCATCCACCATCCTAAAACTGACCACCTCCATATAAATATAAGAATCTTGACATAAAACACAGGTGATGAGTTGGGTTTTTTTTTATTCTTTTTTTCTTTTTTTTTTTTTTTTTTCTTTTTGTTGTTGTTTTTTTTTTTTTTTTTTTTTTTTTTTTTTTTGTTTCTTTTTTTTTGGGTCAGATATATGTTAAAATCTCAAAAAAAAGAGGTAGGACATCATCTCCTTTAAGCACCTTTGTTTGAAACCAACTTGGGCAGATCTTAGTGAGAGAAACTGTCAGTTCACTTGCCAGGGATTGGTATTTTTCTATATAAACTCTAGTTTGCTGACACCACACTTATACCCACTAACTCACTGTAATTGAAAGAAACAATAAAGCTAGAAATATTACGGTAACCAATAGCAACATGAATGCATTTGGACTTGGTCTAATTAGTACAAGTTTTAAAGGTTTAAATCATCCTTCAATGTCACATAGTAGAAGTAATTAATGTAAGTACAAAGGCAATACACACTCGGGTAGATAGTTAGCACAGAGATAGAATCCAATACATGTTCAGGTAGATAGAATGCAATACACAGTCACCTGGATCGAACCAGATACACACTCAGGTGTATAGAATGCAATACACAGTCACCTGGATAGAATATGATACACATTCGAGGTTAATATAGACAAGTGACAGTATACACTGATAAAGTTGTCAAATTTCAAGTAGCTTATTTAGATGTATAAAAATTTCAAATTTTTAAAGTGTTTAAATTCTCCATTAAGAGGATTATCTAACAAAAATGAAAAACTCAACCTTATTTATCAGGTGTCAATAAAGTTTTCCCTCAATTTTATAAATCAATATTGATATCCATTATGGTATCAAGTAAAATTATACCCCCACCTCGAATATTATTTGTTCATGATCTCGATAGAAATCTTGATGTATAGTTAATTAAGCATGGTTGGATTACAGAAATGTCTCTGTTGTGTAATTTAAAGATGATAAACATTTTTAAAAAAATTGTTTTTCATGCATAATTTTTGACACACAATTAGCTGTATGGTATAAGTTTAAAGGACTTGCTTATGGAATCTTTCATTGCCAAGGTTTCAAATTCAATCCCATTAAGGGTAGATCCTAATTTTGTAATGTTTTTTGTTTGCTTGCCAATACAAAAGTTTGAAGGTTTTTTTTGTTTTATCCATGAGTTGGCTACTTCAAAATAGGTGACAGAAGCTTGATTTATTCGAAAGGATTTTAAAATATAGGCATGTGGTTGCTATAGAGGAGTTTTCTGTATAGACATGTGGCTGCTAAAGAAGGGATCTTTTTATGCACATGTGATTGCTATAGAATTTTTTCTTTAAGAACAGGTGGTTATTATAGCAGTTTTACTATATACAGAGGTGGTTGCTGTAGCAAGTTATTCTGTATAAGCAGGTGGTTGCTGTAGCAGGTGTTACTGTAATGGCAGATGGTTGCTATGGCAGGTTGTTCTGTATAGACAGTTTGTTGCTATGACAGGTTGTTCTGTATAGACAGGTAGTTGCTATGACAGGTTGTTCTGTATAGACAGATTGTTGCTATGACAGGTTGTTCTGTATAGACAGGTAGTTGCTATGGCAGGCTGTTCTGTATAGACAGATTGTTGCTATGACAGGTTGTTCTGTATAGACAGGTAGTTGCTATGACAGGTTGTTCTATATAGACAGGTAGTAACTATGACAGGTTGTTCTGTATAGACAGGTAGTTGCTATGACAGATTGTTCTGTATAGACAGGTAGTTGCTATGACAGGTTGTTCTGTATAGACAGGTGGTTGCTATGGCAGGTTGTTCTATATAGACAGGTAGTAACTATGACAGGTTGTTCTGTATAGACAGGTAGTTGCTTTGACAGGTTGTTCTGTATAGACAGGTAATGGCTTTAGATTTTTTTTCTGTATGAACAGGTGGTTGTAATAGTAAGTTTTACTACGTTCACAGGTGGTTGCTGTAGCAGGTTTAACTGTATAGACAGGTTTTTGCTATGGCAGGTTTTTCTGTATAGACAGGTGGTTGCTGTAGCAGGTTGTTTTGTATAGACAGATGATTGCTATAGGATGATTTGTTTTCTGTATGAACAGGTGGTTGTAATACATGTAGTAAGTTTTTCTATGTACACAGGTGGTTGCTGTAGCAGATGTAACCATATAGACAGGTGTTTGCTACAGCAGGTTGTTCTGTATAAACAGGTGGTTACTGTAGCAGGTTTTTCTGTATAGACAGATTGTTGCTATGACAGGTTTTTCTATATAGACAGGTGGTTACTGTGGCAGGTTTTTCTGTATAGACAGGTGTTTGCCACAGCAGGTTTTTCTGTATAGACAGATGGTTGCTACAGCAGGCTTTTCTTTAAAGACAGGTGGTTGCTGTAACAGGTTTTTCTGTATAGATAGGTGTTTGCTACAGCAGGCTTTTTCATATAGACAGGTTGTTGCTGTAGCAGGTTGCTCTATATAGACAGGAGTTTGCTACAGCAGGCTTTTCCATATAGACAGATGGTTGCTGTAGCATGTTTTTTTGTATAGACAGGTGGTTGCTGTAACAGGTTTTTCTGTATAGACATGTGGTTGCTGTAACAGGTTTTTCTGTATAGACATGTGGTTGCTGTAACATGTTTTTCTGTATAGACAGGTGGTTGCTGTAACATGTTTTTCTGTATAGACAGGTGGTTGCTGTAACAGGTTTTTCTGTATAGACAGCTGGTTACTGTGGCAGGATTTTCTGTATAGAAAGCTGGTTGCTGTTACAGGTTTTTTTGTATAGACAGATGGTTACTATAGCAGGTTTTTCTTTGTAGACAGGTGTTTGCTACAGCAGGCTTTTCTGTATAGACAGGTGGTTGCTGTAGCAGGCTTTTCTGTATAGACAGGTGGTTGCTGTAGCAGGCTTTTCTGTATCAACAGGTGGTTGCTATGGCAGGTTGTTCTGTATAAACAGGTGGTTGCTATGGCAGGTTTTTCTGTAGTTATTAAATAGATTTTGTTGGAAACTTTGCTCTTTTGACTTTAGTGCTTCAATTTATAAATGGTATATAAAAGATATTGATCGCAGGATGTCACTATTAATAAGAATCAATAATAACATCAATGATTCAAAGATTTTCGTTTGTACTTCAAAGAATTTTATGCCATCTTAAATACATCCTCGATTTTATAGAATTGATAAATCTAAAGATTAAGAGACAATAATATGAATGTTGAGTTTAATTTCTAGGATTGGTTCATTCATTTGTTTGAATAAGTAAAAAAAATAAAAAATCAATGTCGCCTTGTAATGCTTGTTATGTAAGGTAACATTTATTTATTAAGCTTGATTAAAAATACTTTTATAAAGTTTTTTTTTATAGATTTATACAGTCTTTTAGAGTAGAGTGAGGTAATGGTGTTTTTTTTTTTTTTTTTTTTTTTTTTTTTTTTTTTTTTTTTTTTTTTTTTTACATCACAATAAAGTTTTTTAACATTTCTAAAGAGGGAGCCAGTTCTGGGCTTGGGGAGGAAACTGGTGTCTGAAGAAAACTCCAGATCGACAAGTAAATTGATAGACTTTTTCTTAATAGCATCAAATAGGTTTGGATTAAAATCTAAGCCACGAGAGGTGCTGTGATAAAAATCTAAGAGATGTTAATTTAAATTAATTGGGTTTTACTTCCCAATCAAGAATATTTTACTTATATCAAGACCTCACCAGCTATTGGTAAAGTGGCAGAAATGTTTACCTTTGCAGCGTGCTTTGGGCAATGTGCACGGAGGGTTCTTAAATGTGCCATGCCTGCCATGACATGGGGTATCAGTTTTAAAGCACTCATTTGAAGGACCCTGTGAATTACATTTCTAAATGCCAAGTGCTTGGCGAAAGAACATTCACTACCAATTTTCAAGTTTTGGTCAGATTCAGCCAGGGTTTTTACACATGTGTAGTTTAATGATGGTTAAGTTCAATAACTTATGATTTTATTGTTGGTTGAGGTTTAAACCCCTTGTGACACAAGGTGATGGTTTTATCTAAGTTTTACCATTACAAAACTTGGTTGCCATGTGGTCTCAAAATTGCAGACTGTCAATCACTGTCCATGTTTGTAAGGTTACCGGTACTCTTTAAAGGTAATTTTTTTTGCCTAAGATTGGATTTAATATTTTTTAAAAAGTTTAGGGGCCTTAGATTAATTAAATATTAATTCAAAATATTCCAGGGTTCCTGAGGTTAATTTAAACATAGATTTAAAAAACTTTAGGGGCCTTCAATAGTTGGATTGAACATTAATTCAACAAAATTTAAGGGCCATGATTATATTGAACACTAATTATTTTTAAAAAGTTTGGAGGCCCTGAATAGAATAAACATCAATTAAAATTTAAAAAAAATTATGTCATGGACCCTTGTTTAATGAAAATTGAGGTGGATTATTTTTTGTTTACCATAAATCAGCAATTTTTTCAGTGATTCAGGTTGAGTTGAGTTGAGTTTAGTAAAGATTGTTTTACGAACCATCAAGGGGGTCAGTTCTGAGATGTAGATAAAACAGGACTGCCTGGAAAAAACCACCTCGTAACCCTTGGCAAGCACACTATCGGATCTGCCCTAGTGGGATTTGAACCTAGTCGATAAGAGACACTGTGATCCGTAAGCACTTGCTTTAGACCACTTGGTCGCTGAGACACCATTTTTCAGAATAAAAGCGAGTTTTTTTATGTAACAATTAATCTAAGAACAAGTTCGTGTTTGTATGAGATGTACGAGTTTGTATTTTGATCAGCCCTGAGGGTGACTTTCAAACATAAGGGACTGCTTGTTTGAACATTAATTTTAGGAAATTAAAATTAACACTTATTTTATTTAAAAAAAAAACCCTAGGTTCAATTGATAACAGTTTCAGTGCCAAATGCTGAACAAATTTTGTTTGATTTTTTTTTTAAAAATGGGACCAGAAGTTCAGGGGGCACCTGTTAAAATGATTTATTTATTTATATTTGTTACAAAAATGGCTAAAAAAAGAAACACGTTGACTTGTCTTATCAGTTTTGTTGCAGCTATTTATGCATTTTTCAAACTCCAGATTTGTTAAGTTAACACTAGGTAACTTATTACACCTGCTATGTTTCGTTCTCCCAAGAGTCGTCCTGTACGCTGTGCCGAGTGACTTACAATTAGATGACGGGTGGTTTAAATAAATTACATGGACTTTATCTCTGTTTATTTAATGGTTTTGTAGCGATTAAGCTGTACTTATTTTCTATTGACTGTTTCTAAGTTTGTGACATAATATTTTATACACAAATTTGATTTCGATCTGGTTTTTCTGAAAAATCAATTTCTTTAATAATCCATGTATTAAATCACATGAAGACAAAATAATATTTGTTAAATTACAAAAATATTTAAGTTCTGTAATGCCCTGTTACCATGCTAGGTTACAACCATCTCTCTCTCTCTCTCTCTCTCTCTCTCTCTCTCTCTCTCTCTCTCTCTCTCTCTCTCTCTCTCTTAGCTATTACTATTTTTTATTTCTCCCTCCCAGGCTTCATTTGAAAGACCCCCCCTCTCTCTCTCTCTCTCTCTCTCTCTCTCTCTCTCTCTCTCTCTCTCTCTCTCTCTCTCTCTCTTTCTCTCTCTGTCTCTTAGCTATGACCATTTTTTATTATTCTCCCTCCCCAAGGTTTCATTTATAAGCCCTCCACCACTCTCTTTCTCTCTTTGTCTCTTTTTCTCACTACAATGTATGTTGTATACAAATACCCATGTATTCAACAGCGGCCAATAACAAAACAAGTTATAAATGGTCATAGTTATAAATGTAAATAATAATCATAATTATTTGTTATTTAATAATGTAAACAAATAAGGCTGTGCCAGGAACTACTAAAAATATGTCCTGAATATACCTATTGATGCCCGAGAAATTTTTAAGACTGAAGTACGAGAGAAAATGTCAGTTTGTTGTCAGCCTCCTTTGAAAGCCTCTTTATAAGAATTTGTTATGACGACATTGAATATTAAAAATACAATATAAAAACACATAGACACGTGTGAAAATAGGACATGGGAATAAACACTGTAGAGACATAGAAATTCAATATATAAAATTGAGTCTGCTGTAGCCTTCATTCCAAAGTCACTATAAAAGAATTTGTTTTTATGGCACAGAAAACTTTTTATTTATTTTTTTATTTTTTTTTTTTATTATATTTTTATTTTTTAAATGCAAACATTGAATATTGGTTCGATATTTGGACTTAAACATATTCTTATTTGATACCATATGTATATTAGAGGTATACAATAATATGCTTATATAGGGTCCTGTATTGACTGATAAATATATATAACAAAATATCGTAAAAAATATATAAACCAAATATCATAAAAATTTAATTATCTATCTCCTATCTAACCATGAATAATAATTACATATTAAAAAATATTGAGAGATGTTAATAATGTACCGTATTTGATCTAATAAAATTGCCACAAAAAGTTTTAAGGTTTTTCCCTTTTTGTGGTTCTAAGTGCAAGTTTACTGATTTCATTGTCTGTTTTCTGTTTTTCATTACATGAATGGAAGCTTGTTGGCTGAGTGATATAAATTACAAGCTTATGGATTTTATTACCTCACAACTCACATGAGGGAAAAAAAAAAATAAAAAAAAAAAAAAATAAAATAAAATAAAATAAATAATATAAAATAATAAAAATAAAATATAATAAAATAATAAAAATAAAATAAAATAATAAAAATAAAATAAAATAAAATAAAATAAAATAAATGATCATCTAATATAATATAATATATGATATGATATGAAATGATATGATATGATACGATACGATATAGTATAATATAATAAATGTAATATATAATAAATATAATATAATATAATAAATGTAATATATTATTATACAAACACACACACACACACACACACACACACACACACACACACACACACACACATTTATATGAACTAAAACTGCTTCTTTTATCTCTTTTTTAGTTCCTAATTAAATTTAAAGACTCTACATGACACAAAGCCAATCAAATGTTACATAGAACAGATAACAATGACAATTTATTCTTTATTGAATTAAAATCTTTAAATTAGGCTTGTTAGAGATGAATATCTTTACTCTGCCATTAAATAATTGCCGCGATATTATCGATCTGATATTTAGCTTGATCGAGTTTTTGTAAATAAAATACATTATGTGTATAAATACTTATTATCTACACAAAAGTTTTGATATACAAATTATTGTGTATATTTGTGCTCGTATATTTTCCGATGGGGGTAATTTTTATTGAGGAATTGCAAATATATGATTAAACATAAAATATAAGTCTTAGTGAGGGTGTCAATCAAGGTTTTGAATTGTGTACAATATCTTTACATATACAAAATCAAATATATTTTATTGCATATTATAAATATTATAAAAATCTACTTAGATTAAGCAAATAAAAATCACAAAGTTGTATAGTCCCTCATATTTATATAAAAAGGTGATTTAAACTCTTGGGTAACATTAAAAGTGGAACGGAGAAATGATGTTTACGTCACAAATATATACATAAAGATTTTCACTTATACCAAGGAATGGTGAATGCAAGTGTCTTGACTAAAATTGAAGTAGTGAAATGGTGTTTTATGCCACAGATGTGCAAGTTTTTCACTTATGTTGAGGCTTAAGAAACTCAAGTGTTTCAGTAGAGAAATGATGTTGTTTGCCATAGATATACAAGTTTTTCACTTATGTTGAGGCTTAAGGAACTTGAGTGTCTCAGTAGAGAAATGGTGTTTTTTGACGCAGATGTACAAGTTTTTCACTTATGCTGAGGCTTAAGAAACTTGAGTGTCTCAGTGGAGAAATGATGTTGTTTGCCATAGATATACAAGTTTTTCATTTATGTTGAGGCTTAAGGAACTCAAGTGTTTTAGTAGGGAAATGGTGTTTTTTTGACGCAGATGTACAAATTTTTCACTAATGTTGAGGCTTAAGAAACTCGATTGTCTCAGTAGAGAAATGGTGTTTTTTGCCGCAGAAGTACAAGTTTTTCACTTATGTTGAGGCTTAAGGAACTCGAGTGTTTTAGTAGAGAAATGGTGTTTTTTGCCGCAGAAGTACAAGTTCTTCACTTATGTTGAGGCATAAGGAACTCGAGTGTTTTAGTAGAGAAATGGTGTTTTTTTGCTGCAGATGTACAAGTTTTTCACTTATGTTGAGGCTTAAGGAACTCAAGTGTTTTAATAGGGAAATGGTGTTTTTTTGCCGCAGATGTACAAGTTTTTCACTTATGTTGAGGCTTAAGAATCTTGAGTGTCTCAGTAGAGAAATGGTGTTTGTTTGCCGCAGATGTACAAGTTTTTCACTTATGCCATGGCTCAGGAAACTCAAGTGTTTTAGTAGGGAAATGATGTTTTATGCAGCAGATGTATATGTTTTTCACTTATGCCAAGGCTTAAGAAACTTGAGTGTCTCAGTAGAAAAATGGTGTTTTTTGCCACAAATGTACAAGTTTTTCACTTATGTTGAGGCTTAGGAAACTCAAGTCTCAGTAGTAAAATTATGCTTTATGACACAGATACTAGTTTTTCACTCAAGTCGAGGCTTAAGAAACTCAAGTGTTTCAGTAGAGAAATGATGTTTGCCACAGATGTATCTTACCTGTATAGTGGAGTAGGATAACGATGTTTTACACCACATCAATTTTATTACTTACTGGTACTTTAATTGAGTTGTTAAGGAAACTGCATGTGTCACCTTAAGAGTAGAGAAAGCCAACAACACTCAGCAAAAGAATTGATAAACTTTCATAGGCTAGGGTTGATACGAGTGGGATTTAGTGAAATTTGATATCCATATATCTTATATATGTTTTATTTGTAAGTTTTATGGCATTAAATCTTGTGTAAATGTCATGGGCAGTAAGTTTGGCTTTTATTTTAGATCTTCCCACTGTTAATTCTACTTCTCTACTTGCTCATTTCTCTGTAAAGCCACGGTTGCCATAGTTATATATTGTTTAACTCTGCTCACATAGTTCCCTGTAATAACCATGGTTGTCATGGTAGCAGTTAGTTGTAATGCATGGCTACAGTTGTCATGGGTTGCAGTTTGTTTTTCTTACTTATTTTCACTTCTGTACTGATGACAGTTGGCTAATTCATGATGTTTTAAAACTTAATGGAAGTGACTTTAGCATCCATTGAAGAATTTAGAGACATTTTAGACCTCTGAGTTCTTTCTAGCTTCTCTTGATAAAGATCTATCTTGTTAATTGACAGAAATTTTAATATATGGGAATTATCATTATTGATTATTTCTTAGTCAATTCAAATGTCATTAAATTGAGATATAGCAAAACACTATATATTGAAAGAAGTTTATTTAAGCTAGGACTGTCAGACTGTCAATGTTGAGAAGATGTCAATAAAATTAAAAGGATAATGATATTGATGAAAACACTCAAGTGAACCTGAAATTAATGACATTGATTAAAACATTTGTATGAGCCTGAATTAATGACATTGATTAAAACATTTATGTGAATGAACCTGATACATTTTTATTTTTGTTTGTCACTAAATCCCCTAACAACAATTCAACACTAATATGTTGATATTGATTGTATTCATTAAATTTTTTCTTTTAAAATTTTTTGTTAAAAAATGTATATATATATATTTTTTTTTTTTAAATTTATTATTACTATTATTTTTCACAATTCTGAAGTCAATACATGAGTCATTATATTGTCTTTAGGATTTGTTTTAAAATTCCTTGTCTGGAAAACAGATTCCCGGGACTATAGTTGGAGAACTTTTGTTAGTTAGCTTGTCAAAAGTTGATTAAATTTTCTTTGGATGGTTTCCCAGTAAAAAATATAGCAATATTGCACTTAGGGTTAACTCTGAGCATGGCTATTGTCACAAATCGCAATTTTTTTAAAAGATCGAACAGTTTTTGGCTCTGGTAATTATTTTTTTTGTCATTAAATTTTCTGTCAATCCAAGAAATAAATAAATAAATACACAAACAAAGAAACATAAAAAAATAAACAAACAAACAAAAAAAAAAATAATAATAAAAAATAAATAAATAAATAAATAATAAAATAATTATATATATATATATATATTTAACAATTGAACTGTTTTAAAATGGTGTTCATTGTCAGTATGAAGGCAAGAACTTTGCATGCAAATGGAATAACACCATTTTAAAACAGTTCAATTGTTATATTTTCGTTTAATTTTTTTTTTTTTTAAATTATTCATTTATTGTAAGAAAAAAAATTCCAATCTATGCACATCAGGGGAGTCCAGTAGACGCAACAGCTGAATTTAAGACCGAGAACGACACATCATTAATCCGCAATATTTTTAATGTGGGGTAACAACGAGGAGTTTTGGTTTGATAAATTATAGTGTTATCAGGTATTTTTGATGGTATTTTCTCGATTTTTCATTAACATACTGAATTTTTTAGAATATTGGATATAAATAATATATATAAAAATTGAATATCAAAGATAAATGTGTTGTTATTTGTGGACTATATTTCAGTCGAAAATCAGGTGCACCTGTGTGGCCCCACAATCTTGGAGTAAAAGATTGCTGGCTAAATGTTGGAAGTGAAATTTGTGAATCTGAAATGGGAAGGGGGGAACTGTAGCTGAGGGATAATTTTCAATAGCCAAGCATGTGGGTTTCAAATCTGTGATATGTGAGTAGACAGGGATTTACCGAGAGATTTCTTCTGGAATGTGGACATTGTTAGGTTGAGATTCACTTTAACATAATGTGCCGAGCTTCATACTCGGTATCATTCAAATGTAGACAGTAAAGCAGTGAGAAGTATACTTATTCTTTACGCCTGGTGTGGTGCAAATATCTCTCAAAGTTTAGAAAATTATCGTTTTAAGGTTAGCAAGGAGTTGTGTAGTACTTAAACCATGTATTGTACTTTTGAGAAGTTCCTATTGTATCCCTTGTAAATTGATTAAAAGCATGTAGATGATTTTTCAGTTTTTCCGATCAACAAGCACAGCATGTAAAACGGACAATTTTCACTGGATGTGGCATACATGCGTGAATCTAATTCCAATTGAAATTTACATCACTTGAAATTTACATCCCAGGAGACAAAATTGATTGACAAGTTGTACCATTACACGTTGTCTCAAAATAATAGGGCATATAGCAGCTTTGTCAAGGTAGGAAGAATTTTTTAAAGATACGATTGTTCAAAAAATTTTTGTGGTTTGATGGTTTTGACTGATCTGTTGTTGTCTGTTCTTTCAACAGGCCATCAAAAACACCACTCTGACTCTCTCACAATGTCGATATTACGGTGAATATTATCCAGGTGCCTATATATGTTATCAAAATATTATTTTATTAATTTCTTTGATTTTACTTTGTAATATCTCGTAAATGTGTTTTTCAGTCTGGTCTCAAATGTAAACAAATATGACGACAGTCATGTTTGTTTACCTACGATAATGTAGTTCCTTATTGTGTATTGCATTTTATATGTATTCATACACGGAGTGACAAAATTTTTTGGCATTCATTGTCAGTAATAATTACAACGGCTCTCAAGCTTGCAGCTATGGGAATTTCACAAGGCAAATGAAAATATATAAATATATATACATGTATATGTAAATAATAAAAATACGAGAATTTTGATACTAGAGTATGCAAACTGGCTACAAAGCTTAGCTTGATTATAATTGCTTGTGACATGATATTTGGATCCAGACTTAACTTCTTCTCTCAACTCCACTCCAATCCACTTCACTTAAATCCACTCCACTACATTCAACTTTCTTTTGTAATCCGTAATATTAGTTAGACTTTTACCTGTTTTACAAATTGTCTTTTCAATAAGATTGCCAGTATATCTGATTATTATCTTGTCAAATTTAAATCACAAACGGATAATTCAATATTTTCTGTCAAACAAAAGATTTTAGAAATATGATATTTTTCTAAAGAATCAGTCTTTAAGACTGGAATACATATGTACATGTTTAATGAACGGTTTAAATATTTTGTGCTTAGTAACTTGTAGATAAAAACAAAACTGGAGTATATCATATATAAAACTTTTGAAGTGTCTGACTGATTTTATCGTTAATTCTAGATTTTTTAAAATTATTTATTTATTTTTACAGACTTTAAAAAAAAACAATTTGAAAAAAAAAATCAGTCTAATAAAGCTGAGAATTTTTTAGCAATATTGATTTTTGTATCTTTAAAAAAAACATTTTTTTTTTTTTTTCAAAATTAAAAAAAAAAAATCTAGGAAAACTGTTTTTTTCAAGAAAAACACATTAATTTAAACCATTAAATTCAGGTATTACTTTCAAATAAATTGTACTGTGAAAAAATTCAATATTTTGATTCTATAAATAAAACTTGACATGATAATTATAATATAAACCAGTGGCATTTATGTAATTGATATAGTTTAAATGAATGGCAGAGTATTTCTGATTGGTTAATTAGGAAAAGAGAGATTCCTTTACTTAATGATGTGGTCAGTTCTGGGATAGTGGAGTAATCTGGAGTGCCCAAAAAACCACTGACATTGGGCAAGCAAACTGACATACTTTCTCACACAAGGATCTGTGAGATCGAATATCAAAAATAGGTAGTAAGAAGTACTGTGATCCATTAAAGCATGCTTTAGACAACTGAGCCACCAAAGCTCCACCTCTTACAAGTTAGTTTCTTGTCCCATTCAGGCCGATCCTATCATCTTAAAGATTGTTAGTTTACCAGCAATTACCACTACTGTAGCTCAGTTTGTAGAGAACTCGCTTCGTATTTGGGAGGTCGGGGTTTAAACCCCAGTCAGGTCTGCCCAGGACTTGAAAATTGGTAATGACTGTTCTTTTGCCAAGCACTCTGCATTTAGAATTGAAAGTCACTGGGTCCTTTGGGTGAAATCTTAAAAACGGATGTCCCAGTGTCGTGGCAGGCATTGCGCACTTAAAGAACCCTCCCTGCACATTGCCCTGAGCGCACTGCAAAGGTAAGAATTTCTGCCACTTCACATATAGCTGGTGACATCTTGATATAAGAGAAATATTCTTGACTGATATGTAAACGCCATTAAATCAAATCAGTTTTATCTACATAAGTTTGGTGGTTCTTCAGTATATGTCCGTGACAACCCCAAGTACAGCGCTGCTGTCATGTTGTATGTAAAAATGTTTAAATCCGTTAAATGCAGTGTCTGTGCCGACAACAGATCTGTAGGTATTATCAACAGATAAAGGGTTTTTATTAGAGTCTAAAATTACGGAATTTAAACTTTTATACAAATAGAGATAATGATATGTTAGAATTGAAAAAAAAATCATTAAAATTTATTGGAGGTATATATTTTATTTTAAATGAATAGAAAAAGGTTTAGAATTCAATAAAAAAGAAAATACCATACAAAAGACAGTTTTTTATATATATATAATTTTATATATATGATGTAACTTAAGAAACCAATTAAGTTTTCAAGGTAGAATTTTTCAATTGCTGTTTAAATAATAAGAACAAGACATAGATCTGTTTCTGTTTAGAGAGAAATCTAATTTACGTTTCTGCACTGTTAAGAAATATCTTGAAGGACATACTGGTATACATGTACATCTAAAATACTAGAGGGTCTTTCCAGTTTGTATAGAAGGACATACTGGTATACATGTATGTCTTAAATACTAGAGGGTCTTTCTAGTTTGTATAGAAGGACATACTGGTATACATGTACGTCTTAAATACTTGAGGGTATTTCCAGTTTGTATAGAAGGACATACTGGTATACATGTACGTCTTAAATACTAGAGGGTCTTTCCAGTTTGTATAGAAGGACATACTGGTATACATGTATGTCTTAAATACTAGAGGGTCTTTCCAGTTTGTATAGAAGGACATACTGGTATACATGTACGTCTTAAATACTAGAGGGTCTTTCCAGTTTGTATAGAAGGACATACTGGTATACATGTACGTCTTAAATACTAGAGGGTCTTTCCAGTTTGTATAGAAGGACATACTGGTATACATGTACGTCTTAAATACTAGAGGGTCTTTCCAGTTTGTATAGAAGGACATACTGGTATACATGTACGTCTTAAATACTAGAGGGTCTTTCCAGTTTGTATAGAAGGACATACTGGTATACATGTACGTCTTAAATACTAGAGGGTCTTTCCAGTTTGTATAGAAGGACATACTGGTATACATGTACGTCTTAAATACTAGAGGGTCTTTCCAGTTTGTATAGAAGGACATACTGGTATACATGTACGTCTTAAATACTAGAGGGTCTTTCCAGTTTGTATAGAAGGACATACTGGTATACATGTACGTCTTAAATACTAGAGGGTCTTTCCAGTTTGTATAGAAGGACATACTGGTATACATGTATGTCTTAAATACTAGAGGGTCTTTCCAGTTTGTATAGAAGGACATACTGGTATACATGTACATCTTAAATACTAGAGGGTCTTTCCAGTTTGTATAGAAGGACATACTGGTATAACATGTACATCTTAAATACTAGAGGGTCTTTCCAGTTTGTATAGAAGGACATACTGGTATACATGTACATTCTTAAATACTAGAGGGTCTTTCCAGTTTGTATAGAAGGACATACTGGTATACATGTCGTCTTAAATACTAGAGGGTCTTCCAGTTTGTATAGAAGGACATACTGGTATACATGTACGTCTTAAATACTAGAGGGTCTTTCAGTTTGTATAGAAGGACATACTGGTATACAGGTTAATTCCTTAACATACTAGAGGGTCTTTCCATTTGTATAGAAGGACATACTGGTATACATGTACGTCTAAATACTAGAGGGTCTTTCCATTTTGTATAGAAGGACATACTGGTATACATGTACATCTTAAATACTAGAGGGTCTTTCCAGTTTATATAGAAGGACATACTGGTATACATGTACATCTTAAATACTAGAGGGTCTTTCCAGTTTGTATAGAAGGACATACTGGTATACATGTACATCTTAAATACTAGAGGGTCTTTCCAGTTTGTATAGAAGGTACATACTGGTATACATGTACGTCTTAAATACTAGAGGGTCTTTCCAGTTTGTATAAGGACATACTGGTATACATGTACTGTCTTAAATACTAGAGGGTCTTTCCAGTTTGTATAGAAGGACATACTGGTATACATGTATGTCTTAAATACTAGAGGGTCTTTCCAGTTTGTATAGAAGGACATACTGGTATACATGTACGTCTTAAATACTAGAGGGTCTTTCCAGTTTGTATAGAAGGACATACTGGTATACATGTACGTCTTAAATACTAGAGGGTCTTTCCAGTTTGTATAGAAGGACATACTGGTATACATGTATGTCTTAAATACTAGAGGGTCTTTCCAGTTTGTATAGAAGGACATACTTGTATACATGTATGTCTTAAATACTAGAGGGTCTTTCCAGTTTGTATAGAATTTTTTCGACTTACTAAAAAATTTTTGATGGAAATCTATAAATCATGGTGCCAAGGTTTGTATCTTAGTGACTGAACAGGAAATATTTTTATTGAAAATTTCAAATTTCTTTATAAAATTGATGAATTTGACTTATTATTCCAACTTATTTTGATTGATAGAAATCTGAACTTGGGTTTCAAAATTTGTATTTCAATTGTTAAGAATTTGTTTAAAGATATTTAAACCTTTACTTGGGTTTCAATGTTTGTAATTCTAATTGTTCAAATTTTAAAAAAAAATATTTATTGGTTCTTACATATCCTCAGGTGAGCATAAAAGTCCCTGGGCCTCTTGTTTAAAAATATTTATTTGTTTATACAGTAATATAATATCTACTGACTAAAATTGAATTAATGGAAATTAGAGTATTTTGATTAAAGATCAATGTTTTGTGTCTACACAATGTGCTTACAATATAATATTTTGACTTGATTGAAGAAAAGTCTAAATCAGCATTTCAAAGTTTTTATTTTGGATGTTCAGATTTTTTAAAGAACTCTAAACACAGTAGAGGCCTTATTTGCTGTGTGGTTTAAGCATGACTAACAGATCACATTGCCTCCCACCTCCTAGGTTGGTGGTGAAGGGGGGGGGGGGGGGGGGGGGCTTTGTGGCTGATTCGTCTCAAGTATGCATTTACAGAACACCCCTGGGTTTGAATCACAGATAAAATTGCCTCCCACCCTCCTTCTTTTTTTTTTTTGGGGGGGGGGGATAGGAGGGTGGTTGGGCTTGGTCACTGATTAATCTAAAGTGTTCATTTACAAAACACTGTCTAGGTTCGAATCTCCTTTGGGGGGAGGGGTGTGGTTGGGCTTGGTCGCTGATTGGTCTAAAGTGTTCATTTACAAAACACTGCCTAGGTTTAAATCTCCTTGGGGGGAGAGGGGGTGGTTGGGCTTGGTCGCTGATTGGTCTAAAGTGTTTATTTACAAAACACTGCCTAGGTTTGAATCTCCTTTGGGGGGGGGGGGAGGGGTGTGGTTAGGCTTGGTCACTGATTGGTCTAAAGTGTTCATTTACAAAACACTGCCTAGGTTCGAATCTCCTTTGGGGGAGAGAGGTGTGGTTGGGCTTGGTCGCTGATTGGTCTAAAGTGTTCATTTACAAAACACTGCCTAGGTTCGAATCTCCTTTGGGGGGGAGGGGGGTGGTTGGGCTTGGTCGCTGATTCGAGGTCTAAAGTGTGCACTTAACACTCCTAGGTTCAAATCCCGCTCTGTCAGATCCTAGTTTGAGAAAGTTTGTCAGTTTGCGAACCAAAGGTCAGTAATTTTCTCAGGGTTCTCCAGTTTTATCCACCATCCCAGAACTAACCACTTTAATATAATTGAGAGTCTTGACTGGATGTAAAATACTATTACTCCACTCCCAGCACCTAGGATCCGATTCAACTTAGGTGTAAAACACCGTTGCTCCTCTCTCGTCACTTAGGTTCCAATCCAACTTAGGTGTAAAACACCGTTGCTCCACTCTTGTCACCTAGGTTCCAATCTAACTTAGGTGTGAAACACCATTGCTCCACTCTCGTCACCTAGGTTTCAATCCCACTTATAAAGATCCAAATTATAAGGGTTGTCGTTCATATGCAGGTGATTTTCCATTTTCAGGCCACTTTGAAACCAAAAATTCCTGATTACTTAAAATCAGATGAATTTCAAATGAAGTTTCTTTTTTTTCAAATAAAGTTTCAATTTTTTCATAACTGCCTTGGTTCTATTTAACTTATGAAAATTTTGGCAAACTTTTATGGTTTGACTGATAAAAATTTTAGCAAAAAAACCAGGAAACATTTCAAAGTTGTCACCTTAAATTTATGAATGTCTTAAAAGACAACAAAATTATAAATGATCGAGTGGGGGCACATGTATTCGAGTTAACTAAGTTCGAGCCATCAAGGTTTGTTTAAATAGGATATTATAGAAAAGTGGTCAGGACGGACAGATGACTTTGAGTTATCTGAGGTATTCGAGGTAACAACATTTGAGGGATCGGAGTTTTACTGTATTTCAGTTGAGTGTACACTCAATAATTAGATCATGTTTTAAGTACACGTAATTGGATCAGCTTATAAAATGAATTGGATCATGTTATAAATAATTGGATCGGCCTATAAAGATAATTGGATCAGATTTTGGATAAAACAGTTAGATCAGATTATTATAAATGAATTGGATCATGTTATAAATAATTGGATTGGCCTATAAAATGAATTTGATCATGTTATAAATAATTGGATCAGCAAATAAAATGAATTGGATCATGTTATAAATAATTGGATTGCCTTATAAAAATAATTGGATTATGTTATTAATAATTGGATCAGCCTATAAGATAAATTGGATCATGTTGTTATAAATGGTTCAATCAAAAAAGTTAATAGTCAAATTAATAAAACCAATGTAACAATTAGTTAATTTTTTTTTTCGGTGGAAATATTTTTAATTGGGATATCTGCAATGATGGATTATGAATATATAAATTTAATATTTCAAAGTGATGTCTGTTTGTATCATATTCATGAGATTATGAAAATAAACACCATTGAAATTGCTATAATAGTGATAACAAAACTGTTCATACAATTTATCTGGAGAGAGAGAGAGAGAGAGAGAGGAGAGAGAGAGAGAGAGAGAGAGAGAGAGAGAGAGAGTTTTCACAATTGTGCTATGCACACACTCACAGAGTGAGAGAGAGATTTGACATGTGTGCAATGCACTGAGAGAGAGAGAGAGAGAGAGAGAGAGAGAGAGAGAGAGAGAGAGAGAGAGAGAGAGAGAGAGAAATTTGAACATGATATGTGCAATTCACACACACACAAACACACAGTCAGAGAAAAAGATTTGACATGTGTGCAGTGCACAAACACACACAGAGAGAGAGAGAGAGAGAGAGAGAGAGAGGGAGAGAGAGCAAATGCATAACATAAAGTGTTTGAGCAAAAGGAACTAGTGATTTACATAATTCAACTCAAAATGAAAAGATGATTTTTTGTTTATAATATCTCATGATTCAAATTCAGTTTATCCAATTTTCAGAATGCTTTGTGAACAAAAGGTTATTTTGGGTAAACCATGGAAAGAAATGATTGTGATTGGATTAATTCATAGACATATAACTTTTCAATGGGCAATGGTAAAAATGGTTTTGTAACAAGTGGCTTAATGAAATGAAACAGGCAATTTCATTTGTTGATTGACTAAAGGATATAAATTGATTGGTCAAAATTATCAATAATGGCAGTACAGTTAGTTCAGTATATGGATCTACGTTTGACAATAGACAATGCCCCTCCTGCATTTGAATATGTCCAGTATCAGGTACGTCAAACTCAAGCTGACCACTGGTCTAAAGGAATAAATAATAAAATTTTGTTTTAAAGAAATGTGAGAAAAAATTCTTTTTTTTATGATCTATGTGAAAGTTGATAAGTGTATTTTAACAAAATATTGCTTAATTTGTTGCAAGATGTGATTTTGTTATGTACGTACATGTATGTTGGGTTTAATTAATAAAGGGGGATAACTCTAATTGCATCATAAAGCAAACATGAAATTTATGACAGATGTCATAAAGTTGTACATAAATGCTCAAAACAATTTCACGTTGTTGATGAAAAATTTTTATAGCAGAATAAAAACTGCTAAACTTGAATTTGAAAAATAATTGATATCCATAATAAAACTTCATTAAAAATGGTTTAAGTTAATAAAGATTTGATATGCCAAATAGGAACCAGTTGCATTTACAGATACATGTACCCTATAAAAAGCCATATGAATATATATATATATATATATATATATATATATATATATATATATATATATATATATATATATATACTGTAATATATATATAATAATAATAATAATAATAATAATGAATTTATTACAATAATTAAAATTGATAATAATTATTTAGTGCAATTTGGTTTTTTTTTTTAATAACAGAAATTTAAAAAAAAAAAAATGACTAATGATAGTAGCATTCTAAGATTTTTGTATTATAAAAAAATGTTATATTATTATAACAATAATAATTATAATATTATTATTGATTTTTTTTTTTTTTTTTTTTTTTTTTTTTTTTTTTGTATCTTGGGTTGCTGTGATTCAGGAAATTTTTTGTTTTGATTTTGTAAATCCACAAGAATAATATGATGCCTCTCTGTATTTGAATGTATTTTATGGCCTTTTAATTTCTGATTGTAATCTACCACGTTGTACCTTGGTTTAAAAGTGTTCCTTTCAAACTGGCATCAGAGAATCGATATTTATGTCGCTCTCAACAATAAAGCATTTCATTTTTCACAAAATTTCCTTCTTACTAAAATTAATTGAAACAATTTTTTTTTCGGAAAGTTTACCTAACATATTTTCATTTGGTAAAGTTATCAAAAGATATTTTCTCTCAGTAAAATTACCTGCAAACACAAAATTTTTCTGTTAGTAAAAGTCACTGACACAAAATTTTTCACTTGGCAAAGTTAGCCATTACAAAATTTTCTCTTTGTATATTAGGGGAAAGTCGGCATATTTCGATCACGAAAGTTTTTAGGAACAACTCCATCTATATTACGAGGAGTCAAACCAGTTGATTTTTTAATTACAGATCGAATGTCACTCTTCATTACTAAAATTGGTGTAATCCTTATGAAGAAATCAAGTTTTACACAAAAAAAAAATATTCACAGACACAAAATCTGAAGTCGGCTTATTTCGATCACATTCCGGTTAAAATCGATCATTACCTTATTCATACTTTCGATCACATGCAATAGGCTACATACGTATATCTATCATTCTTAAAATATCTTTTTTAAGATTTGAGTTTTAAGGAGTCTAGAATAATGAATATAGCTCATTAATGGTTCTAATTATTATGTTTTTTTACAACTTTATATAATTTCTTGCCTGTCGGGGCGCTAGAGGAAGTCCATATCTGCCTAAGCTTTGTAAGTGGACGTGATAAAGTCAGGGCGAAATTACGTCTCTCTCCGATAGGTGTTTAACTTCATGATTTTTGATATTACAAATGCATTGTCCCTCTTTAAATACCCTTTTTTCCTGCATTTTTCATATATAGCAATTGCATTTGGGTCTTTCTGGTTTTCAATTTCTCTATATGAAATAAAGCCCGTCCCTATTTCCAGTTCCTTTTCTCTCCAATGGTGCATACCAACAGCCCACACGTTTGGAATTACAAAATACTTCATCCTATATAATATTTTGATTTTTTTAGATATTAAATAAAATAGGAATACATGTATAATGAATATAGGTCTCATTAAATAAGTCTACGTGTACTAAATTTTTGAAGTGTAAAGTATCTCAAGAACGTTTCATTCTTAACAGATATATATCCTATCAACGCCCCCGATATGTGTGTGTGTGTGTGTGTGTGTGTGTGTGTGTGTCAGGAGCATAGATAGGAACCAATTCTCAACCGAAGGCAAACAAGACAAAAAATAAAAGAAGACAAAAAGAAAAAAAGAAAGGAAAAAGGGAGAGGTGGTCAAAGGCGATTCAAATCTAGGGGATCCAGAGGCATGCTCCCCGGAAAAAGGAAGAAAAATGGCGTTAACTTGATGGTGCATTCTGGCGACACCTGAACCTGATATTCGCTAAAACCGTTTAAATATTAAGAAAATCTGTATGATTTAGGACAAAACATAATTTTATTTTTGTTGACTATAAATAATCTTTTCATTCTTTTCTAAATTTTTCGTTTTTCTGTAAAAAGAAATTTAAAAAAACGATCTGATTTTTACCAGACAATTGCCTGGGTTGCCTCAAAATAAGCTACGTCCATGAACACATATATTTGAAACTTATTGTTTAGTTTCAAAATTATTCAATTATTCATGTTTTAGTTCATTATATGTTATCAAAATGTCGCTTTCTGGTATAAATGGTGAAATATTGCAATTTTTCCTAAATTATTCCATGATCGAAATTACCCCTTTAAATAAAAAATAAAGTCGGGTAATTTCGATCACTTGATTTTTGCTTAAAAAAGAAAATCTGCCAGTAAATTGATTTTAAAAATGTTCTTTTTTACACATATTTATTAAACACTAGAATTTAGTCTTGCAAACGCATAGAATATATTTACTTAATGCTGAATTTCTTTCAATAATCTGAGGGAAGTTGTATCTTTAGAGTTTCGAAAAATACAGCCTATATGAAGATGGTTGTCGTTCATCTGCTATCGACCAATCAAAACACGACATGTGTGCTGTCTGTCATCTGAACGAATCTATTTTTAATAAGGGGGTTTCCAATATTCAAGGGAGATTATTCGTAAAACCCCATCGATGCACTCGTAAAGAAAAGGGGATGAAATAATGCAAGTTGATCGAAATTACACGTATGATCGAAATATGCCGACTTTCCCCTAACCAGCATTGTTTTTCTCTTGGAAAAATCAAACCAACACAAAATTTTCCTGAATTACAGTAATTTTACAGATTTTTGTCCTGAAATTGTGTATTATATATTGCTTCTTTTTTTTATTGTGTTATTTACCTGTGGTTTTTGTTTTTAACTTTTTCACCCCTAAACTTCAAATGGTATATTCCATTTCTATCAGTTTTGGAACATACTACAAATCTATAGGGGTGAAAAGTTTATATGCATTGTTGTTGTTGTTTTTTCAAGCTTTCAATGTTGTTGTTTTTTATTTGTGTTGTGAATGTAGGAAGAGATCGAGAAAGTTCGAGAAAAGCTTGTCAAGGCAGAAAATCTTGCCCAAACGGCAACGGAAGAGGCTGACCTCATGCGTCAATCATTATTAGAGTTACAATTGCGTGTATGTTGTTTTTCTTTCATTAAGACTAAAATCACTAACAAAATTTCCATACCTGTTTTTGTGTGATAGTTTATGCATTTCACCATGGTAACATGGAAATTAACATATATGTCACATAATTTATCAAATATTTCACACATGACTAAATTTTATTTTATGATGCCATTGGTTACTAAAAAAAAAAATCACAATCAATTTAATTCTCTTTATGTCATTTCCTTATTCACTTGTTTTGAAATTTTTAATTTTGCGCTTGATTAATTAAAAAAAAAAAAGTTTTCTTTGTTCAAAATTGTCCATGGAGCTTATGCCATAACTTGGATATAGTGTCATCTTCTGTAAAGTTAATTGTCAGTTAATCCTAAGACTTCATGTGCTAATGAACGCATGTTGTTCTCCATACAGCTTTAAGGCAATTTATTGGCCAAGCTGTCTAAAGTGCACAGCTTACATATCTCAGTCCCTCTCATTGCCTAGGTCTGAATCTAACTATGCTATTAAATCACTTCATTCCCCCCCACACACACACACACACACACACACACACACACACACACACACACACACACACAGAGAGTGACTGCCTTAGTCTGAATCCAATTATGCTATTAAATCACTTTTTGGACCACTCAGCTACCCAGGCCCCTGGTATGTTGGAGGTAACCAGACAGAGTGCCAGAAGAAGAAACGTACCTAACAAAAAACTGACAAACTTTCTCATACAAGGTTCTGTCTGACTGAAAAGTTGAACCTAGGCTCTTAGAGACAATGTTTTAGACCACTCAGCTACCCTTGGGCCCCTAGAACTAAGAGTGCCAGAAGAAACAACTTACCTAACTAGAAACTGACAAACTTTCTCACACAAGGTTCTTTCTGACTGAGAGTTGAACCTAGGCTCTTAGAGACAATGTTTTAGACCACTCAGCTACCCTTGGGCCCCCAGAACTAAGAGTGCCAGAAGAAACAACTTACCTAACTAGAAACTGACAAACTTTCTCACACAAGGTTCTTTCTGACTGAGAGTTGAACCTAGGCTCTTAGAGACAATGTTTTAGACCACTCAGCTACCCTTGGGCCCCCAGAACTAAGAGTGCCAGAAGAAACAACTTACCTAGTTGAAACTGACAAACTTTCTCACACAAGGTTCTTTCTGACTGAGAGTTGAACCTAGGCTCTTAGAGACAATGTTTTAGACCACTCAGCTACCCTTGGGCCCCCAGAACTAAGAGTGCCAGAAGAAACAACGTACCTAACAAAAACTGACAAACTTTCTCACACAAGGTTCTGTCTGAGAGGGATTTGAACCAAGGCCCTGAAAAGCAAGTGAGTGTGATCCACAAATTGTGTGCTTTAGACCACTTGGCCACAGGGATTCCTGCAAAAAAAATGAAGTCATAATAGAAGTCACATTTAGTTCCATTTATCAAATATCCGAATCACATTTACTTACTAATTTATCAAATCTATTTATCAAAAAATCTACCCTATCAAATCAATGGCTGGTACCTGATACAGTTACAACTGTCTTGACTGGAGAGTTTTTACAAGTGACCTTTTATTTGAAATAACAACTCATATTTTTTTAGTAATTTTGTTCCTGCTAATTTCAATATATTGTTATATTCTGTAGAATATATGCTAGTCATAATTAACACTTTACATTGATAATTATATTGCATAGTCATTAGTTAAAATGTTTCTTTCAGAATCACAAATTGAATCACTTTTGTTTATTATTCATATTTGTTCATTCATTCATTTACATGTTTCTTACTTCCTTTGTTTATTGATTTATTTCTTCATTTATTCTTTTCATCATTTGTTTGTTCCGTTATTTATTAATTACTTATTATTTATTTATTTATTAATTTATTTATTTATTTATTTCGACTGAACTTTATAACTTAAAATTGATCATTTAATCTACTTACTAACTATTTGCACATCTATATGCATTTGCATTCATTAATGCCTGTAATCACTGTCAGCTTTTTTTTGTTAGAGTTGCCTCCCTTTGACTGACACTTGAATTTCAACACTGATGAAGACAAAAGTTCTGTTGATGCTTAAACTACATTACAGATCGTTGTGTCAAAACAAAAAGTTCATATGTTTTTCTGTACTTTTTGGTTTTTAAAATTTTCCAAAAAAATCCTCTTATATTCTTTGACCAATTTTTTATTATTATCATTATTTTTTTTTTTCTTTTAGAAATTTTAATGGTTATCCAGTCCGTTTAGTTTTACTTTGTAACAATATTTATACATTGTTTTTATAAGAAAATCAAAAACAAAAAATTAATTCAAAAATTTGTCATTTACATTTAAATTCTGATGTTCATGATCATGATGCACATAGTGTACATAGTCATGATAATAAACATATGCGTCCAATATCATTTTTAGTAAATAAAAAATTATTTTTAGCTAATAATCATTTTAGCTGATGCTGTCATAATACAGTTGAGATAATAATCTGATATTAATATACTTGTATCTTCAATTTCTGTCAAATATTATTGTTGATATTTCAAAAATTTTGTAAAATAAATTTTACTTGGAATGGAGAGAAGTGGAATAATGGTGTTTAACACCACAGTCAAGATTCTTTCACTAATATTGAGGCAGTCAGTTCTAGGAATGGTGGGGGAAACTGGAGTGCCCAGAGAAAACAATAAGCCTTCTGCAAGCAAAGTGGCAAAATTTCTCAGAAACTTTGAATTTGTCTGGGTAATATTTTAACTTCAGCAGTCTGAGACTCTGTGATCTGTAATCAGGGCTTTAGACCTTTCTGCCACCAAGGTCCCTAAAATTTGATTTTGAATAAAAAAACCTTGATAAAACAAACCAACTCTATATCTTGCCTGACATGTTGCTGAAATTTTAAATTTTTTAATTTGGAAGTTTTTTTGGTTTGTATTTCAGGCTTCTTCTGCAGGTTCTAAACCTGTCAGTAACTGATACAGATGGTGAAGATCTAGAGGTAAGCTATATCATAGATTTATCTCCCTTGAAGTGATCATAATCCCATGACACACTTTTGGCCTTTCCCATTGGTTCCCATGTTAGATAGGCCATTTTTAAGATATTGCTGTGGGTTCTGGTATGAAGTAGGTACAATAAAGGACACACCATTTGAAAGGGAATTTATGACATTCTAATAATCAGTTTTAAAATAGTAACATCATTGTTGGTTTTTTTTTCCCTAAATGAGATTATGGTGCCATATGTACAAATAACATGTCAAACACATGGATCCAATGGAATCCACCAGCACAACATGATACCTCATAGCGTTTGTGCAAAACAATTCTTCTATTGGCAATGGAATCACATTAAGGGAACTTTTCCTGTAAAAATGACTTTTTTTGGGAATATTTGATGTAAATGTTATCCATTTATTCCGCACAAACATTAAGAGGTATTGATCATGTGGTATGGTGGCTAGTTCATTTGCAACCTTGATGCAACTGACCAATTTACCTTGGTTGATACACATTTCCCATACACATAACCTCATTTTTGTTATTGGTGTTTCTTCTTATTTCCAGTGGCATAAGGTTTGTGTATGAGATTTTACCATTCCTACCACTTAATATTAGCATTCTAATGTTTTAGAGTTTCTATTTTGAACCAAGGTTCATGCAACCGGACCTTTTTTTGACCTGGGAGTGTTAAATGTAACCCTTGGTATTTCTGGAGAGTTATCTCCCTTTAATAATACCTTCTGTATATACTCAAATTAAATGAAATTTACATCCTTTTGCACATTGTTTTATTAAATTCAGATTATACAAGATTTACCTCCCTTGGAACACTATATGGTCTATAAGTTTGTTTATAACAAAAATTATCTCCCTTTAAACACCATCAATCACCTGTCATGGCAATCACCATTAAATATATAAATTAGATCATCTTTCCATTTGTAACAAAACAACTTGGACACGTGATGTTAAAACCAGAATTTTTATTGAATTCTTGAAGGTTATTGATGTTGCGATGTGTGTAATGGTGTGTGTCAGATGTGTGCAATGCCAGGGTTTTTATATGGTATCTATTTACCAACAACCAGAAGATGACCATCCTGTTTTTGTTTTCAAGGGAAAATGACCATCCTGTTTTTGTTTACGAGAGAAACAATATTATTATTGTCTGAATCTTTAACTTAAGGTTCAAATAAGTACAACCTTAAAGTTCAAATACGGACTTTAAAATTTATGAAAATTTGCCAACTCCTAAATGTCTGAATGTATGAACATATTTTATTACACATTTAGACCAGGGTCAAGGACCTTTTGCATTATATGTCAATCAAAAATAAGCTTGGTATAAAGACCACCTGTCTATAAAATCTATATTTCTAAGTTTATGTAAATGGTCTTTATTTCCAGGTTTTCTGTATAGTTGTATTACATTTGTTTGATTAAAATTTGATCTACAGGGAGTAGATGTAAACAGGGCAGTGAGCTAATCTTAACTGACCAAGAATGAGTGGGTCATATCTGGAAATTCTTTGTTATTATGACCCACAAAAATTTTTTCATCTGGTGGGTCAAATATATTTACCAGGGCAAGATTTTATGTATACACCAAGGGGAAAAAGATTATATTTATTGACATTGCATGTATTGGATTTTTCAGGCCCTTTTTCAGGGAATTTTTACAGCAAAAGTTTTATACAATCGGAATGTGGGAGGAAAAAATTATCTACTACCTATTGTGTAAGAAAGAGAAATCTAAATCCATATTCTAACATTGTTCAATCCAAAAACTCTCTAAAGCTCATTCTGGAAAAGAACAAAATGGACCTAAGGTTAAGATCCTCTATCTCACTATCAAGTCATAGATTTAATAATTTCATAAATTTAATGTCTATAAATTTAAATTGTCACCAATTTATATTATGGCTGCTCAGAGGACCAAAAGTTTGAAAGTAACAAGGGTATGTGTATCTAAATATATCATAATAAGCTGTTGTCTTGTGAAGTATTGTCTTGTGTGTTACCTTGTGTAATATTTTATGGATTTGGTTGTTTTCAAAAAAAAAAAAAAAAAAAAAAAAAAAAAAGAGAAAGAGAAATAGAAAAAAAGAATAAAAAATATTAAATATTTAAATAAGTGTTAAAAATTAATTGATTAGTCAGTAATCTTAGTTTTTCATTTCCTTTTTTTCATTACAGTGCTCATCTTATTATCTAACATCATATGACATTTGTTGTCCATGATTATAAAATTGACAACATTTTTAAAAAATTGGGACTGATCCAGTCTATGGGATAAACATGTATTTGAATTAATTTTTTAATTTTTCCTTTTCTTTTATTTCCATATTTATTTTTGAAAATAATCAAACAACAAAATTTTTAAAATTGACTGGCTTCAACATAAAGGCATCTTATTTTGCATTATATGCAAGTTTGTTGCAATTTTTGCCATTGAAATAATAGCATCAATCACTATTGTATAGTGTTTCCATGGTGACAGCTACATAGATTATTTCAATTTGTTGCTTTTTTGCCACATTCTCAATTGTTTTTGCTTTATTTTTTATATAAGATTTCAGCATTTGTATTCTGGATTTTGTTCCTAGAGAAAAAAAATGTGTCTTCTTTTTATGCTATCAACATGAGTTTTTAGTTTTTTTTTTAAATTTTTTAATTGATTAATTTATTAATTATTTAATTAATTAATTGGTACAGTAACTTTGAGCTATTGTCTTAAGTTTATAAATGTCTCTTGGGCAATGTTTTCATTTTACAATTCTTAATGTGTTATAATTTTTCTGTATTGTGCAAAATGTATATGGATAACAAAAAGGTTTTGCAGATTTTTGTTTTCAATTGGTCTACATTGTCCAATCAGATAGAAGTATTCTCTAAAATTGTCCAATCAGATAGAAATGTTCTCTAAAATTGTCCAGTCAGATAGAAGTGTTCTCCAAAATGGTCCAATCAGATAGAAGTGTTCTCTTAAATTGTCCATTCAGAAAGAAGTGTTCTCTTAAATGGTCCAATCAGATAGAAGTGTTCTCTAAAATTGTCCAATCAGATAGAAGTGTTTTCTAAAATGGTCCAATCAGATAGAAGTGTTCTCTAAAATTGTCCAATCAGATAGAGGTGTTCTCCAAAATTGTCCTATCAGATAGAAATGTTCTCTTAAATTGCCCTATCAGATAGAAATGTTCTCTAAAATGGTCCAATCAGATAGAAGTGTTCTCTTAAATTGTCCATTCAAATAGAAGTGTTCTCTTAAATGGTCCAATCAGATAGAAGTGTTTTCCAAAATTGTCCAATCAGATAGAAGTGTTCTCTAAAATTGTTCAATCAGATAGAAGATGATTAGAATTCATTCATATTTTATATTGTTACTTATATTCATGTGGATAAAAATATAATTTTTTTTACTGAAAATACTTCATATTGTTTTGGATTATTTGTGATTCCAATTGTGTCGTGTTCAGGATAAATCTGTTAGAAACTGCTAGGTCTTTTTTTTCTAAACTGTAGACAATAAAAATGATAACATATATAAGATAATAAAAATAGTTTCAGATGATTTTTATGAGACTTTTAAATGATTTAAAAAGCTACAAAAATAAATGTCAATAATCCACTGTTGTATAAATATTTGTCAAATATTGTGTTTATTAGACATTGGTGAACATTTTAGCCTAATTTTGTAGGTTGATTGAAATAGCAGCACTATATGTCTCAAATAATTTTTTTTTTTCAAAATGAATTAACAATAAGATTTAAAATTTAAATTTGTATTAAATTTTGTTTGAGCTAGTCACTGGTGAAAACTTTGGCTTAATATAAAATGAGGATATAAGGAAGGAAATTCTACTTTTTAATGAATTAAACTTTTTTTTTTTTTTTTTTTTTTTTAAAAAATAATGTTTGAACAAAAATTATTTTAGACATTGTTTGAAAATTTTAGCCTCATTTTAGAGGCTGAGTGAAAAAGATGATATTATGTGTCTTGAATAAATTTGATTTTTTTCGTAATGAATTGTCAAAAAGTTTTAAAATTAAAATCTGCATTAAATTTATTTTAACTAGGCACTGGTAAAAAATTAAACATGATATAAAAGGCTAGTAAAGACAAAGACATTTCTTATCAATTTTTAGTTTTGCAAATGATGTTCCCCCACTAAAGGGACTTTATATAATAAAGCAAGCTGCTTAAATTTAATTGTTGACATATTGCAAGCCTGGGTTTATCAAGGCCCGCAAAAACCTGTATGGCTGTCAGCACAACATCGTTGATAAGTATGATGATACTTTACAGTGATTTTGCTATGTTTTTTAAAAACTACCTTCCACCTTTCAGATTGGGAAAATTTGGACCCTTTTTATGTCAGATATTATGCTCAGAATTTTGAAGTTCATTGCAGAGATTTTATATTGTGACAATATCTAACATTTTTTGTCTGTCAGAACAGTTTTGGACAACTGGATTTAACTTAAACTATTTGATTGTGTGTCACTGTTGCCTTTTGGGGAATTTACATTGTCAAATTGGGAAATTTTATTATCAAATCAATTATATCTCAATGGGAAACTATTTATTCGGTAGTAATTTTAGGCAAACAAAACCAGTGCTGTATCCAAACTTATAATGGATCTATAGTTTTGTGTTCCTTTCATTCTCGATTTTGATTTCACACGTTGTGGGTGTGCCCAGCTAGACAGGAGTTGCTTACCCTTCAGAGCATCTGACCTCACTTCCCTTGTTTGACTTCACGTGTTTAACTGATTAAAGTTTTTATAGTTTTTTGTTGGGATTGTAATTTGAACATGGACTAGTATGTTTGTCTTTGATTTTGACTTTAGTGAAGGATTGTAATTTGAACATGGACTGGTATGTTTGTCTTTGATTTTGACTTTGGTTAAGGGTTGTAATTTGAACATGGACCAGCATGTTTGTCTTTGATTTTGACTTTGGTGAAGGATTGTAATTTGAACATGGACCAGTATGTTTGTCTTTGATTTTGACTTTGGTAAAGGATTGTAATTTAAACATGGACCAGCATGTTTGTCTTTGATTTTGACTTTGGTGAAGGATTGTAATTTGAACATGGACTAGTATGTTTGTCTTTGATTTTGACTTTGGTTAAGGATTGTAATTTGAACATGGACTTGTATGTTTGTCTTTGATTCTGACTTTGGTGAAGGATTGTAATTTAAACATGGACCAGCATGTTTGTCTTTGATTTTGACTTTGGTGAAGGATTGTAATTTAAACATGGACCAGTATGTTTATCTTTGATTTTGATTTGGTGAAGGATTGTAATTTAAACATGGACCAGTATGTTTATCTTTGATTTTGACTTTGGTTAAGGATTGTAATTTGAACATGGACCAGTATGTTTGTCTTTGATTTTGACTTTGGTGAAGGATTGTAATTTGAACATGGACCAGCATGTTTATCTTTGATTTTGACTTTGGTTAAGGATTGTAATTCGAACATGGACTAGGATGTTTGTCTTTGATTTTGACTTTGGTGAAGGATTGTAATTTGAACATGGACCAGCATGTTTATCTTTGATTTTGACTTTGGTTAAGGATTGTAATTCGAACATGGACTAGGATGTTTGTCTTTGATATTGACTTTGGTTAAGGATTGTAATTTAAACATGGACTGGTATGTTTATCTTTGATTTTGACTTTGGTTAAGGATTGTAATTTAAACATGGACCAGTATGTTTATCTTTTGATTTTGACTTTGGTGAAGGATTGTAATTTGAACATAGACCAGCATGTTTGTCTTTGATTCTGACTTTGGTGAAGGATTGTAATTTAAACATGGACCAGCATGTTTGTCTTTGATTTTGACTTTGGTGAAGGATTGTAATTTAAACATGGACCAGTATGTTTGTCTTTGATTTTGACTTTGGTTAAGGATTGTAATTTAAACATGGACCAGTATGTTTGTCTTTGATTTTGACTTTGGTTAAGGATTGTAATTTAAACACGGACCAGTATGTTTATCTTTGATTTTGATTTGGTGAAGGATTGTAATTTAACCATGGACCAGTATGTTTATCTTTGATTTTGACTTTGGTTAAGGATTGTAATTTGAACATGGACCAGTATGTTTGTCTTTGATTTTGACTTTGGTGAAGGATTGTAATTTGAACATGGACCAGCATGTTTATCTTTGATTTTGACTTTGGTTAAGGATTGTAATTTGAACATGGACTAGGATGTTTGTCTTTGATTCTGAATTTGGTGAAGGATTGTAATTTAAACATGGACCAGTATGTTTGTCTATGATTCTGACTTTGGTGAAGGATTGTAATTTAAACATGGACCAGTATGTTTGTCTTTGATTTTGACTTTGGTTAAGGATTGTAATTTAAACATGGACCAGCATGTTTGTCTTTGATTTTGACTTTGGTGAAGGATTGTAATTTAAACATGGACCAGTATGTTTGTCTTTGATTTTGACTTTGGTTAAGGATTGTAATTTAAACATGGACCAGTATGTTTGTCTTTGATTTTGACTTTGGTTAAGGATTGTAATTTAAACACGGACCAGTATGTTTATCTTTGATTTTGATTTGGTGAAGGATTGTAATTTAACCATGGACCAGTATGTTTATCTTTGATTTTGACTTTGGTTAAGGATTGTAATTTGAACATGGACCAGTATGTTTGTCTTTGATTTTGACTTTGGTGAAGGATTGTAATTTGAACATGGACCAGCATGTTTATCTTTGATTTTGACTTTGGTTAAGGATTGTAATTTGAACATGGACTAGGATGTTTGTCTTTGATTCTGAATTTGGTGAAGGATTGTAATTTAAACATGGACCAGTATGTTTGTCTATGATTCTGACTTTGGTGAAGGATTGTAATTTAAACATGGACCAGTATGTTTGTCTTTGATTTTGACTTTGGTTAAGGATTGTAATTTGAACATGGACCAGTATGATTGTCTTTGATTTGACTTTGGTGAAGGATTGTAATTTGAACATGGACCAGCATGTTTGTCTTTGATTTTGACTTTGGTTTAGGATTGTAATTTAAACATGGACTGGTATGTTTGTCTTTGATTTTGACTTTGGTTAAGGATTGTAATTTGAACATGGACCAGTATGTTTGTCTTTGATTTTGACTTTGGTTAAGGATTGTAATTTGAACATGGATCAGCATGTTTGTCTTTGATTTTGACTTTGGTTAAGGGTTGTAATTTGAACATGGACCAGTATGATTGTCTTTGATTTGGACTTTGGTTAAGGATTGTAATTCAAACATGGATCAGTATGTTTGTATTTGGTTTTGACTTTGGTTAAGGATTGTAATTTAAACATGGACAAAGACAACAACAAAAAGACAACAACAACAAAAAGATAACAACAAAAAAGACAACAACAACAACAACAACAAAAAGACAACAACAATAACAAAAAGACAACAACAACAAAGACAACAACAAAAAACAACAACAATAAAAAACAGCAACAAAAATACAACAAAAGACAACAACAACAACAAAAAGACAACAACAACAAAAAGACAACAACAAATTACATTTCATGCAATGAATAAATTTTAGTTTTGTAAAATTCATGAAGATGAATAAATGATAAAGATTGTGTTTAAATGTGCATCAAATGTTTGTTTTAAACAGACAACAATTTGATATAATAATGTTAAAAAAAAACCACTGCTTTAGATCATTACTTTTATCTCTTTATAAAAAAAGTTCGAGATTGGTATCAGTATTTATATAACATGAGATGATCCATTAAGAAACACTGACTTAGCTGTGTCCCTTGTCTTATACCTAGATTTATCTTAAACTAATTTCCTCCAAGCCTTATTTTTGCTGTTGATAAATTCATTCCTCAATGTCTTAATCACCCCCCCCCCCAAATTCCAATTAAAAAACTGTTTAGAAAAATCAATAAAGTAAAAGGGTTTATTATCAATAACCAAAACATCCGATTAATGTCGTTTAGAAAACTTCCGATAAACTCCGTTTAGAGAAATCAATACAAGAAAGGCGTTTATTAATTATCAGTTTTATGTCTTTTTATTGCGTGTTGCGCGTTATCAGACAGCAGAATAAACATCTTGTTTAATCATTACACATAATTAAATAGTTGATAACTTTTTATCGATTTTTCTTGACACGAAATTATTTTCCATTCATAAAACAGAAGTTTTTTTCTGATTGGTAATCATCTTGGTCATACCTAAGTTTGTAATTTGTAACGATAATTGATTCAATCGGTTCTACCACTAGGGGTTTGAAATTTGTAAAATAAAACAAATAAAATTTCTCTGATTTCCTTGTTTCTTCTGTTCAAATCCATCAAAATGTAGGTTTATAACAGGTAGTGAATTTAAACATTTTTAGGGGGTATGGAGAATTTCAGAGTGTATTCAAGAATTTGTTGAATTTAGACAGAAATTTGGTCACTCTTTTACTTTAAATTCAGTCTGTATGCCCTAATTGTCAATCTATCCATCAGTTATTGTGTCCTAATTGTCAATCTATCCATGAGTCTGTATGTCCTAATTGTAAATCTATCCATCATTGTATGTCCTAATTGTCAATCTTTTCATCAGTATGTATGTCCTAATTGTCAATCTTTTCATCAGTATGTATGTCCTAATTGTAAATCTATCCATCAGTATGTATGTACTAATTGTTAATCTATACATCAATCTGTTTGTCCTTATTGTCAATCTGTCCATCAGTCAGTATGTCCTAATTGTCAATCCATCCACCAGTCTGTATGTCCTAATTGTCAATCTCTCCATTAGTCTGTATGTCCTAATTGTCAATCTATCATCAGTTTGTATGTCCTAATTGTCAATCCATCCACCAGTCTGTATGTCCTAATTGTCAATCTATCCATCAGTCTGTATGTTCTAATTGTCAGTCTGTCCATTAGTCTGTTTGTCCTAATTGTCAATCTATCATCACTTTGGATGTTTTTATTGTCAATCTCTCCATTTGTCTGTATATCCTAATTGTCAAGCATCCATCAGTATGTATGTCCTAATTGTCAATCTTTCCATCAGTCTGTATGTCCTAATTGCCAGTCTGTCCATCAGTCTGTATGTCCTTATTGTCAATCTATCCATCAGTCTGCATGTCACAATTGTCAATCTATCAAATAGTCTGTATTTTGTAATTGTCAATCTTCCTGGTTTCAGATATTAAAGTTTTTTCTACCATTATATAATGAACTGCCATAATATAAGGGACTTTTCTGTTTACCGTGCCCTGAAACCATGAACCCTCAAACTATCTAACTCAAAACATGTCTTGATATTTCACTTATTTGAAACAGACCATAGTATAGATTTTTGGGTATTAGTTTACTTAGGTAAAAAATAATTACAAATATTTAAGTCTTTTCATGGTGATAATTTTTAAAACACAGGTAAAGAGTGGATCAATATTTCTGAAACAGGTTATACATGTATAGGTATTGAGAAAGTCTATAACAATCAATATTCTGAAACAGATTATAGATCAGCATGCATTCAAAATCAATTCCAAAAAACCAATATGGAGTAATCAGGCATGGATCCAGACATGACAGTCACCCAGCCATGAGTGTGCCTTGTTAACATCTTCCAATATGCTGAATGAAAAAATTGTACACAATCATATTTTTTTCTGCAAGAGGATAAATAATGAAATATAATATAGCACCAATTATAGGTATGGATCACAGCTTATGCTATGTCAGACTCTGAAGTGAGCCATTTTTGGATCATCTTGATTAACCCTTTAGGCTATTGGCACAACTTGTGTTAGAATATGTCAGACTCTGAAGTGAGCCATTGTTTGTATCATCTTGATTAATCCTTTGGGCTATTGGCACAACTTGTGTTAGAATATGTCAGACTCTGAAGTTAGCTATTGTTTGTATCATCTTAATAAATCCTTTAGGCTATTGGCACAACTTGTGATAGAATATGTCAGACTGTGAAGTGAGCCATTGTTTGTATCATCTTGATTATTCCTTTAGGCTATTGGCACAACTTGTGTTAGAATATGTCAGACTCTGAAGTGGGCCATTGTTTGTATCATCTTGATTAATCCTTTGGGCTATTGGCACAACTTGTGTTAGAATATGTCAGACTCTGAAGTTAGCTATTGTTTGTATCATCTTAATAAATCCTTTAGGCTATTGGCACAACTTGTGATAGAATATGTCAGACTGTGAAGTGAGCCATTGTTTGTATCATCTTGATTATTCCTTTAGGCTATTGGCACAACTTGTGTTAGAATATGTCAGACTCTGATGTGAGCCATTGTTTGTATCATCTTGATTAACCCTTTAGGCTATTGGCACAACTTGTGTTAGAATATGTCAGACTCTGAAGTGAGCCATTGTTTGTATCATCTTGGTTAATCCTTTAGGCTATTGGCACAACTTGTGATAGAATATGTCAGACTCTGATGTGAGCCATTGTTTGTATCATCTTGATTAATCCTTTAGGCTATTGGCACAACTTGTGATAGAATATGTCAGACTCTGATGTGAGCCATTGTTCGTATCATCTTGATTAACCCTTTAGGCTATTGGCACAACTTGTGTTAGAATATGTCAGACTCTGAAGTGGGCCATTGTTTGTATCATCTTGATTAATCCTTTAGGCTTTTGGCAGAACTTGTGATAGAATATGTCAGACTAAGACGTGAGCCATTGTTTGTATCACTTTGATTAATCCTTTAGGCTATTGGCACAACTTGTGATAGAATATGTCAGACGGTGAAGTGAGCCATTGTTTGGACCATCTTAATAAATCCTTTAGGCTATTTGCACAACTTGTGATAGAATATGTCAGACTCTGACGTGAGCCATTGTTTGGATCATCTTAATTAATCCTTTAGGCTATTGGCACAACTTGTGATAGAATACATCCTATAGACAATATAACCCTTATGGCCAACATCTTGACTGCAACCTCTTCTCCATATCACAAACCACTAGGGTAGCTCAGTTGGTAGAGTGAACCCCAGCTGAGTCGGAACAAGCCTTGAAAATTGGTAGTGAATGTTATTTCTCCAAGCACTTGCATTTAGAAATGAAAGTCACTGGGTCCTTCAGAAGAGACCTTAAAAACTAATGCCCTGTGTCACGGCAGGAGTGGCAGGCTAAAGAACCCTCTGTGCACATTGCCCTAAGAGCACTGCAAAAGTCAAAATTTTTGACACTTCATCTATATCTGGTGACGTCTCAATATGAGAGAAATATTCTTGACTGGGATGTTAAATCCCATTCAATCAATCAATCCACACTACAACATTGGGCAGGTACTTCTTTACATAGCCCTTTTCCCTAAATAAAAGCTAAAATTTTGTTTTTGTTGTCCCTTAACATGGGCTTCTGGATCTGCCATTAATTATTGTGCTTGACCAAGCCAGTGAAGATTCTGAGATATTGAGGTGGTCAGATTTAAATTTTTGGGATGTTATTTTAAGGGTGCCATAAGAAAAACAATGACCTTTTTGTCTAGAAACTTACAGACAGATTTCTCAAACTAGGAGACTGCCAGAGTGGGATTTGAGCTGAAGAGGATGAGAAGCGCTATGATTTGTAATCTGAGGTTTCAGACCTTTCAGACCTTCCTAGGTTTGAAGGACACATATGCTATTTTAAGATGTTTGAGTTACCAGATTAGATTTTAATTATTACAAAGATAATTCTATGGAACTAAAAAAAGCATTGACTTTCTTAGAAAATGATGTCTTGGGCCTTGTTAAAGCATCATAAGAAAACATAATTATATTGAAATTTTTTTATAACAATAACAAGAAGAAGAAATCTTTAGAGTACTCGCTCCATAAGTGGGAGGTCATGGGTTTGAACCCCGACTGGGTCTGACTCAAGACTTGAAAGTGTAATGACTGTTCTTTTGCAAAGCACTCGGCAATACAAAATGAAAGTCACGGTTCTTTCGGAAGGGAACTTAAAATAAACCAGGTCCCGTGTCACAGTAGGCTTGGCACGATAAAGAACCCTGCTGTATAATGCCATCAGTGCAATGCACAGGCAAAATTTCTGCACTTTCGCCTATAGCTGGCGACGTCTCGATATAAGTGAAATATTCTTGACTGGGACGTCAAACACCATTACACAAACACCCTCTTTTGCAAAGCACTTGGCATTATGAAATGAAAGTCATACTTCTTTCTGATGGGAACTTAAAATAAATGAGGTCCCGTGGCACTTGCTAAAGTTCTGTAGTTTTTTCTGGGTACTCAGGATTCCTCCACAATCCAAGGAGTGACCACCTTGATGTTAGTGAAAGAATCTTGACTGGATCATTAAACTCTGTTACTCCACTCCACCCCTTCAATCCAAAGATATACTTTGTTCTGAGAAATGGAAAAACAGGATTTTTTGTGAAAGATAGTCACTGGAAATAAGTGTCAAAGTATCAAAAATCAAGGTTAGGTGCAACATAACAATGAAGGTCCATTAAAAAAAGTTCATTTGTTAAAATCATTTTATTTTTAGTCTTTCTTGATTTTACTGAGTAAATATCATCCAACCACAGATGATTCCAATTTAAAAAAAAAGTTTTATATAAAAAAGAAAATCAATTGTATAATTTGAAACAGACTATAGGTTTCAGAGGCTGATTGTTTGAAAAGTAAACACGTTCTTTTGTCAGAATTATGACGGGTTGATTCCAACGAAGGGGAATTAGATGTGAAGATAATGGACTACAAAACACCAGGCTTGTCTTATCCAAGAGTTGGATTAATAATCGCTGAGTTTTTACCTGTCAATAAATTAGTTTACCCAGAGGCAGTTTCTATAGCGATATCCTTAAATAGCCATATGAAAACATTGGTTGATTTAAATATAAGTTTGGTATTTAGTATTGGGATTTTACAGTTGACAGGTTTAGTTTGATATCACTTTGGATTAAGTATGAGTTGCTATCAAGTAGATATTTGTAAACTCGTTAATACCTGTGGTTACCTGTGGTTATATGAAATGTTTTGTAATTAGAAGCTTGTTTATTTTTCAAATGACAAATAATGCATGGAAAAAAGATGACAAAATTAACGGTGACAAAACCAGGAAAGGTAATATTTAATAAAATCCAGAATTTTAAAATGGTTTTTATAAAAAAAAAAATCACATGGAATTATTTATTTATGTATTTATGATTGATTGATTGATTTATTTATTATTATTATTTATTTTTTATTCATTAATTTTATTTAATTATCTATTTATTTCTTTTTAAAAATTTTTATTCATTCATTTTATTTATTTTTTTATCATTTATTTATTTTTGGTTCATTTTATTTATTTATTTATTTATTTTATTTATTTATTTAATTTTTAATTCATTAATTTTATTTAATTATCTATATTTTTATCTTTTTGAATCATTTTATTTATTTATTTATTTATTTATTTATTTATTTATTTTTGTTTGTTTTTAAAATTGACAAAATCAAAAAACATATTCATGGAAGGTGTTTATTCATATTTGAAAGATCTTAAGAGGAGGAGGAGGGAGTCAAAAAAAATTATTACTACATGTATAATAAGCTTTTCAGGCTTAGACATGATTAGAAATTAAAAAACTCAACCCAAAATTTTGCCAAAAGTTTTCATGAAGAATTGAACAGGTAAATGTTTTTATCTATGCATGTCAAAGATCAAAATGATTTCTGCATCCAAACTTTTCATCTCTGTCAATGAAAACACCTTTCTAAAACCATATAAAAATAAATAAATACAAAAAAAAAAAAAATAAGCAATTGCAAAAAAAAAAAAAATAAATAAATAAATAAAATAAATAAAATATCCTACAAGGTATTACGTTAATTCCTTTGTAAACCAGCTTCAGCTTTTGTGATTTTGTTTAAAATTTTCTGGCTAGAAATTTTTTTTTATTTATGGTGGCATTACTGGTTTGTTTGTGGGTGTGTGTTGGCATAGTTTATTTTTTGTTGGTTTGTGTAAGTGGTTTTTGTTGGCCTAGCTGATTTTGTTGGTTTGTGTAAGTCAGGTGGTGTTGACATAGCTGATTTTGTTGGTTTGTGTAAGTCAGGTGGTGTTGGCATAGCTGATTTTGTTGGTTTGTGTAAGATGGTTGTGTTGGCCTAGATGATTTTGTTGGTTTGTGTAAGTCAGGTGGTGTTGACATAGCTGATTTTGTTAGATTGTGTAAGTCAGGTGGTGTTGACATAGCTGATTTTGTTGGTTTGTGTTAGTGGGTGGTGTTGGCATAGCTGATTTTGTTGGTTTGTGTAAGTGGGTTGTGTTGGCATAGCTGATTTCGTTGGTTTGTGTTAGTGGGTGGTGTTGGCCTAGCTGATTTTGTTGGTTTGTGTAAGTAGGTGGTGTTGGCATAGCTGATTTTGTTGGTTTGTGTAAGTCAGGTGGTGTTGACATAGCTGATTTTGTTGGTTTGTGTAAGTCAGGTGGTGTTGACATAGCTGATTTTGTTGGTTTGTGTAAGTGGGTTGTGTTGACATAGCTGATTTTGTTGGTTTGTGTAAGTGGGTTGTGTTGACATAGCTGATTTTGTTGGTTTGTGTAAGTGGGTGGTGTTGACATAGCTGATTTTGTTGGTTTGTGTAAGTGGGTTGTGTTGACATAGCTGATTTTGTTGGTTTGTGTAAGTGGGTTGTGTTGGCATAGCTGATTTTGTTGGTTTGTGTTAGTGGGTGGTGTTGGCATAGCTGATTTTGTTGGTTTGTGTAAGTGGGTTGTGTTGACATAGCTGATTTTGTTGGTTTGTGTTAGTGGGTGGTGTTGGCATAGCTGATTTTATTGGTTTGTGTAAGTGGGTTGTTTGGCCTAGCTGATTTTGTTGGTTTGTTTTTTTTTATATTTTTATTATTTTGTCATTCAATATACATACAAATATAATAATACATAATACAATTTTATATACGAATCAAAAGTTATAAATATACAATAAAGTGTATCCCTTATATTTTTACCAGTATATATTGAATGTTTCATGGAGAGAGAGAGAGAGAGAGAGAGAGAGAGAGAGAGAGAGAGAGAGAGAGAGAGATGTATAACCAGTAGTTTTCGTTTTTAGTTAGTAATTGTTAAAAAATGTCCCCAAGATCTTAAAAATTGTTCATATTCCCCTTTTCGTGTTGCTATAGATTTTTGAATATTTATCATATCTTTAATAGTATTTTGATAGGCACTTGGACACAATTTTCTATTCAAGCATCTTGATTTATATATATAATATTTTGTTTGTGTAATAATTAGATTTTTAAAATTATTTTTGACAATAAAATCTCCGAAAATAAACACTTTTTTTGTTAAAGGTATTAAAATATTGTTATTGAGGAACCATTCATCTATTTGCTGCAGAAAAGTTTGAACAACTTCGCATTCCCAAAATAAATGCAATATAGTTTCATGGTGTTGTTCACAAAAAGTACAAAAGGGATCGTTTCTCTGTTTTATTTTGTATAAGAGGTCATTTGTACCAAGAATATTATGTATGATTCTATACTGAAACCAATGCAATTTGGTTCCAGCTAGAGGGTTGAATATGTTTTTATATATAATTTTCCAATTCTCAATATTTAAATTATCAAATAAATTGTCCCATTTTTCTCTAGAAACTGGTTTGGAGAGGTTATATTTTAGATTATCATATGTTTACTAATAATATCACTATTTTTGTATGTGTGATAACTCAAATTTACACAAGTTGATATCAGCCCGAGTGATATCACACCCCTAGAAAAGTGATATCACACCCCTAGAAAAGTGATATCACACCCCTCATAAATTTCCGATAATGGCTGATTTTTAGTGTCGCTTCAGTTTGATACTGACTGTTTATGGTTAACACGATGAGCATGTGTGCAGTACATTCATGTATCAGTTGTATTTAAATTAATTTTAAACAGAGTTTCGGAATTTGCAAACATACAAACACATCGGAGAGGTACAACTAGTTTACACTGATTGTGCACGACGGCACTTGAAAATATAAACGATGCTGGCTTCAAGCTGAGACAAGTATGTCAAGACAAAAATGAGACATCAGTTCGAAGCAGGAACTGTTCACCCGTACAAAATATCAATTAATAATATGTTGTCATCACTATCATCAATAAATAAACTTACAGAAGCCAAAAATTAAATCATTCCAGCTAGTAGCCAATTCGTTTCCTGTACATTTTGCGGTGACGTTTCCCTGTCATCAGTGTAACATATCCAAAATATGATGCACCTGCCGGTTCAAAAACTCAGATTCCCTGTTGTCATCACAATCATGATTAATGACTGCATGACTGCAGATCTTAAAACTAATTTGAACAACCTTCACTTTTTAATGAAAATAAACAAATGCCTCTGTCCACGTCATGTTGTACGAATATGGCGACTGACTGACTGACCTAGTTGTTGGAAGATCAACGTCAGAGGTTGCTTAGGGTAACATTGACGTTTGACGTGTGCGGTAAAAAATTATTTATGAGATCATATTGGATATAAAAATAAAACCTGCTGACTGCTTAAAAATTTAATTATTATCAATTGTTAATTTTACTTCAAAGCAAACATATGATAAAAAGTTTATGATATGACCATTTTGATATCACACCCTTCATCAGCCCTCGAGTCCTGATTTCAGCCCTCGGGCCGATATCAGGACTCTCGGGCTGATAAAGGGTGTGATATCAAAATGGTCATATAATAATCTCTCTATAGCATACATATCTTTTGATCCACTTTTACTCTTCAATAGTATTCGTATATTATTTGGAATATATATGTAAGTCAGGTGGTGTTGACATAGCTGATTCTGTTGGTTAGTGTAAGTCAGGTGGTGTTGACATAGCTGAATTTATTGGTTTGATAGTTGTGTTATAGGGTTTGCTTTTTTGGTTTGTTGCCATTTGTTGCATTGGCATTGCTTATTTCTTTGGTTTGTTGTGTTGGCATTGCTGATTTTGTTGGTTTAGATTGTTAGCATCTCTGATTTCATGGTTTGTAGTTGTGTTGGCATTGCTGATTTTGTTGGTTTAGATTGTAAGCATCTCTGATTTCATGGTTTGTAGTTGTGTTGGCATTGCTGATTTTGTTGGTTAAGATTTTTAGCATCTCTGATTTCATGGTTTGTAGTTGCGTTGGCATTGCTGAATTTGTTGTTTTAGATTGTTAGCATCTCTGATTTCATGGTTTGTAGTTGTGTTGTCATTGCTGATTTTGTTGGTTTAGATTGTTAGCATCTCTGATTTCATGGTTTGTAGTTGCGTTGGCATTGCTGAATTTGTTGGTTTAGATTGTTAGCATCTCTGATTTCATGGTTTGTAGTTGTGTTGTCATTGCTGATTTTGTTGGTTTAGATTGTTAGCATCTCTGATTTCATGGTTTGTAGTTGTTTTGTCATTACTGATTTTGTTGGTTTAGATTTTTAGCATCTCTGATTTCATGGTTTATAGTTGTGTTGGCATTGCTGATTTTGTTGGTTTAGATTGTTAGCATCTCTGATTTCATGGTTTGTAGTTGTGTTGTCATTGCTGATTTTGTTGGTTTAGATTGTAAGCATCTCTGATTTCATGGTTTGTAGTTGTGTTGTCATTACTGATTTTGTTGGTTTAGATTGTTAGCACCTCTGATTTCATGGTTTGTAGTTGTGTTTTCATTGCTGAATTTGTTGGTTTAGATTGTAAGCATCTCTGATTTCATGGTTTATAGTTGTGTTGGCATTGCTGAATTTGTTGGTTTAGATTGTTAGCATCTCTGATTTCATGGTTTGTAGTTGTGTTGGCATTGCTGATTTTGTTGGTTTAGATTGTTAGCATCTCAGATTTCATGGTTTGTAGTTGTGTTGGTATTGCTGATTTTGTTGGTTTAAATTGTTAGCATCTCTGATTACATGGTTTGTAGTTGTGTTGGCATTGCTGATTTTGTTGGTTTAGATTGTTAGCATCTCTGATTTCATGGTTTGTAGTTGTGTTGGTATTGCGGATTTTGTTGGTTTAAATTGTTAGCATCTCTGATTCATGGTTTGTAGTTGTGTTGGCATTGCTGATTTTGTTGGTTTAGATTGTAAGCATCTCTAATTTCATGGTTTATAGTTGTGTTGGCATTGCTATATTTGTTGGTTAGCATCTCTGATTTCATGGTTTGTCATTTGCTGAAATTGTTGGTTTCACTTTCACTTTATATGTTTTCATTTGCAAATGATTTTTTTTTTTCTTTTTGATTGTTTTAGGTCTTTTGACACTTTATGTATCATGATTAATTTTTAGCTGAGCTGACTTTAACCATCTGAACCTAAGTCATGTCAAAATGTGTATTGCCTATAAAATTTGATCTTAATATTCTCCCCTCTAAAACTCCAGGACTAATTTGAACTAAATTAAAGGTCCTTGGTTGATTGTGATTAAAATTGTATTTGGCAATTTTCTCCAAAGTCAAAGATGGCTGCCATTACTATTAGAAAAATAAAGGTAAATAGACATTACATACTTCTTTATGGACCAAACTCCGTTTCACAATTGTTCCTTAACTAAGATTTTCCTGAACTTAAATTTGGTAAATTTCAGCAATCTCTTTTAAATGTATAAATAAACATTTTTCACAAAACTAAAAATGGATTTTATAAGACTGAAGTGATCTTCAAAATGACACCTTAATTTCCTGTATATCTGAAAAATTAATAAGTAATTAGGATTTCAAATTTGTCATATTTACTTTAAGGAAAATCTAAGTTAATGTTTGATTGTAAAATTGGAGCCAGTTTTAATCAAAATTTATATATAAAAAGTAGATTTGTAACCGTTTCACATAACAGTTTTCTGATAAGTAAGGTGTACTTTTGAGCCAAGTCTTCTCTTTCAGAACACACCACTGTGGTAGCTCAGTTGGTAGAGTGCTCGCTTTGTAAGTGGGAGTTTGTGGGTTTGAACCCCGACAGGGTCTGACCCAAGACTTGAAAGTGGGTAGTGACTGTTCTTTTCACCAAGCACTTGACAGTACAAAATGAAAGTCACAGTTCTTTCAGATGGGAACTTAAAATAATCGAGGTCCCATGTCACTAGGGCTGGCACGATAAAGAAATCTGCTGTATAATGTTCATTGTGAAAAATTGGGCTGATGCATTATTAACATGACATGATCGTTGAAATTCAAAAGAAATTACAGTGCCAGTTGAGCAATTCAGATCTTATTGGGCATCTTATTTTTGTATTGAAATATTTAGCTATATTGATTTTTGTAGTATTTAAATACCACGTTTTAAGTCAATTCATGAATAAAACAGCTTTATTAATTATTATTATTTATTTATTATATATTTATTTATTTATTTATGCGATGAAATCATTTCTTTAGCATAAAATTTGTCAACTCATGATTACAAGAGCATTGTTAATTAATTTCTTGATTGATTGATTAATTGATTAGTGGATAATTGATTGATTTTGTAATTTATTTTTTCTTTTTCTTCATCAGGAGAGTCGTCCAAGTACAAAAGATACAAAGTCAAGTCGTCAATCTGTCACTAACAAGACCAGTGGTGTGCGAAGTCAGGCAGTTAAAGTGCAACAGAAACTTCCAACAAAAACAGAGGTCAGTTTTTAAACATCAGTATCTGTCAAATTTGTTCAGACTCAAGTTTGACAATCGTTCTCCCTAGTGAGGTGCACCATTGGTGTGTCCATCGACATTCTTCAAAATCTCGCCCCCGTTCTAAAATACCTGCCTACAGGCCTGAACATGGATGTATATCAAGTTATCAACAGTAGTATGGAGTAGAGTGAAATAATAATTTATACACTACAATTAAAATTCTTTTACTTATATTAAAGTCAGTTCCAGAATGGTGGAGGAAACTTGAATACCCAGATAACACCACTGACCTTTGAAAACCAAACAATCAAACTTTTTCACACAAGGATCTGTCATGAGTGAGGTTTTAATTTAGGCTGTTGAATTATTAAGAGAAATTATTTACATATCTTGTCCTAATTAGCTAAATTGTCTTCAATATACTAAGTTGGATTCTCCAACATTTTATACAGCTGGTAGCTAATTGGTCTAAAGTGCATTCTCACAGATGATTGGTCAAAAGTTCATGCTTACAGATGATTGCTCTGAAGTGCATGCTTACAGATGATTGGTCTAAAGTACATGCTTACAGATGATTGGTCTAAGTGAATGTTTACTGATTGGTCTAAAGTGCATGCTTACAGATGATTGGTCTAAATTGCATGCTTACAGATCACATTCTTGCTGCCTAGGTTTAAATCCTAATTCAAGAAAATTTTTTGTCAGTTGGGTTTTGAAAGGTGGGTTGTTTTCCTTCAAGGCCCTCTGTTACTCAGACCTATTTGGCCACCAAGGCCCTCTGTTTCACAAAGATAGATAGTGTATTGAATTAAAAGTTTGTAGTTTCATCTGATAAACTGGCTGCATTTTGAGAGTAAATCTTCAATACTGTAAATTATAACTTCAAAAAAAGCTTGATCCAATCATCAATCGTAACTCAGCAGTATATGAACACTATCAAATGCTGGTAATTAGAGCGTAAGATTTAATGGTATTTCTGTGAAAAATTTTTCATAAACTACTGTCACAATTACAGTGACTCGGATAGTAGTATGAAGTCCATGCTTCAGTTTCACAATCATTCACTCAGTTGAGTGCACACTTAACTCAAATTGGGGAATATTGTAATGTGAATATGTAAGACATTTCAGTGATAAAATTGAATATCTGATGTTATATTTAAGTTTTTTAGTTTAGTTTCGCGAATAAAGCAAAACATGGTCTCATAAAATTTTTAATTTTTAAAAAATTGATGAGAGAAAAATCAGAATATTTCAGTTATGTGTACAGTTAGTTGGGTGAATAATTGCGAAACTGGGGCCATGTCCATTCAATATTCACCCTCACAAATTTGATATACATTGTTAAAATGATTGCTTACCAACTGATCCATTTCTTTTATGCTTAGACAATATAGCTTGTCTCTAAGTTTAATCAAATTTAAATAATTTTTTAATTATCATTTTTTCAGCTAAAATCTCAGGGAAAATCAGGAAAAGGTTAGTGTTATATTTCTTGATGTTTTGCTACTTTTTTTTTTTTTTTGCTTCTTCTGTTTTTCCATTTTGGTAAAATAAGCCAAGAAATGTGTAAAATATTTATGGTAGAGAGAAATGATTGCTTTTTGTGCATGAATAAAGATTTTTACCAGAAAGTGATCAGTCTAAAATGGTAGAGGAATGCCACTGTAAAACTCCAGATTTTCAAAATCAGACTATCAAGTTGTATCTACTAAAATCTGCTAGGTAATGAGTTGAGTTAAGTTGCGTAGTGTCGCTTAACGTTCCAGTCAAGAATATTTCACTTATATCGAGACATCACCATCTACATGCTAAAGTGCAGATGGCATTATACAGCAGGGTTCTTTATCATGCCACACCTACCATGGCATGGGACCTTATTTATCAATCTTACTATCCCATAGAATCATAACTCATTTTATAATGTCAAGTGCTTGGCAAAAGAACAGTCACTACCCACTTTAAAGTCTTGGGTAAGGACGGGTCAGTGCTTGATCCCACAACCTCCCACTAACAGAGCGAGCACTATACCAACTGAGCTACCACAGTGGTTGCTAGGTAATTAGAAACAGTGTGAGGTAATGAAAATTCCAGGACACGCTTTAGAATAGAGTCTAGTAATGAAGTTCTAAGTTTACCATTTGATCCCACAACCTCCCACTTATGGAGCGAGCACTCTACCAACTGAGCTACCACTGTGGTTGCTAGGTAATCAGAAAGAGTGTGAGGTAATGAACATTTCCTGGACATGCTTTAGAAAAGAGCTGAGTAATGAAGTTTGATCAAGGTTGTCAGTTCAGGTATGTTGGGAAAAACTGGAGTTTCAGAAGAAAAATCACTGACCTTTGGCAAGCTTAACTGACAATTTGAAACTATTCAACACCAGGATTTTACTTGATTGTTGTTTGGGGTAGTGGGAGGCCTTATTATCTTTAAGCTCACACTTCAGACAACTTGGTCATTGAAGTCTATGAATGTATATTAAAGATTCTGTTTCTTAGTCATTTAAGGGCTGCAATTTAAAGCTGCATTAAGTTTTCTAAGGAATAAAATTAAAACGGTGCTAATCTAATTAATGATGTTCCTAATGAACAATGTTACATTTGTTTCAATGATAAAAGCTCGAATAAATACAGAAATAACAGTAATTCTCAGCGAGATGTAGCATGTTGGGACTAATTTTAGAAATGGTTATGTCATAAAAAACCTGGTTGTTTAGAAAGTGAATCTAACCGATTATGATTAGAAATTATCTATTTTAAAAAAATTCAAAAAAATTGAAAAACTTAATGCAGTTTTAATGCAGTGCTTGTTGGATCAGCCCAAATTTGGACCCTAGAATTTAAAACTATCTGAAATGTACCATTTATAGAGTCTAACAAAAAGTAGAGTGTGGGGAGAAGTTATTGAGGCTGTTTGTTTGAATTAAGATCCTTTCTCTTATAATGTCCTCCTCCTAGACAGGAGGTGCTTACCCTTCCGGAGCACACGGCCTCACTTTGTTGATGGAAGTTCATGTGTATAACATATTTTGCCAGTTTGCAAAGTTTTTACTTTGTTTTTTTCAAAAATTGGATTGTGATATGGACAAGGACTGGTATGTTTGTTTTATTTTGCTGATTAATGTGGTGGTGAGGTGAGGTTAGGTGTGTTGGTTGGCATATTTGAATGTTGTTTCACATCATATCAGCAATTTTTCAGCTATTTGTGAGGAAACAATGTTTTTGATTAATCTCAAGTTTATGGTGGTGTATGAGCATGTAAATGTATCTGGTCTGTATTGTACTAGTGTACACTTATGGCAATTAAGTGATGAAGTTCAGGTAGGGATTGTAACTATAACCTTAAAACCAAAGGAAAACATTGACCTTTGACCTTTCTCAGTAGTATCTGCATGAATTGGATGTAGACAAAAATACATGATTCATAAACTAGTGCTTCAGACCGCTTGGCCCAAAAGTCTCAAGAGAAAAATGAAAAAAAAGTCTCATGTATAAAGGTGTTGTTTATTGAGCTAATACTAAGTTTGAAAATGTGTTGTTAAAATTTCAGAAACATCAGAAATTGCAGTTCAAGATGAAGGAGGTGATCCGACTTCAGCTCAAGTGGAAGAAGTTAAGAAATCAGTCAAGAAGTCCAAGTCAACACTTGAAACAGTTCAAGAAAATGAAATCGAGTTCCAGGATCAGTTTGATCTCAAGGATAATGAAGCATGGGTATGTATAAACATTACTCTTATTGGAAGAATGGGTTGGTGTGGAGGAAGAGTGTTTTATACTCCAGTAAAGTTTCTTTCACTTATTTCAAGACAGTCAGTTCTAGAATGGTGGAGGAAACTGGAGTGCCTGAAGAAAACCACTGACTTTTTTCAAGAAAACTTACAAATTTTCTCGCACAAGCATCAGCCAGATTTGGATTTAAACCTGGACAGCGAGAGACACTGTAATTGGTCAGGGGTCATTAT
>CM056612.1:8551068-8676727 GCA_029721355.1 Tegillarca granosa | reverse complement strand
AAAGACTCCCCCTCTAATACGGTGCCTGTCGATCACAAGGTTAACTTCAATATTCCTGATGGTTCCTATCCCTAAATCAGCTAGATAGAGACTATCTCTCTTATTGGGTGCCTGTCTACCAGAATATTGAACCAAATGTTCCTGTTGGTTTCTTTTCCTGAATCAGCTAGATAAAGCCTTCCCCTCTAATGGGGTGCCATTAATCAGAAGGTTGAACCACAATATGTTTTTTGGTTTCCATTCTTATATCAGCTGAATGAAGAATCTCCCTTTAATGGGTAACAGTCAACTCAAGGTTAAGCTTTCAATATCTCTTTTGGTATCCATTCATTATCAGTTAAATGGAGACTTCTTTGGATGGGATGCCAGTCTTTTCAAAGGTTTGACCCCAGTACTGTAAATATACTAATTTTAGCGGTGTATCAATTTTAGCAATTTTTGCACTAGGACAGTAGCACTAATGGAATTCGCTAGTGTACCATGTGATACCTCATAGCGTTTGTGTGGGACAATGATTTCTATTGGCAATGGAATTGTATAAAGTGACATTTTCCCATAATAACGCATTTTTTTGGGAATATTTGACGTAATCGTTATCCATTTCATAGTGCACAAACGTTAAGAGGCATTGATCACGTGGTACACTGGTGAGTTCCATTTTAAATTCTTCACCAAATAAGTTTGACTTGTAAGTCTGTTCTCAAAAGTTGTTTTGCGCTAATTTAAATCCAAACGATTTAGTCGAGAATGTAAATTGTGCTAAAATATGTACATGCTAAAATCAGTAAATTTACGGTATTTTGTTTGGTTTCCATTCATTTTTCAACTGGATTAAGGCCCACACCCTTGGAAAGGAATCCAAAATGTCACTGAAATGGCAGCTTTAATATGTGATAGAATCGAAATTGACAGGAGTGTAAAAATCATATTACTTAATTTCCATTAAAGGTCAAGGTCATAGTTTCAAATCATATAAATTTCTGACAAAATTCCAGAGGCATTAGACAAAGCTTATTGACAACCCTTATTAGTTATCACAACAGCCTTGTAAGAAAGATTGAATTCAAGGTTGGTTTTGAAATTTCAGTTTATACTGTTAAGATCATTGGAACCTCTTTTGTTGTATATATATATATATATATATTGTATATATATTAATTTAAAGGGTGTAGTATTATTAACAGAACAATATATATATAGGAACCTGTATATAAAGAGATATCTATCGTCATTATGTCAAAATCACACATCTGATCTCCTCAGTATGATTATCTCCATGTGAGGCATTTTTGAGGAGATTAAATTTTTTTTTTAATTTAAAATTCTCATTTTAATATTTTTCTCACTGCTTTTGAAATCAGTAATATTTTACACCATGTAAATCAAAATCTTTAAAAAAAATATAAAAATAAATTTTAAATAATAATTCATCCATGCTATTGATAATCAATTTTTTATTTTGTTTTTTTTATTATTATTTATATTTTTTTTGATATTTTAATTTAATACCTTACCTAAATGCTTTTTAAATCAATTATCATTTTTATTAGATTTCTGGTACACATAAAACTTCAAAAACACTTTAATATAAAAGAATAAATTTTAAATAATTTCAGTCATAAGTTTGATGGATAATTTTTTAAAAATCAAATCAATTTTTCTTCTGACTCTTTATTCTTTTTTTTTTAAAAAAAAAATCGTTTATCTGAGTTTTAAACAAAATACATAAAAATTACTACAATAAAATTCACAAGTTAAAACATTTACATAATTAAAATCTAAATTTTTTTCTAGTAAAAAAATTTCAACAAGATTTTTTTTTATTTTGAAATAAAGATTTAAATGCTTGACTTAGTTTTAAATTTTAAAATTTAAACACCCATTGGTATCCCCATTTGTTAATTTTTTAAATGATCAAGGGAGAGATGTGAAGTCGGTTGTTGGTTGTCAGTTGTTGATCTCATTCATTTATTCATTATTTAATATTATTTATTTATTTATTTATTATTTTGATTTTTCGGCATTATGTTAAGTTGTTATATTTTTCGGTGAAAAAAAAAAAACAGTTATGTTATGGATGGAAAACTAGGTGTTATTCAGGTAAAGATTAGTTAATGATTCTAATTTTTAATTAATTGATCAAGTAATTACTAGGTGCCTTAAAAACTATGCATGCTGTGTTAATAGTTGAAATAACTGAGCATTATTTGGTATTTGTTAGTCAAAAAACACTTCTGTAAACTGGTTCATTTAGCTATGTCTTAAATACCAAAAACTAAACTACAGTATGTGGCTTGTAAATATAAATACTGGTATTTCATGTGAGTCCTAGTTTTGGCAATTTGGTAATTTGAAATTGAGTATTTTTTTGGCTGTTAAATATGTTTTTCATTGATTTTTAAGTTTTTTTTTAAATTTTTTTTTTTATTTTTATTTTTTATTTTTTTTTTTGTTGGCAATAATTAATGTGTAAAAAAATCTATATGGGCACAATTAATATGAAATTTTACTGTATAGAGATATGCATAAATTTTGATTAGTTACTAATTGACAGACGAGACATATAAAAAAGTGAACCCGTAGTTAAAATGTCTTTTTTTCTCTCTCTCAGGAAAATGAAGAGGAACACAAGCGTCAAGAAGTTACTAACGAGATCAACAGTTCTGCACAAACACGAAAATTGTCAATTGATACACCAAAAACCGAACCGGAGAAATCGGTCCCACAGACACCAGTTACACGGGAGACTTCATCAGACATACATACACAGTCGCCTCCTCAGCTTGTCCAATCAGAAGATTCTGAAAATGAGTTAAAAAGACTTATGCAGCAAACTGATGATGCAAAGGTAACCATTTTGAGAAGTAAAAAATATATTTAATTTGCTGAATTAATTGTTTCGAAGTGTAGTTTAGAGGGAATTTTTGTATGATCTTCTTCATGTATTATGCACTGTATCATATGCTTTATAATTTATTCTCAATGTTTTTTTTTTTTTTTGAAATAATATAAAAAAAGTGTTAATTTTTTTTTTTTGCATTTTGCCTAGCAACATTTTTTATGCTAAGCAACACAATCTATAAAGATTTTCTTATTTTATGTTTGCTAGAAGTTTATTAATGTAGAAGTAGTTCTCTCTCTTTCTCTCTCTCTTTTTCTCATAAAGGTAGAAGTAGTGCTCTCTCTCTCTCTCTCTCTCTCTCTCTCTCTCTCTCTCTCTCTCTCTCTCTCAAATAAATGTAGCAGGTAGCACTTTCTCTCTTATGTAATTCAGTTGCCATTGTCAGTAGAAATAAATGACCCACACACAGACTATAAGGTACTATGTGGCGTGCTGGGGAATTTCTTTATTGGCATAGGAAATTAAAAAAATATGCATCTTCCACCTAAAACTTCTTTTAAAGTTAATCAAGAAACAAACTAAGGATAACATGTGAACAATATAGATTTTACTCAATAGATGGCAATTTGATTATTATAATTATTATTATCATTATTATTATTATTGTCATTATTATTATTATCATTATTATTATTATCATTATTATTATTACCATCATCATCATCATTATTATTATTATTATTATTATTATTATTATTATTATTATTATTATTATTATTATTATTATTATCACTATTATGATTATCATAATTATCATTATCATCATCATCATTATTATTATTATTATTATTATTATTATCATCATCATTATCATTATTATTATTATTATTATTGTCAGTTATCTGACATAGTAGTAGTCAGTAAGTGGCTATTAATGAACTGTATACAAATTTTAGCTAGCTATTTGTCTTAGTTTTAAAACTTGCTATAAAATTGTTTGTATTTCTAAAGACATTTAGACAAAAATCAGACAGCATAATTTCATCAGCTGACATAGATGCTGAGGTAGCACCATGGCTGCTTGAAGAAAAAAGAAGACAAAGCATAAGATCAGAATCTGTTGATTTAGAGGATGAGAAACGAAGGTCATCCTCTTCAAAAACGAGCTTACATACTCGAGAAAGAATACAGTCAGAACTCACAAAACTCACAGAACCTGATGAATATGAGGAAATAACTGATCAAGATGAGGGAACTGATGATGCCAAGGCACTACGAGAGTCATCATTATCAACAAAGAGTTTAGCATCAAAAGACAGGAAGTCTCTGTCTAGAAGAAGCTTTTCAGGGAGAGATAATCCAACACCTAATGAAAATGACTTACTTTCAGGCAGAGATTCAGGTCAGAGATCAAAACATTCACCTGATAAAGATCATGATGCCTTTGTTGAAGAAATTGAAAAAGCTATTGAGTCTGGAGGTGAAATATCTGAAAAATCAATTGATAAAACTGAAATAATTGATGATTCCTTAGAGTCAACAGATGGCCAGGTCGTAAGTTCACATTTGAGCAGACGTGGATCAGAATCAAGAAAAGGCACAGTGGTTAGTTTTCAAAATGACATTGGAGATGGTAGTGGTTCACGTAGGACTGGTCTTAGTAAGCGAGGTCGATCAGAAATGACATCTAGAAAAGGGTCTATTTCTGGTCATGAAAGTACTTTAGAAAATGAAGACATGTTCTTGGAGGATATATTACCCATTGAAAGCTCAATGACAATTGGTGAGGACTCTGAAGCCATGGAGATAAGTGTTAGTATTAGAAACAGACAATCTGCAAATCCATTGGCTAGAATTACTGATGATCCTATAGGAGGCAGCCAATCACGAAGAGGCAGAACTGCACCTGAACTTATGATGATCAAACATTCTGATGACCTGGTAAAAATCTGCACATCACATGAATATGACCTTCACCTTGATTTCCTTGATACATGACATGTCACTTCTTTCACATCACAGGAGTGTGATTTGCTGTCACAGATTTGTGGATTATATCCTATAATTTGATATCACTTGTAATTTGACATTAATACTGATATTTTTATTTGTAATGTAAATAATCATTGACAAATCAGTTACAGATAATTCATATATTTATGTTATCACACCTATAAATTTATGGAATGGCCTTCATATAAAAAAAAGATATGTCGATTGTAAATTTTAGGGGCCAAAGGTAAAAAAAGATAATTCCATTGTAAATTTTATGGGCCAAAGGCAAAACATGATCATTACATTGTAAATTTTAGGGGCCAAAGGTTTTTTTTGATTAAAATTTTTTAATTGAGAGGTTGAGAGGTTGTTACCCCTATTTTTGTGATAGATACAAGATACAGTTGAATCTTGTTGATTCCAACTAAACAGTCACTGTGAATGACAAAGAAATTAAATCATCCCAGTTTTGTGTCCAATCAGATTGCATGTTACAAACGATACAATCATCCAAAGCTTCTGATTGGATATATCTCTAATCTTGTTCAGATTGGTTTTAATTGAATCAATGATTCAACAGTCTGGTCACCATTTGTAATTCTGATCAATGAATAAAAATGAACAAATGAAGGAAGCTCTGAGGTCATTTTAACATTTCAAAGAAAATATTTTAGATACAAAAATTTTACCAGAAAACTTATTTTCTTTTTCCAGAGTACTTTACATTTCTTAGAACAATTTTTTTTTTTCAGTGCCTACAGTATAATAATTAACATCTTGATTAAAAATATACAACAAGACTTCACTAACTTGAGACTAACTAGTTCGAGCTAGAACGCTGGGATTTTAATGACCTGACTCTATAGAAAAAATCTATAAAAATATCAGGGCATAAAAATTAAAATGAAATAAATAAATGAATATTTGGCACTAAATGATTTTTCAGTTCTCATGAGTTATTGAATTCCTTTGTGTATCACAGATTGATGTTGTGTTTGTCTAAAAAAATCGAGCTATATTTGTTTCCTTACTGCAGCTCTACATGATAACTTTCACACACTGTTTGTTTGTTAGTTTGTTTGTTTGTTTGTTTGTTTGTTTATAGATATAATACAGGTAATGCATTTATTACTTCAGATAAACAAAATGTTGAATTTTTTTTTTTTTTTTTTTTTGAAGAAAGTGCGTGCACAAGCTTTAACTTTTTTAACTTTAATTTCTTATAGTACAGAAGAGTTCAGAAACTTTTACTACTTATAAGATCGATTGATTGAAGTAATAGGGTTTTAGGTCCCTATCAAGAATATTTCACTTATATCGAGATGTCACCAACTATAGGTGAAGTGGCAGAAATTTTTTTCCTTTGCAGTGTGCTTAGGGCAATGTGCAAGGTTATTTATCACACAAAGTCTGCCTTGATATGGGACATTGGTTATTAAGGTTTAATCCGAAAGGACTTTATGACTTTCATTTCTAAATGCTGATTGCTTGGCGAAAGAACAGTCACAACAAATTTTCAAGTTAACTCTATTATGAGGGCTGTAATGTGTATTGTATCACAGCATGGTAACACTTTGCATGATTTTATTGTTGATTGAATACGCTTCAATAACAGTATAAACATGTGTCTCAGCTCCAAATAGTTTTAAAATTATAACCATTTCAATAGAGCCAGTCTCACTCTTTGAGTTGAATTCTTTTGAGATATCGTAGAATACACATTACATATCAAACAACCCTCTTATATACGATAATACAAAGGGTAATCATAATTTAAAAGTTTTTTCTTTCTTTTTTTTTTTTTTTTTTTGGTCAAAAAAAAGATAATTTCAGAATTATTGGTTTACTTAATAATTATTTCAATAAACTTTTTCCTTACAGGCACAAGAAATGAAATCCCGTCATGCTTCTGGTGCAATGTCGGCACCCCCTGCTGTTGAACCTGTTGCTGATGGAACTATAGAAGAAGAAGAGGCATTTAGAGAAAAGGTAAATTTTTATTTCACCTGCGTAAATTTACATGATGGTACTACAGGGTTTGGTTTCTGTCTATGATGTTAACTTATTTAACAGTACTAATCCAATGCCCAATGCTAATCAAATTCAAATTGCGGAAAACTAAAACCAAATGGTACCGTTCTAAATAAACTGACACAGTGAAATTTAGTTTTAAAAATTGATAAAATATGTAAATTTTTAAGAATTGATAAAATTTGTAAATTTAAAAAAAATTGATAAAATTTGTCAATTTTATGCCTTTCGATGTCTAATTTGCATTTAATACCAGTAAAAAAAATTATTTTTTGGGGCAAAGAATAATTTTTAAATTATTAGACCTTGCCCAAAAAATAATTTTTATATTATTAGACTTTGTCCCCCAAAAAATAATTTTTAAATTATTAGATTTTGTCCAAAAATTACCCGGTAATTTATATGTCTTAAGTTTTTGCCCAAAAATAGCTTTTATATTATTTAGACTTTGCCCCCCCCCCCCCCCCCCCCAAATTTTTTTTATATATGATTTAGACTATTACCATTGCAGTCACACTAGAATGTGTACCTTTGTTTTAAGTTAACATCAAAGACTGAATCAGCAGTATATAGTCAACATTAGTTTTACTTATATAGCATTAGACTACTTTGCTTTTTAGAACTTTTGAATGCTGTAAATCCATTTTTACATGAAAAATGTAATTTTTGTGCTAACTTGCGATCTCGCTTGCAGTGGATAGTTATTCAAATTTAATTAAAAAATGTAATGTCATAATCAAGTTCTAGGAATGTATATTATCTTGGAATTCAGAGTTTCTGGAATAATGTTTTCACAATCAAATTTGTTGAAACAAAGTGTTGCAAATGATATGATAAAAAAATGAAATTGAAAAAAATATTAATAATGAAATCTGCAGTAACATTTAATGGTAAAATGTTCATTTTATCAATGAATGGTCAGAGGGATTGAATTTCCTGTTTGGTCCTATTTGAGATTAACAAAAATTTGGAAGTGATTATTTAAAAAAAATTTGGATTTAAAAACTTTAAAAGTTAATGACCTTTGACATTATTATCAATTATAACTGCTGGTTGCTATGGCAACTAATGAATATAGGCCGCTGTAGTTTCATTTAGACTGGTGATGTCTGGATATAAATGAAATAATTTTAAGTAAGATGTAAATCAGACATCTTCATTTGTAACTATGGTATCTTCATTTGTAACTATGGTATTCTCATTTGTTACTATAGTATCTTCATTTGTAACTGTGGTATCCTGATGTTATGACATTGCAAAATTTTGCTTTCATTTGTAAAACAAATTAATGTTGCCTAGCAAGTATAATAATATAAAGACAAAGCTTAGGTTTTAACTTAACAAATTTCATTACTGTGTCAACACGTCAAAAAAGATTGACATTGTTTAAAAAGAAGAACAAAGAAATTTCGAACTGAAAAATATGTTTGGCAATGGCCAATGTCACAAATAACATTTGACACAATTCAAAACAATGGCAGAAATATCATTTCAAAAATTTCAAAAAAAGGATTAAAGAAATTCTGAACTGAAAAACATGTTGTTGGCAACACCCAATTTTACAAAGAGCATTTGACCAAATACAAGTTAATGACAGAAAATGGCAAAAAAGACAAGTATTGAGACCACATAGTAAAAAAGTCAGAAATTTGAACAGGTGGTTAATGTCTTGCCATTACATTGTTTTAGCTCAGCTAAATGAAATATCTGCTTCCATAGAATACTTTTTGAACTATTTAACTGCTTTGTTGATTTTGTTTTATTAATACGATTATTAGACACATGATTGTACAAATGACTTTATTATGTTATACAAATATAGATTCTTTCTGGAGCAAAATCACCTAGGGTTGGAAGTCTGACACGTGATAACATTAAATCACAAAGTTTTCACAGAGGTATTTCTAGCAATGCTCCAATTGAAGAAATGTCTGAAGCCGAAAGTGGGTCAAGGTCATCAAAATCTGAAGGAAAAGTTCATAAAGATGCCTGGAAAACACCAAGAACTCCGAGAACAAGTGCTGCAAGTATCAGAGCTAAATCAGCTAATCTACCACCAACCCAGGAATCTGCTGTTGAAAATATGAAAATGATGCTTGAGGAAGAAAATCTATCAGCTTTACAGCTTCGAACACTAGAGTCAGTTCGCTCTGCTCTTCAAGAAATAAACGATGCACCAAAACCGGACTTGACGGAAGTCCAACTGGAGAGAACATTAACTCTTATATCTCTTGCAAGTCAGTTGACTGAGGAGTCCTTGCAGCTGGGCGTTCTACCGGAGAGTGTTTTTGATGCCTTTGCCAGTCTGAATTCACGTTGTATGTCAAATATGAGTCACGGGGAAGATAATTTTACCATTGAAGATACCCCGTACCCAGTAACAGAATATCTGAGACCATTGACGAGGGACTCCATTAATACTACCGATGAGGTTGGTTTTTATGGTCAACTTTTACCTGCACTGTTTTGCATGGAGATGTTGTCTGAGAAAATTCCCTGGTGTTTACACTGGAATTCCTGTTAACCTGGCACTGACCTATCTTGATCTATGAATACCCAACATTTAATACTCAATTCTGTAACATCACAGTGCTCATAAACCCAGCATTGATCTGTAACCCAAGTTGAAATGTAACTTTCCATGGTAACTATTTAAACCTGTATTGATGCACAAACATTCAGTTTTGTAACATAACAATGTTGATAACCCGATCACTTTTCTAGCCAAGACCTGTGGCAAAATTGCTCCCCATTGTAAATCTTCCTTTGTGCACAAAAAACTAAACAAAGAGTTACCACTTGGCACCAACATCATCTTTCACCCATCACTTTCTTAACTCAATTTTTTTTCTTTTACACTGCAAACTTTCAGTTTAATATTTTTTCATTTACAAATATCAAGCATTATATATCTTATTATTCAACATCATTTTGTCGTGAAATCAATCACTGTTCCAACCATGTTAGAAAAAAAATTTACACTGAGAACATTCAAACAGTTAAAACCTTCCTTTTTGCACATATACCCACTATTAAATACCCAACTATGTGACATCATATTCCTCACAAACTCATCACTGATCCAAAGTAGAGCTGTTTTTTCCCCAGTTTAAACCTTCCTTTGGCATGCAATTACCCAACTTAAAGTACCCAATAATGCAACATTATATTTATCTGAAACTTGCAACAGATATAAAGGTTTTTTTTTTTAAAAAAAGCACTGGAAACATTTGTGATTACACCTTCCTTTATGCACAAATACCCAACATTAAGTACCCAATAATGCAACATTATATTTACTAATATCTGAAACTAGCAACAGATATAAACTAGAGGTTTTAAAAAAACACTGAAAACATTTGTGATTACTCCTTCCTTTATGCACAAATACCCAACATTGAGTACCCAATAATGCAACATTATATAATAAATACATTCACTGAATTAACACAGAATTGTTTTAAAAATTTCACACTGAAAAGTTTTATAGATTTTAGCCTTTCTTCATGCACAAATATCCAACACCAAATACAATATTATGCCACATTTTATTGCTCATAAAATAATCACTGATGCAAATGCTAACCTTCCTTTATGCACAAATACCCATCATTAAATACCAAGTTGTGCAGCATTATATTGCTGTGACAACCAGCTCAGATCTTATGCAGATATATTGAAACAATTTACACTTTAAAATTTTAAAACATTTTCAAACCAACCTTCATGAATAAATACCCAACATTATTTACCCAGTTGTACAAGATTCTATTGCTAATAAATGTAGCACTGCTCTAACATTGAGTTGTTCAAATATCTGACACTTCTAATTTTAGGAAAGGTTTTAAACCTGCCTTAAACTTCAGATACATACCAGTGTTTTAGTTAAAGAGCACCTGTATACTGGTGAAACTATAATCCTAACCTTCTGTTCTTAAACAAAGTTGGTTCAATGAATTTACTCTGTAATGATGTCTAGTGCTGAATTTTTGTGTAATAAATAATGTTTTAAGGCGAACAAGGCGAAATAGTACTGTCACTGGCTTTTAAAGTCGAGGGTTGTGGGTTCAAACCTCACCCAGGACTTGGAAATTTTCTGAGATGATTTCATCTTTTGTCCACACTGGAGCCATAAAAAGCTCGTTACCAAAATAGTCTTTTGGATGAGACTCAAAACCAAGGTCCCACGTCTCAGGGCACACTAATAACATCTCTGTAGAGTTAGAAAATGAGTAGGCCACCTGTGGTCGCTACAGAAGATGCTTACAACTAGAAGTGAATGTAACAGACTAAGTAAGAAAAGAAAAAGAAAAAAATAAATATTTGTGTACTCCTAAATCTTGTGTTTAATCCCTCTGGATCAACTTATCCATAGTATATCTGCAATTTCATATACATCCAAATACTTGAATTTAACTTATTACAAACAAATTTTAAATATTAACTGTGGATACACATTTATACCAACCTTATAAAATCATTTTTTGCTTCTGGATCAACCCATTTCCATGACAAGCAACTTTGTTTGTTATCCACTTTCCTAACAGTAAAATCCTGATTTTCAATACAGGTCCAACAGCTGTTTCCAATTCACCTTCCATTGATGTTTTCCTCTTTTGCTCTTTTTCTCTTCACAATCAAATTCCATTGCCAACACAAGAGAGACACTCGTTTCCACTTATGCTTAGCACTTTGTTTTCCACTTTCCAATTTCATCACATTCATTATTTTTTGGGAAAAAATAATGTTTTATTTTTTGTTTACCTTATATTTCACATGTTATGATCAACTTTTTTTTTCTTATTAAATATATATAGTTTCTTCTTATGGAGTTTTAGACAATCATCAATAATGATTTCTCTTTAAATATTTTTTTTTCATTTCTTCTCTTGTCATCTTCTTTGCTTTAGGTGAGTGTAAAGATTTCTCTGTAAATGAATTTATTTCTATTTATTTTTTAATCTGTGGAATTTTTTAGCAACAGACGGCTGGAAGTTTTCATGATGAGTTTTCGCATACTGATCTTAAAGCTCTCAGACCGAGAAATGGTCTTTTGAGTTCATCACAATCACTACGAACCATAACAAGGGAGAGAACTGGCATTCCTGCTAGTGATCATGACCAGAAGTTACCATCTGCACCTTTAAATAAATCCCGAAGACTTTCCCATCCAGATGCGAAAGAACTTACATTTGCATCCTGGGCAACTGCTGGTTCTTCGCCGGCATACACAATCAATACATTCACGCCAGGTTCTCGACACAAATCTAGGTCACAGAGACGTAGGTCTGAATTTGATGTTTTGAGAATGTCGCAGGATGTATATTTTGGTGGAGAAGCTAATAATATGGGAATAGCTGGTGTGAATAAACTTGGAGTGTTGATGAAAGACAAGTCTACACTCACAGATCCAAAAATGGCCCAGGTAGTTTTGTTAAGTGTGTCACACATAATAGTTCTGTTTTACTGCATTTTGATACACTTGTGTTGGTTGTTTATTTAGCCACATTCACTGTGCACCAGAAATTGTGCCAATTCCGAGCTCAAAGATGCCAAAATAAGGAAGGTGTTTATGATTTGTAACACGATTGTTCTTCCACATAGTAAATTGCTTGTTTCTGTGGTCACCTTGGAATGCATATTTGCATATGACACTTAACAAATGATGTTTTTTTTTCACTGAGATTGCAGTTGTTTTATTTTTGCCACATGTGAACACACATGTGTAATGTTGTTTTGGGCACCATGTTCATTATTTTCTTCTTTTTTTTTTTTTTTTTTTTTTTTATTTGTTTTGACAGGTTGCAAGTTAGTTGGGTAATAAAATCTTCCTTGTTGTTGGAAAATTTGAATTATAAAAATTTTTATTAACCTTTAAAATTTTTATTTTTATTTTTACATGTATTATTATTATTATTATTATTATTATAATTATTATTATTGTTAAAAATAGACTAACTTTATGGAAAAATATAATACCTGTACAATGAAAAAGTTTCAATTTAAAAAAAAAAAAAAAAAAAAAAAAAAAAAAAACGACTTTTTTTTTCAGGTTTAACTAATGTGGTTTCAAACACCATTAGTATATGTTTTGATAAAAATTCTCTCTCTCTCTCTCTCTCTCTCTCTCTCTCTCTCTCTCTCTCTCTCTCTCATTCTCATATGTACATGTCCACACACAAACACAAACACACACACACACACACACACACTTAGGAATTTGTTTTTCAGAATAGATAAACTCATGTTAGAAATAAACGACAAAAGAATTTAAATACAAAAGTGACTTTATTTGACAAACAGGTTTATATAAGTTTGTTCCTGAATATAAATGGCTGTTTATAGTTTTATAAGTTTGTTGCTGTTGCAGTTTAATAATCAATAAAATATTTTTAAACTAAGTCTTATATGTAAGATATAGTCTTACAGTAAGTTTACTGAATATCAATTACTATATATCTGGATTTTTTTTTTTTTTTTTTTTTTTTTTTTTTTTTTTTTTTGCTTTCTTTTGTTTATTTACATTACTGATTTTTTTATATAATAGTTTTATGGGTCAAGGTCAGAAGTTATTTGAATTGTCAAACAAGAATAAATGCTATGTACAATTCATGATTTTCCTTATTTCACTTACCAACAGGGTCGAAGTGAGACAATGCCTGTCAAACAAGAACAAATGCTATGTACAATTAATAATTTTCCTAATTTCACTTACCAACAGGGTCGAAGTGAGACAATGCCTGTGGCTGGAGTTAATGACGAGGAAGGAAGAGTTCCCTCCGCCAAAAGCCGAGCTTCCCTTCGAAGCCAGTATCGTAACAAGCTGGAAGAAGCTCGTAGTGCTGCTGAGGATCGACGGTCCAAATCTCCAGCAATTTCAGTACCTTCTGTCAGGTCCTTGGAGGAGGATCAACTTGTTGAGGAAGAGGATGATGAGGATATTCCAGTTACTGATGAATTTAAAGGTATTTTGACACTGTTAAATATCTTGGTTTTGCAAGTACAGTCTAAAACAGGCACCTTAGAAAGAGAAGTGGAGTGATGTTGTAATGAGTAACTCCCCAATCATGATTTGTTCACTCATATCAAAATTGATCCTAAGCTCAGTTTTTGAAAAAGAAACTGGTATGTAATTGGTAACCCACCCACCCACCCCCTTTCCCTTCACAGTCTTCACCATATTCTCTCTCACTTAGAATCCAGGATTTGAACTTATGCATTGAAAGGGGCTGTGCACTTTGAATGAGTCTGCCACTTAAGCCCTTACACCTTAGGGGAGAAAAATGAAAAGTAACTACATGTATTATGTATATATATATATTGTTATGAACATTTAAGAGCATTTGCACTGGTATAATTCTATGCTCTTTCTTGATAGTGCTGGATAGGAATTTTAATTTTACAATAAATTTATATTCATAAATCATATATCACAGACATCAATGCAAATCATGAGATTTATGGATTATTTTCAAAATTGACCAATCACAAACATCAATATACATCATGAGATCTGTGGAATTTAATTTCATAATTGACCAATCAGAAGCTTTGACTCAAAAGGGCCATCTGTTAATTATATAATTTCAACCTTAGGACATTTTCACCTTCTACAAAATATCAGTAGTATGTTTCATGATCAGGGCTCAAAATAAGGGCGAAGTTGGGCGATAACTTCGCCCTGTTTAAAGAAAACTTCGCCCTATATCTCCGAAAAAGCAAAGTTGAAGTCGCCCTTATTTTTGAACCCATTATCTAATAAAACCCGAGATGTTCGGGCTGCTGGCTAAGTGATTTACAGGTGTCATGATGCATGTTAATTATCCTGATTGGTTGAGTAATTAGCGGATTAATGCTTCACGAAAGGGCTTCTCCCACGCGCCTAAGATAATAGGCAGTTTTACAGGCCGAGTATACATTGATTATCTGATACAGTATTTCTTGTGGTTATGGATTTTCGGCGATATTTGTATGGGATCGCACCTGTAATTTTTCATTGAAATTGAAAGTGATCAAAACCACCGTGATATCAAAGACAGATAACTTATTTTCAAAATAAAATCATTGTGTAAACTTTAACACAAGTATCAACATAATAAATTGGGACATCACCGGTGGATTTGTTTACAATGCCACCATTTTACCAACATATGAATTGGACACATTTCATTGGTCAGGTCAAAGTTGAACAAAGTGATGCTTTTGGAATGTAAGGTGGTTCTTCTCCTTTTATAGATAAAAAATTGCGTTCACCAAGGAAAATTATTTTGTGAAAATATAAGTTTATTTTGAATAAAAATAAATTTTTATAATTTACTTTCACATATAATTTATATTGTCATCTGTATAATGTAAATGTTACATTGTTTATTGAAAAAGAGTTCAAATACTTAAAACATATAAGTAAATATTTAAAATATTTATAATAAATAAATAAATAACATTTTGAAACAGAATCAGGGTGAAATATTGCTCCTGAAAAGTATGAGCCAAAAATTAGCCAACTTTAACATTAAGAAGCCAGTTGATGACAAACAGCAGTTTATTTAAGATAGCACTTTTGCTTCCAATTTCAAGTGTGCCTTGTATAAGGGGTTTTTCTACCTAAAATAGGATTTTATCAAAGTTTTGGACATCTTTTTCAAACACTACATTAAATTATCTCATGCATATTTCTGAAAATGACCAGCATGTTACAATATCTATTTTGCAATACAAGATATAAAATGTATGATTGCGACAGGAGGACAGAAATTCCAGTGTCGTGAATTGCGTTGCGCAAAAACTTCTCCCTGTTTTGAAAAACTTCTCCCTAATTTTGGCTTAGGGAGAAGTCACTTCTCCCTGTTTTAAAATCTAATTTGAGCCCTGATGATAAATCAATATGTCTTTCTATCACTTGTTGTTTGAAAAGAAGTAGGTTTAAAAAATTTTCTTTTAAATAATTGTCACCATAACAACCACCTTTCTTTAAAAAGGTTGTTATGTGTAGGTTATTTTTATGATGTTTCTGATAAAATCCATGCTTATTTTAGTGGATATCAAAGAAAAAGAAAAAGAAATAACCATGGATGTAGGAACATCACCCCCTCCAACGAAAGAACAAAGACGCAGTGTTTCATTGTCAAGGTATGTGTGTGTTAAATATGGCTATCTACAGAGTTGAAAATTTGAACAGAAAATGGTTTGTGTGATGTAGATTTTCATAATTCATAATCTTCTCCCACCCCCACTCCAAAAAAGCCTTTTCCAAAAAAAAAAAAAAATTACAAGAAAGCTTTTTTCATGAGCCAGACTTTCCGAAAGTTTTAAAAAAAGTGACAAACATTCAGTCTGAAAAAACTAAAAATCTGTCGAACCAATCAAAAATCTGTCAAACTGAAAAAAATACAACATAGTTATAGAATAACCTTATATACATTTTAGTCCGCTTTACATATCTCAAATTCACAGTTGATCAAAATTCACAAGTTCCTCTTTAAAGTCTGAACATTCTTCATCAATGTCCAAGTCAATATTATCATCACAATTTTTTTTTTTTTTTTTTTTTTGGGGGGGTTTTGCTCCATCATAATACGATGCCATTATCAAAAACATTGTATTTAACAGGCTTATTAATTGGATCACTTAAAAGCTTTTAACCAATGAAATTCTGTTTTATAAATAAGACTTAAGAAAGGCTACTCTTTCAAACAACAAATATTGAGCGGTGCAGGGTTATATAAAACACCAGTAAAAAAATGCCGGACAGTCAGTTCGATACCAAGTGAAAAATTTTTTGTTTTGTCTGACAGACTGATGGCTTTTTGAGAAGTCTTTGAGCGTGTACTTGCTGTAGTTCATCAGACTATACTAACCAATTTTTATGAGGACAGATACACTGGAACCAGTCTAGCACATAGATTATAGTAGCTGGTACATGCATCTAAAGTGGTGAAGGGCATCACTCTAAGTCTGGACTTATTTCTCAGTTTTCTCAGTTGATTGTTTTAAAAAATAGTTCTTTCTTTCATATTTTTAATTTTCATATTTAGAATAATTTCTCTATATTTTATAGACAATCACTGGCCATAGCTGACCATCCAGCTGTCCTAGAGTACCTTAAAATCTATGATGGACTGGTCAACTTTAGAGATGCCCTTAGTAAAATCATGGTAGATAAAGGTAAGTGTGAAGGTCAGAATATAACGTATCTAACTTACAGTAAAAACTGACAATTTTATGTTAACAATTATCCAGTACTTAAAGATTGACGATTTCTTTTTGACTGTACATGCAGTTATGCCATAGAATGAACTGTCTCAAATTACATTCATTCATTCATTTATTTGTTCATTCGTTCATGCATTCATTCATTCATTCATTTATTCATTCATTCATTCATGCATTCATTCATTCATTCATTCATTCATTTATTCGTTCATTCATTCATTCATTCATTTATTTATTTATTCCTTCATTCATTCATTCATTCATTCATTCATTCATTTATTCATTTTTACTTTATTGGTATACTATACTGTGGCAATTTATCTGCTTTTTTGTTCCATTATTAACAATAACTAGCAGGGTGTACTGACTCTGAGGGGGTGGGGTGGGGATGGTTCATTAAATGAGAAATTCTAATACCATTTATTTTTACAGAAATGTTACAATTTGGACAAATACTGGCTGATTTAGATACAGTGAAATTTGAAAAAGAGGCTCAAGTTTATCCGCAGCTAGAAAAAATGACCACCAATGTGTATTATTGTAAGTATTGAAATGGGTCACATGTCCATGGTTGTTAGGATGCATGCACAATGTTGCTAGGTCACACAACACCTTTGCATGGAAACAATCACCTGCACTTCAAAACCATCTTATTTATTTTAGCAGGGTATAGTTTTTATTGTGTATTGTTTACAGGTCTGGTCATCCCAGTTTAAAGCACCTGTTTACAGGTCTAGTCATCCCAGTGGTCTGAAGCGCAGGTTTACAGATCTGGTCATCCCAGTGGTCTGAAGCGCAGGTTTACAGATCTGGTCAGCCCAGTGGTCTGAAGCGCAGGTTTACAGATCTGGTCATCCCAGTGGTCTGAAGTGCAGGTTTACAGATCTAGTCATCCCAGTGGTCTGAAGCGCAGGTTTACAGGTAGTCATCCCAGTGGTCTGAAGCCCAGGTTTACAGATCTGGTCAGCCCAGTGGTCTGAAGCACAGGTTTACAGGTCTAGTCATCCCAGTGGTCTGAAGCGCAGGTTTACAGGTCTAGTCATCCCAGTGGTCTGAAGCGCAGGTTTACAGGTCTAGTCATCCCAGTGGTCTGAAGCGCAGGTTTACAGGTCTAGTCATCCCAGTGGTCTGAAGCGCAGGTTTACAGATCTGGTCAGCCCAGTGGTCTGAAGCGCAGGTTTACAGATCTAGTCATCCCAGTGGTCTGAAGCGCAGGTTTACAGGTCTAGTCATCCCAGTGGTCTGAAGCCCAGGTTTACAGATCTGGTCAGCCCAGTGCATGGTCTAAAGCACTTGTTTGCAGGTCACAGTTCTCCCATTGCCTAACAGAATCACAGCACCTTCTAGGTTCACAACCCAATCTGGCAATCCTCTATGTGAGAAAGTTTGTCAGTTTGCTTGCCAAAGATCAGTGGTTTTCTCTGGGATTCCTCACTCAGAACTGATTGATTTTCTCAACTCAACTAAAAGTATATAAATTCTTTTACTCCATTCTTTTTTTTTATTAAACTACTGAATACATTGATGCCAATAATTTTTTTTTTGTTGTTGTACAAAAATTTATAGCTACTTTGTTTATTTCAGTATTAGAAGAAATGACTGACATGTTAAATAATCTTTTAATAGTGGACAGGGTAAGTTCTGTGAAGTTGTCTAAAGCGTGAGCTTTAAACCTAGGTTTAAATCTGGCTCTGGTAGACAGAGTTAGCTCTCGTTTTTGAAATGAAGGAGCCAAAAAGGAGTCAAATATAAAATTTTGTAGCCAATTTATATGAAACAGTTCTATGGGCTTTAGAAACCAAAAGTTAATATTAACGAAATTGATGAAAATTTTTGAGTAAAAATATTAGCCAAATCAAGATTTTGGAGCCAGAAATTATAAAAATTAGTAATTGACTAAATTTGGATAATGGCAGAGTAACCCCTGGGTAGATACTAGTGAGAGAAAGTTTTTCAGGTCACTTGCAAAATGTCGGTGGTTTTCTCCAGGCACTTGATTTCTTTCTACCAAACTAGAACTGAAATGAAGCTTGACTGTCCATTTGGGCTCAAACACATTACTAAACTTTACCTTACTCTGTTTTTAGGCTCATTGAAATTGAGCATTTTATGCAAATTTTGGAAAACTTTTTCTTGAAAATATACAGTAGAAATATGTATAAAAATTTTTTGTATTTTATTAATTTTTGTTCGGAAAAATCACCAAAATATTCTGAAAAACATAGGGTTTGTGACTTGGAAATGGAAACAATTTTTAGATTTTTATTAAGCAGGTCAACATCCCTAGATGTAACTAGAAATAAGGTAAATTTGTGTAATTTCTATTAAAAAGGAACCTGTTGTGTCTTCCATGATGATGTTGTCACGAGATCCTTCCCAGAAAACATTGCTTGGTCGAGAGTCTGGAGATTCAGGAAGAGTGCCTCCACAAAGTGTAACTGGGCGTTATTCCTCGCAACCTCGACAAACGCCTTCAGAGGACAAAGAAGCTATCAGAGAATTACAGTTACACTGCGAGGACTTGTTAGTATTAGATTACTTTATGTTAATCTGCTTTTGATATGGCATTTCATAGATACAGTGTTCCGGATGACGGGTCATGTGACTTTCATCACCACCCACTTGTTTGTAAACATATATACAATGAACTGTTAGGACTTGATTTTAATGATAAATTGAAAAGTTTTCTACTAAAATTGTCATTTGAGTTTCTTTTAGGTTTTTCAATCAAAGAGACGTTTCAAAAACATTATAAATTTATTTTATTCATTAAAAAATGTTGTTGTGATGGCTGCACAGTTCATCCAAGTAAATTCCAGGCTGGTTACATGATTTAAGTTGATACTAAACTCTGAATTGGCAAGGAATTGATACATCTGTGAAACGACATATTGTTAAAACATCAATCTTCACATTCAGATTCATTTATATGCATTTATAAGCAGAAAAACGAAATTAATGTTATATGTTTTATTTGTAGACAACATCAGTTGATCGAGGAATCAAGGAAACATGAACAACAATTGAAGTAAGTAAATATATTTAGGTCTTGGTATAATTTTTTTCTTTTATTTAAATTTTTGAAATTTTTTTGTCAAGTCTAGAATTGCCATAAGATGCGAGTTAGGTATTACTTTTCCGGTGTCAGCAAGAGCGACGGAGTGTGTCAAAATATGAACGTTTATGGTAATGTAATGTATTTTCTAATGGATCAAAAGCTAACCAGGCGAGACATTTAATTCCATGGAATTCTTGTTTTATTTTATTATTATAATTATTTATATTATTATTATTTATATTTATTATTGTTATTTATTATTATTATTATTTCTTTTTATTTATTTATTTATTTATTTATTTATTTATTTTTATTTATTTTTTTTTTATTTTTTGATAAGGTTAGATTGAAATTGATTACACTCTTCTCAAAATTTTTGCACTTATATCAAGACTGTCAGTTCTCAAATTGTGGAGAAAACTGGAGTACCCAGGTTAAACTTTCAACCAATGGCAAGTCAAGTTTACACTAGAATATGCTGAGTGGAATTTGATCCTAGGTCATAAGAGGTAATGTGGTCCTGAAGTGTGCCCTTTTAAGACCACTTGGCTATTGAGGCCCTTGTCTCTAAACTGACTGCCTGACTATAATATGAAATCCTCTTGAGTTAGGCTTAAAATTATGTTGATGTTCTTCTTCTTAGCCTTTAGTACATGAGTGGAGTGGAAAGAAGTAATAGTGTTTTACATTCCTGAGTTAAAGTTATTTTACTTAAATCATGGATTCTTATGATATATGTCTAATGTCAATAAAATGTGTAGCACTGCAGTAGCTCAGTTGGTAGGGTGCTCGCTCCGTAAATGAGGTCGTGGGTTCCAACCCCAATGGGGTCTGTCCCAAGACTTGAAAGTGGGTAGTGACCGTTCTTTCGCCAAGCATTCGGCATTAAGAAATGAAAGTCACAGTTCTTTTGGATAGGAACTTAAAATAAACGAGGTCCCATGTCACTGCAGGCATGGCACGATAAAGAACACTGCTGTATAATGCCATCAGTGCAATGCACAGGCAAAATTTCTGCACTTTTACCTATAGCTGGCAACATCTCAATATAAGTTAGATATTCTAGACTAGGACATTAAACACTATTACTCAACTCAACTCTATAAAATGTTCTTTTAAATAAAAAGTTTTAAAAGTTCAGTATTAACCAAATATTTCAGGCACAATACAGTTGTAATGATGGAAATGCAGGATACTATAAATGAATTACAAAGAGAGTTAGCTGCCCTTGGACGAGCGTCGAGTAGAATGAGACAAATTTCAGATAATGGTCCTGGACAGGTAAGTCATGAAAAATAAACATATTGAGAAAGAGTTAACTCCCTTAGCAAGTCATACAGCATCACTCTTTAGGCCCATTTATCAGCATGTACCGATGCTTTTCTCTCAAGTTTATGAGAGCAGTTGCTGTCACTCCTAAGGTTGTTTGCCTTAGATTCAAGATGGCTTCCTAACAACAGAGCTAAAATGAGATGTTTAAATAATTTCTGAAACTAACATTTCATTTCAGCACAAGTATGGTATTGTTCTAAAAGGGGTTAAAATAATAAAATTAATAAAAACTGGTTTACATATAGCTGTTTGTTTATAATTCAGTAATTATTCTCGTTCAGTGTTTGTGCCGTGATTTGAAGGAGATTATTGATAATCCAGTTTATTGATAAAGAATCTAGATGATAACGATGACTAAAAAAGTATAATAACAGGCTTCAGCCCAATAAACTCACAAATTGTTAGCACAAGTAATTTTAAAAGTAAATTGACTTGTTGAACAAGCCTGTTGTAATTCAAGAAGAGGCAGTTGTGGTTGTCAAAAGGCCATAGAAGTCATGAAGAGTTATGCCCCCTTTGTAGTAACATCAGCTGTATAACTTGTTTTTTGCTTTGTTTAGGTTCCGGAATCAGCTGTTATGTTTACGAGACTCGACTCTGAGAGAAACTCCAAAATAATGAAAAGAGCTGTAAATGATGATAAACTTGATCCAGAGAAATATAAGGTATAAGAACAAGCTAAACAAGAGTTTACAGGGTTGTATGTCTTTACTCTATAGATCAGGGCCCAGTTTCACAATCATTTACTCAGCTGAGTGTACACTCAACTCAATTATTCCCATTTTTCTCTCATCAATATTTTAAAAATTTTAAGTTTTATGAGACAATGTTTTGTTTTGTTCAACAAAACTACACAAAACAATTTAAATATTACACCAGATATTCAATTTTAACTGTGTGATGTCTTACAAATTGACATTGAAATATTCCCGAATTCGAGTTGAGTGTACACTCAGTTGAGTGAATGATTGTGAAACTGGGGCCAGGTCTCCATAAACGCCAGTAAAGTCAATAGGCGTTCGGCAAAGGGAACATCGAACTTGTAATGTATAATGCAATTACCTGTAAATAGGGAAGTTCAGTAAAATGTGACACTGTCCTGAGTACTCTGAATTGTAAACAAGCCAACTTTAAAGTTTTTTAATCAAATTTTTTCTTAATCTTTTAAGGAAAGCCAATTCAGATATTTTTCAATCGGCTTTTTGAATCAGTGTTTTTTGCCAAAAATCAGCATTTGTGAAGACCTGATATAGATATAAGTGTGAAAAAAAACAAGAGTTTATGATGTTGTATGTCATCACTCAATAGATATAGGTGAGGAAATAAAAACAAGAGTTTAAGATGTTCTATGTCTTCACTCTGTATATGTTGCTGACATCATCAGAGATGAATTTTGATTTTAAATTTTCCAGAAAGTGTCTCTGTTGCTAAGTGTCTAAAATGTGGATTTATGGATTACAGACCTCTTATTTTAATTTCGTAAATAAGCTTTAAATCCCACACAGACAATTCTTTGTATGCAAAAGTTGTTAATTTTTAGCTTGCTGAAACTTAGGGGTTTTTAACTGGGCATTCTGCCCTCTTTCATCGCCTCAGAACTGACCTCCTCAATGTAAATACCAGAATTCCATATGAATTTGAAACTGTATCCTTGCCCCGTTCCAGGTAAAATTGAAAAATCTGGAATGTACTCATAAATGATTTTCAAGAATTTCATTTCTTCAAAAATTTAAAACATTCTGTTAACTTCCCTATACATCCCAAATTCTAATTATCCTCTCCTGTTCACATGCTGAATGGTGGGAAATGTTCATGACATCATTAAAGACATTGCAGATGTGCTGGCATTCACTATAATATGAACAGTAAATATATCATTTATTTATTTATTTATTTATTTATTTATTTATCTATTTATTTATTTATTTGTTTGTTTGTTTGTTTGTTTATTTGTCTCTTTATTTATTTTTTATTTTTATATTTTTAATTTAATTTAATATAATTTAATTTATTTATTTTTGTGTGTGTGCCCTTTTAAGTTCATGACCTATCATACTTATTTAAAAAATGCTCATCTGCGCAAGAAATTACTTGTTTTTTGTCCAATATCGGAAAAATTGAACTGGTCTTTGAGAGAGGTCTAATGGTCTCCTTTTTATGTTTTTGAGTCATAATTTTCCATATTTTTTGTACTGAATATTTTCTTTTGAGTAATAATTTCAATATATTTTTGTACTGATATTTTCAGGATGCTGTAAATAAGATGGATGATTATGTCAGTCTTCCCGCCCAACGTCTTGCGCATTTAGTTCGAAAATATGTCCACCATTGTCGAATGAAAGAAATAGAAGGTAAGTGCTATGGTTGTCAAACCAGCTCTGATACGATAAGACATACACGTTAATTTCTAATTGATTTTACTGTATAAAAATTTTCTTACTTTTTTTATCTCCTTGTCTAACGTCTTGAGCATCCAGTTCGAAAATATGTTCACCGTTGTTGAATGAAAAAATTGAGGGTAAATGCTAGGTTTGTTAAACCAGCCCTTTACGATTAGACATATCTGTTAATTTCTAATTGAATTTACTGTAGTAATAGCAGTTTCTTACTTTAATTTCCTTGCAAAACATCTTGCGCATCTAGTTAGAAAAAATGTCCACCATTGTCAATTAAAAGAAATAGAGAGTAAGTGATAGAGTTATCAGTACAGCTGAGAAAGGATTAATATCTAATACATTCTACTGTAAAAAACGAAATTTTCTTACTTTTATCCCCTTGCCATCATCTTGCACATTTAGTTACAAGAAAAAGAGAAAAGGTGGTAGGGTTGTCATTACAGCTACGGAGGAATTAAGCAACATTTTTTCTAATTTCTAATTAATTATACTGTTCAAAAAAGCATTTTCTTACTTTTATCAACTTGTCAAACATCTTGCACATTTAATTAGTTACAAAATCTGTCCACAATTTTCACATGGAAAAAATAAAGGGTAAGTTTAAAAACTTTATTCCTTTTCAACCATTTTTCAGTATGATGTTGTTGTGATAAAGGGGTTTTGATTGATTGATATAATTGAGTTGTCAAACCAGCTCAAATGAGACCAGACTTATTGTTAATTTGTAATTGATTTTATTGCATCAAAATCTTTTTCATACTTAAATCTATTTTCCCAATTTTATGCATTGAGCTTAAAAAATATCAGAGCTCATAATTTGCATATTTTAGGGCTCAATTCTTGAATTCTTACTGATTTCACCATTTTCATAAAAAATAAAACACATTGGCATATACTGTAAAAATGTTATTCCTTTTAACCATTTGTTCAGTATGATTTTGTCGTTATAAAGGGTTTTGGCAATAAATCAAGGGATTGATTGATTGATTTAATGGGGTGTTACATCCCAATCAAGAATATTTTACTTATATCTAGACGTCACCATTGTTATTATTATTATTATTATTATTATTAATTTATTATTATAATTATTGATGATATTATTATTATTATTTTTTTATTATTATTATTATTTTATTCATTGCCAAAAACTAAATCTGTACTTATAATGCAAAAACATTTAGTTTTTCCAATACAGAAAGGTGCTTTATGCCAAAATCTTCCTCAGACTATTGGTGCCTAGCTAACTGATTGGTCATAAATGTTTACCGTTACTTATTAATCACAGCACTAATAAACAAACAAATTACAGGCCATCACTAATTACTTATAATTAACCAGATTCAAGTTCCCTTTTTTTTAAAGTTATATTCGTAAAACTGAAAGTAAGACATTCTTTAATTCCTGGTAGAGATTTTAGTCTTTGAGTATCTTAGAAAAATTTGTAATGTAAATACAAGGTCATCTTTTTCTTGGTTTGTATGTTTTTTGTTTTTTTTTGTAAGAAAATGGAAATAAGATTTTTGTATATGAAATAATCCATCAATGTTTGTTTTTATTTTTTTTGTTTTTTAGAAAATGTGAAAAAGAGTAAAAGTTTGAATGAAAATGTTTTTGAAATTCTTGACAAGATGGAAGCTTTACAGAATCAGGTATGTGTGTTATTAAAATTTACTCTCTCTCTCTCTCTCTCTCTCTCTCTCTCTCTCTCTCTCTCTCTCATATTTTATCAGTATTCATTTTTAACACTGATTAGAATGAAGTGTGATAACAGCTAGTGTTTAACATTTTATTCAAGTTTCTTTTACCCATGCGATGTGGAGAGAGAGAGAGAGAGAGAGAGAGAGAGAGAGAGAGAGAGAGAGAGAGAGAGAGAGAGAGAGAGAGAGGTTACCTTCAGCTAGCCAACTGGCAAATTTTCCTTTTTTTTCACAAATGACACAACTATAAGCAGAAGGTACAAATCACCTAAAGTATTTTTAAGCCACATTGGAGTTTGATCCCCCCCAAAAAATTTTGTCAGTTGATTAGGTGTTAAGTGCAGTTCTGCAACTGAGTAAATCTTCTTTGTGATTATTTAACTGATCTGTAGTTTGTTAGTTCATGGTGAGGTCAGGTTGGTCAAGGAAAGACCAGAATGACCAGAGAAAATTACTGAACTTCAATAAGGGAAAAGATAACCTTTTTCTCACATTAAGAATCTGTCCTGATTGGGATCTTGGATAGGGGATGAGTAGAAATGTGACAACAAACAGGCCCTTTAGACCAATGGGCCTACTGAGTCACCCAAACCAGTAAGGAAAAGTAAAGAAAAGATTTGGTCAGTTTGGTTGATCAAGGAAACTTGAAAGACTAGAGAAAATTACTTATTTTCAATAAGGGAAATGATTACCTTTTTACACATTAAGAATCGGTCCTAATTCAGATTGGCAATGAGTGACAATGTGATAGCGAAACAGGCCCTTCAGATCAATGGACCTACTGAGTCACCAAAACCAGTAAGGAAACATAAAAGAAAAGATTTGGTCAGTTTGGTAGGTCAAAGAAACTTGAATGACTAGAGAAAAATACTTATTGTCCTTAAAGGAAAATGATAACCTTTTCTAACATGAAGAATTTGTCCCGTAACCTTTTCTAACATGAAGAATTCCTCCTCTTAAACTTTTCTAACATTAAGAATCCGTCCCCATTGGAATTTAAAATAGGCAGTGATGGACAATGTGATAACGAAGTTGGGCCTTTAGACCATTAGGCACACTGAGTCCCTCAAATTAGTAAGGAAAAGAAAAGAAAAGATTTGAAATTTACAACCTCTAGACAAATGATAAAATAATTTGATTATGAATTTTAATTCTGTGAACTTTTGTTGTTACAGAGAGCTAAGAAATGGGCAGATAAGATGGATGAAATGGGGTCAGAAAGATTACGATTGGCTAGTCTTCTGATGGAGACCTTGGATTCTATTGAACAGGAATCGGGAATATTTCTTATTAAGCCTATGTATTCTTACAGAAGCAGGTATATTGTCTATTTTTTTTAATTTATTTATTTTTATTTTATTTTATATGCAGATATAATTGTGTTCACCACATTTTGATATTTGAGATCAGGATTTGATGTTAGTTGTTTTGTTGGTTAAATTTTGATTTATGACACTTCAGCAATTTTTTAGCTATTTATTTAGAGAAAAGTAATATAAAACTTGAGGATTAATTTCACAAATGTTCATGTGGTGGGTTGAAGGCACAAGTTTTTTCTGATCTGCATTGCACTATTGTGACTATAGATTCCTAATACTCTTGCCTGCAATGTTGCACTAAAGATAGATCCTTTTTTTTATTTAAGAAAGGTATTTGTTTAACTTAGGATAAATTATAGAAGTAACAATAGGTTTTAGATTGATTAAGGGTGAAATCAAAATATGGTTTCGATCTGTTGGGTTTCAATACAGATTGGTTTTTGGTTTTTGGGGTTCATTATAGAAAGCTAGGTTGTTGATCTACTAAGGATTTTTTTAACAGGATAAGAATTTATTTGGGGTTCATTTTAGACAGGTAACACTGTAAAACAAAGTTATATGTTTAAATTTTTTCTTTAGATTATTTCCTGGAAATTTAAGAATAAGGTATTTTTAAATTTGTGCATTATCACCTGCATTCATATTGTTTTTGCTGTGAAATTCCCTCACATGTGGCTGTCTGATAAGATGTGTGTGTGTGTGTGTGTGTGAGAGAGAGAGAGAGAGAGAGTGTGTGTGTGTGTGTGTGTGTGTGTGTGTGCAAAAGCGTATTAAAATTTAAACAAATCTGGTTCACTACTTTTTGGACACTACAAGCTGAGCTATCCCTTCACTTGTTAAAGCCATCTCACCACATAACCAAGATACCTTTCATAGATTAACATGGAAGAATTTACAAACAATATGCCCTTTAATTCCTTAAAAAAGAATAATTAAATTCACTTTGCATTGTGGCCTTATTGTGATGTCATTTATGTACTGATAAAAAATGTATGTTTGAGTATTTTGGCACAAAACAGCCTAATGAACACTTTTTTTAAACCATGTATGTATATCACAGTGTTTCATTAACAAACTGTGCTTTCTATGTGTACAGTACAGGCCTGTATTCAGAGGGGGTGCGAGGGGTGCGAACACACCTCCTTTGAAAACCATTAAGCACTGTTAAAACCTTGTTAAAAATCATTTACCACTATCAAAACCTTGAAATATTTAGACACATCATATTTTACCATTTATTGTTCATTAAAATACCAAAATGCACCATTTTGGGATCCATTTTCAAAAGCTTGGGGGGGTGGGGTGGGGGGGGGTCATGCCTCAAAACCCCCTAGTCAGAGGCGCATCTTTGACGACATTCTTTAAAATCGCACACCCTTTCTAAAATACCTGCCTATGGGCCTGCAGTAGAACTATAATATAAGTTACTGTACCTTAATTCAAAGATAGAAGCCATTGCCAAGGAAAATATTTGGATTTGAAGGTTAAAAGTATGTCATAACCAAGAAATATCCCTTGATTTGATGATTCTTAGACATTTATTCATAGCCAAGGCATGTCACTAAATTTTGTTAATTCTTAGCCAAATGTTATAGCCCGGGAATGTCCCTTGATTTGATGTTCATAGCCATCTGTTATAGCTCAGGAATGTCCCTTGATTTGATGTTCATAGCCATCTGTTATAGCCCGGGAATGTCCCTTGATTTGATGTTCATAGCCATCTGTTATAGCCCAGGAATGTCCCTTGATTTGATGTTCATAGCCATCTGTTATAGCCCGGGAATGTCCCTTAATTTGATGTTCATAGCCATCTGTTATAGCCCAGGAATGTCCCTTGATTTGATGTTCATAGCCATCTGTTATAGCCCAGGAATGTCCCTTGATTTGATGTTCATAGCCATCTGTTATAGCCCAGGAATGTCCCTTGATTTGATGTTCATAGCCATCTGTTATAGCCCGGGAATGTCCCTTGATTTGATGTTCATAGCCATCTGTTATAGCCCGGGAATGTCCCTTGATTTGATGTTCATAGCCATCTGTTATAGCCCGGGAATGTCCCTTGATTTGATGTTCATAGCCATCTGTTATAGCCCAGGAATGTCCCTTGATTTGATGTTCATAGCCATCTGTCATAGCCCAGGAATGTCCCTTGATTTGATGATCATAGCCATCTGTCATAGCCCAGGAATGTCCCTTGATTTGATGTTCATAGCCATCTGTCATAGCCCAGGAATGTCCCTTGATTTGATGTTCATAGCCATCTGTCATAGCCCAGGAATGTCCCTTGATTTGATGTTCATAGCCATCTGTCATAGCCCAGGAATGTCCCTTGATTTGATGTTCATAGCCATCTGTCATAGCCCAGGAATGTCCCTTGATTTGATGTTCATAGCCATCTGTCATAGCCCAGGAATGTCCCTTGATTTGATGTTCATAGCCATCTGTCATAGCCCAGGAATGTCCCTTGATTTGATGTTCATAGCCATCTGTTATAGCCCAGGAATGTCCCTTGATTTGATGTTCATAGCCATCTGTCATAGCCCAGGAATGTCCCTTGATTTGATGTTCATAGCCATCTGTCATAGCCCAGGAATGTCCCTTGATTTGATGTTCATAGCCATCTGTCATAGCCCAGGAATGTCCCTTGATTTGATGTTCATAGCCATCTGTTATAGCCCAGGAATGTCCCTTGATTTGATGTTCATAGCCATCTGTCATAGCCCAGGAATGTCCCTTGATTTGATGTTCATAGCCATCTGTTATAGCCCAGGAATGTCCCTTGATTTGATGTTCATAGCCATCTGTCATAGCCCAGGAATGTCCCTTGATTTTATTACTACTTACTTAGGCCTTTCACTCCTCCTGGAGCATAGGCCATCAACGACTGCCCTCCATCTCTGCCTGTTTTGTGCCATCTGCTCAAGCTGTCTCCAGGTCTTTCCAGTCTGCATCAAGGTCTCGGTGCCATGTATTGTGGGGTCTTCCTCTCTTTTCCTGTGGGTTCCAAGTAAGTGCCAGCCTGGTTGTGTTGGTTGCTGGTTTTCTTAGAGTATGGCCCTGCCAACCCCATCTCCTTCTGAGAATAATTGATTTTATGGTTTGTAGAAATGTGTTGTAGCCCAGGAATGTCCCAGGATTTAAGAATTTGCAAATCCAAGGCCCAGGATTCTTCTTGGAAATGTTGATTTCAAGATTAATACCAATGTCCAGAAATGTCATTGATTAAAAGATCCACTCATATATGCCAAAACTTGAAAATTTTACTCAAGGTTATTTTATTCCCTTTTATAGTTATATCAGTAGCAAGTGGTTAGTCATAAAAGATAATAACTATTTGTTTTCTCTTGTCTTCCACAAAAGAAGTTTTTTAGGGGTGAATTCATTGTTTTATAATGGCAAAAAATCTGAATTCAAAAACATTTTATCATAATTTCTTCAGCTTCTCAGAAGATTTTATACTTTCACTTTAGAGACATTAAAACAACTTTCTGAAAGAGTGCAACAAAAGACTTTAGCATATGTCATTACAAATTAAATTTTTGTATCTGAAGCTGAAAAAAATGGTTTTGTTGTTTTTTTACAGAGATATGGTAAAAGAGAGGTATGCAGGAAAATTGAGTCGACCAAACCGTCCAAGGACAAACCAGTCTCCTGCAAGAGATATACCAAGTGCTTATGCGCCAGCCCCAACTCCTGCATCAAATGCCAGGGGTGGCTATAAACATCACACATTACCTCAGGTATGAATAAAATCCTGATATTGACCTGGGTCAATAAAGTGTATAATTATTAAATCATATTATTTAAACATTCCCATTGGCTTAGATTGCATCACGTGGTTTGCGATAAATATCAAATTGCACAGAAGCGCATACAAAAACATCATATTGACTTGGAGCACGTGCCAGGGTTTTTCTGTGATCGTTTTCCGCTCCGCGTTGTTTTCATTGTTTTCAAATGGCGTCCAAGCGATTTGTCAGTTTGAGTGAGAGAGAAATCAAAGACAAATCACATTCACATTTATGGTAGGATTTAATAATAAAGCAATTGTAGCATGGTGATTTCGGTTGATATGTGTTTTATCAACTGAAGAAAATCTATATCGACCGAGGACGTAGCCAGTTTTTTCATCATTATACAATTGGGGCCTTGGTGGTTGTGTGGTCTAAAAGGTGTGCTACAGATCACAACACCTCTCACCGCCTGGGTTAAATCCTACTCAGGACAGATCCTAGTGTGAGAAAGTTTGTCAGTTTGCTTGCCAGAGGTCAGTCAATGGTTTTCTCCAGGCACTCTAGTTTCCTCCACTATTGCAGAATGATTGCCTCGAAATCAGTGAAAGAATTTTGACTGAGAAGTAAAATACCATTATTCCATTCCCTTTTATACAATAATTTAATTTCTAAATTTGGTTATATTAAACTGCAATACAAAATTAACATAAACTTACCTGATCATTTTACTTATTATACTCCAATAAATTATATAACCATAGCAACACAAAACATGAAGGCATGGCTAAAGTCTCTTTCCATTTCATTGGCTAAAATTGTTCGTTGATGACAGTTCCAACACTGAGAAAATTTTATTTCATTTATGAAAAAAGCAAGAAAACAAAACATTGTATTATGTTTTAGTTAAGGTGTTTCAAATTTTATTTTAAGAATAACTTATGTTTGTAACAAATTTATTGAAAAATAGTGTGCACACTTCATAATGCCAGTAGCACTTTTAACCTTTAATTTTATTTTTAGCCTGTTCCTCCAGAACAACTTGCCATAAGAAATTCAACAGATCCAGTTCGACCATTGGAAGGCGATGATGCTGGTGTAATGGGGTCTTCTCTGAATTGGGTTGGAACTTCACCTCGGCCTGTTTGGAATGTAAGATCGACTGTTTATTTATTGTAAAATTGTTTTTTGGTGTAAGCTATCACTGTCTATTGATAAGTATTTGAATTCACCTAGTAAAATTATAATATTTTTCAAAATATTTTAAGGGCCTTTGATGGCCAAATCGTCTAAAGCCAGATTTCGAAAACATCGAAAGCTTGCACTTACAGACCACAATTATTTGTCTCTCACCACTCTTGTCTCCTTCACTTAGGAAAGTTCCTAGTGTGACAAAGTTTGTCAGTTCACTTGTCAAAGGTCAATGGTTTTCTCTGGGCACATAAGTCTCCTCCATCATTCAAAAAAACCGACCTCCTTGAAATAAGTAAAACAATCTTAACTTGGGCATTAAACACTATCCTCAAAATATATTGGTAAAAAGCTACATAACTGATAAGATTTTTTTTTTTTGTAAATATCACAGTTTTAAAAATTACGTCAAGATGTTGCCAGAAGATTTATATTATAATTATTATGTTCTAGCCCTGTTTGGTTTTTTCAGCTGTTTTAATGAAGAGGTTTATCCATTACAAATATCTTTCCTTTACTTTTAAATATTTTACAATCCATTTTTGTGTTTTATTTTAGTTAAATTCATCCCAAGTGAGAGGGGATTCAGATATACATGGTCTAAATTTATCAAATACTCCAAGAATCCTAGAACTGGATATAAACAGGATGCTGATTGGTCAAAATACTATCAGGTTTGTAGACAAATACTTCATGAATCTTAGAACTGGATATAAACAGTATGCTGATTGGTCAAAATACTATTAGGTTTGTAGACAAATACTTCAAGAATCTTAGAACTGGATATAAACAGGATGCTGATTGGTCAAAATACTATCAGGTTTGTAGACAAATACTCCAAGAATCTTAGAACTGGATATAAACAGGATGCTGATTGGTCAAAATACTATCAGGTTTGAAAACAAATATTCCAAGAATCTTAGAACTGAATAAAAATAGAATGCTGATTGGTCAAAATACTATCAAGTTTGTAGACAAATACTTAAAAAATCTTAGAACTGGATATAAACAGGATGCTGATTGGTCAAAATATTATCATTTGTAGAATTAATCATTTGATTTCCAGGGGCCTCATTTGGTGATTGGTCTGAAGCATGCTCCTACTGATCACTATGCCTCTCACTGCCTATGTTCCAATCCCACACGAGTAGATCCAGAGTGAGCAAGTTTGTCAGTTCGCTTGCCAGAGGTTGGTAGTTTTCTCTGGGTACTCTGTTTTCAACCACTTTCCCTGAACAGACCACCTCAGTATAATGAAAAATTTTTGGCTTTGACATAGAATTCTGTTAATCAAGTCCTATCCTCAATATTAAAAACTTTCTTGTTGCGAATAGCTGAAAACATTGCTGATGTGGCATAAAACAACATTCAACCTACCAACCAGTCTGTTTTACATGTAGATTTTGAATAAATCAAGTGGGGTTTGAATAATCAAGGAAGAAGACTTTCAGAATAGGGTTTGTATGTCAGTGTAAATTTCAGATTTTTGGGTTAAACAACCATTTTTGTGAATAGAGACAGCATTTAGTAGTGTAGCCCAGTAGCAACTTTTTATATTTTAAAGTTACCAAAAGAAACTTTTTTCTGACATAGATTGGTAGAGAACATTTTATATCAAGGTACAAAACATTGATTTTAGATGAACATAATATATCCCATTGTAGGGCTCTTTTTAGAAAGGTTCTTGTTTAAATAATAAAGTTTTTGTTTTAACTTTTTTTTAGCTCCAAGTTACAGCAGCCGGGGTTGACAGAAGACAGACTTGTGAATGCATCACAGAACAACTTACGATCATATGTCACAGTAAACAGACCAACAGCTTCCCCAAGTCAACATCGAAACAAGACAATCGGTAATTATTGGCTCATTGGCTGATGCCAAGTACAGTTTTTGCAGTTACATATTTCTTTCTTCTGCTATAGGAGTTCTTGACGGCGAGTGGTCTAAAGTGCTAGCCTATGGGTCACAGTGTCTCTCACTGTCCAGAATAAAATCCCACATTAACAATCATTAAGGATGAGAAAGTTTGTCAGTTTTCTTGCTCCATGTTGTTGGTTTTCTCTGGGTACTCTGGTTTTCTACACCATTCCAGGACTAATTGTCTCAATACAAAGATTTTCTCCACATTCCAGAACTTAGACAGATCTTTAACTTTGAGAAAGTCTGCCATTTTGCTTGCTGCAGATTTTTTGTTTCATCTGGGTACCATAGTTTTCTCCACCATTCCAGAACTTGGACAGATCTTTAACTTTGAGAAAGTCTGCCATTTTGCTTGCTGCAGATTTTTTGTTTCATCTGGGTACCATAGTTTTCTCCACCATTCCAGAACTTGGACAGATCTTCAACTTTGAGGAAGTTTGCCATTTTGCTTGCTGCAGATTTTTTGTTTTATCTGGGTATTCTGGTTCTCTCCACCATTCCAGAACTGACAAACAATACAGGTAAAACATATGACTGTGGGTTATAACACCATTACTCCACTTCATTCTACTCCAATTCTTCTCCTAATTTTTTAAGTCTGATAAAAAAATATTTGTCACTAAATATCAAAGTAATGTATGCTAAGTATTTTTAAAAGGAATGTACCATAATAAATGTTGTTGTTTTTTCTTCAGACTTGGCATATAGGAACATGTTTAACATAAAAGTAGTACAAATCTCATAATTAAATTATTGCTATTGTGTAAATCATTTATTCTAGTTTTTAATTCCTGTTCTAATGTTTAAGCCAGACTGGATCAAACAATGTTCTTGGATATATGAACATACTTAAAAATTTTAAACTTGTCTTAAGAATTGAAGACATTTTATAAACACAATTGAATGAATAAGAAAAACTTGAAAATTTTTTAAAATATATAATATTTCAAGGTCTTTAGATAAAGCCAATTTCTGGACAAGTCCAAAAAGATCTTGGGAAAAATCTGGTCTTGTTGCTTTTGAAGTTCTTACATTTGCTGTCGTGGAACTTTTCAGGAACCAAAGATTCTCCAGCCAATTTCAGTGTCTTCCATAAAAGTCCAAAAGGAACTTGGGAGAAGTCTAGACTTGTTACTCTTATTTATCTTATTTATCATTTTTTACGGTTTAAAATTGTTTTATATTTGTTTGTCATTCTATTCATCAGGGGCCAAAGATTCTGTACCGCCATCTTCTCCAGCTCAGTATTCTCCCACAGGATCAGCACAGAAACGAGTAAGGATGTCTGATGCAGACTTTTCTCGAAACTTAACAAATACACCACCATTACCGCCTATACCAACAGGAAGTGCTGGATCAAGACAATCTCCAGATTCAGACAGAGGTAGGATTGACTTAAGTATGATGGTATAAAAACTTACACACATATATATATATACTGTAAATCAGGCAATTAATGCGAGCAAGAAATTAATGCGAAAAATGCGAGGCCCATTTAAACGCATTAATTTCTTGTCGCATTTATTTTCCGATTTCTGTAATTTATATATTTATTGTAAATTGAGTTACCTCTATTAACCGGAAGTTTTTATCGTAACTGATTAATATTGGTGCACATTCTCATTTAGCTGTAATTTTTTGCTGTTTCTTTCCTACTGGGAATTTTGCTACGGGTGGAATCGTGACTGATACATCGTTTTGAACCTTGACTGGAACAACAAATTGAAAGTACTGTGATTAAAAGCAATCTGACATTCTAAACTCATGAGTTGAAGACGAATATCAGTTGTACACATGCCAACATGGACTTCCTAATATTTTGAATGCTTTATTTTAATAAAAACTCCAAGCGTTATATTTGAGTATGTTTGTTTATTTAAAAAAACACGCGTTTCTTTGATCTGATAATCCTTTACCACCCTGGTTAATTTAAAACAATGGGTCATCGGCGCTTAAAAATTAACCCTTGGCAAACCTTACTGTTTATTTTAATAATGTCTACCAAAAGTTTGTTTATAATGTGTTTTTAAATTAAGGAAGACATGATATAATTTCTGAGTCCATAATTTAATGTTTATAATTGTTAGATATAAAACAGGAAAAAAATTCAAAAAATTGAAATTTAAAAAATCGCATTAATTTCAATGTGCATTTTACTTCAAAATCGGCAATTCGCATTAATTTCATGATGCATTAATTTCCTGATTTACAGAATTTTATTTATATATATATACAATCAAAATAAAAAATCCAACATGACCAGTAATTAAGGAATCACATTATTAACTATTCACTAGCGCTTTCATGCCTGCTAGTGATGACATAGTAACACTGTACATAGTAACGTTAATCATTCACCTGATGATTGGCAGCAGGCTTGAAAGCACTAGTCTATAGTTAATAATGTGATTCTTTAATTAACTGGTTGTGTTGGATTTTTTATTTTGATTTTATATATGTTCTGTACACTAATTTAAATACTGAGAACTTTTTGCACAAAAATAATAAATAGTAAAACATCTCCCAAGAATAAACTTCAATTACCAGGTAGTTGTTTCTTATGTTTTTATCCTTCACATGACTTTTCTAGAAAAGATCCTTTTTTTCTTTCTTGAAAAGTCCTGTGAAGAATGAAAACTTTAGAATTAATTGATGAAGTATATTCTTGGGAAATGTTGTTTTATTTTTATATGTATCCAGCTTTGTAAAACTTTTAGAGAGAGAGAGAGAGAGAGTGTGTGTGTGTGTGTGTGTGTGTGTGTGTGATGAAAAATTACAGATCAAGCTTAATTTTTTTTAATGATAGAAGACTATGTTATTTTAAGAAGATTATTATTTTATTTATTTATTTTTTTACTTTTCAGAACAAACAAGTCCGCCAGGGTCTTCATTACGACATTCTCCAGCAACAAATGTGATAGAAGTTATCTCCCCACTTAAATAAAAAACACATATTTTATTGTTTGTATGCATGCACCTACACCTCAGTTCTGCAACTTTAGGTCTTTTGTATGAATGAAAGACCTGAACACATGTAAAATGATGAAAAAGACAGAATGGACAAGTTTTAATGCAACAGTTCAATGTATGTGACTGTATTATCAAAGCATGCTCTTAGTTATTTCACCCTTTTATATCTTTAATAAAATCACACACACACACACACACACACATATTTATATGTATGAAATGGGAGCATACAAGTTTCTTTCTGTCTAGTGCTGAAATGATCGATTGTTTTCAACTAAAATATGTATGTATATTGAAATAGATGGACTTTAAAAATTGAACTAAATGTGACTAAATTGTGCTTCCCTTCCCTAAAATGTTTGTAATGAAAAATCATTTTCCTGATTCCATTTGATAAGAACTCTTTTTACATATATAAAATGGGAGTTTACAGGATCCTTTTTAGTGCTAAAAGGATCAGTTGTATTCAGTTAATGTTTTTGACTTGCCAAAGGTTGTTGTTTTTCTCTGGGCACTTTGGTTTTCTTCCAACACCCCTTCGCTTGTTGAAGGTTGATGGTTTTCTCTGGGCACTCCGGTTTCCGACATCAATCCAGAACTGACTGCCCCGAAATAAGTGAAAGAATCTTGACTGGGGCATAAAACACCATTAATCCACTTCTCTCCTGTTGAGTGATTTTGACTGCTAGAATTTCGAAACTGTTTTCACATATGAAAAATAAATTTTACCTTCTTACCTGACAGAATTATTTCACAATTTCAGAACAAACTGCCTTTAAATAAAATATTCTTTTGCTTTTTGTATGAAATGATATTTCATCTGTCCACCATTTGTTCTTCAGAATAAAAACTTAAGACTTTACACATTCATGTTCATCAAAAATTATTGTCCACAACTTTGTTTATTGAGTGTAAATGCAAGGTTTTCTAACAGTGCATTAATAAGTCCAAGAAGAAACAAAAGATTTTTTTGTTTGTAGTTAAAATTTCTATTTTTAGATATTTTTGCAGCTAAAATATGTATTTAGGTATAACAATTTTTTTTTTTTTTTTTTTTTTTTTTTTTTTTTTTTTTTTTTTTTTTTTTTTTGGAAAATATTCATTTATTTGCTTATTTTTAACCAGTAATATCATTTCTGAATTTGTTTATAAGATAGACATTTTACCTGTATACACCTTGTAAATAAAAATGAAATTTAAATTAAATATGAATTAGGTAATTTGGATAGTGTTTTTGATGATTTATAGTGTCTCTTCTAGGTGCTATATAAATCATTTATTGTTGTATATGGATATGCCCTAATTGGACAAGTGGAAAATTTGTAAAAATCTGATAGTTGGTCGACCAACCCAACAAGAAAAAACAGATAAATCTGACAGTTGTTTTTGTAAACAAGATATGTTAAAATTTGTAAATCTGATACTTAGTCGATCAACAGGACAAGAAAAAATAGATAAATCTGACAGTTGATTTTATAAACCAAATACATTAAAATTTGGTAATCTGACAGTTGGTCAACCAACAGGACAATGAAAAAATAGAGAAATCTGACAATTGAAGACCGAACGAAATAGTGAAAAGTTGGTAACTGACTGAACTAGATAAGAGAATGGTTAAAAATTCTGACAGTTGACGACAGAACAAGATGAGGCAAAAATTGAAAATTTTTGACAGTTAATGACCAACCGGATGAGTGAAAAGTTTGTAAATCTGACAGTAAATCATCAAAATCACATGAGTGAAAAGTTGTTAAGTCTGACAGTTGATCTACCTCGCTGTTTCGATTGTTTATAAATACATGAACATTAATTTTCTTAAATAAAATTTTTCATAATAGATTTTATGTCAGCTTTCTGTTGGCATTTGAATTTATTGAACTGTAGCTAAATCAAGGACAATTGTGTATTGTTCAAATAATCTAAGCACTTATTTTTCAAATATTTTAATATAAAATTGTCATAAACATATGATTTTTTAAGGGACAAGTGAAAGAATACGTAGCACTTGCACCGTCAGACAAAAGGGTTTAAAATTGTATGTCAAGCCCTGCGTAACTTTGTCAAATAGATTTATTCTATTCAATCCATTTTTATTTGTTGCATAAATGGTCAAGTCTTCCCATATAAATCTTATAGTTTTTTGATAATAAAAATTCTGTAGTTATCTCCATTCAAAGAATGAAGAAGTTGTCTCTCTGTAAAGAATGAATTAGTTATCTCCCCTGCATAGAATGAAGTAGTTATCTCCCCTGCTTAGAATGAGCAGAGGTTTGATTTATTATAGTTTTTAGTTGTCTGCTCACCCTCGTTGTCAGCATCTAAGGACAGTTTGTATAATGAAACTTTCATTCATACTATTTTCTTGATTTCTTGACCCGTGTTAAAGAAATTGACTGCCAGACTCCACTGTTGTAATATGTATGATGACAAAAGTTTCTAAACGGCATTGTAATGGTTTTTTAATATTACAAAGTATTATATTGTCAGTTTTTGTCGAGTTTGGCATCACCATAAGGCAGGACGTAGGTGTTACTTTTCTTGTTTCATCAGCGGCAGTGGTGATGTCGGCATTGGCGTGTCAATAAGTGAAAGTTTATATTAAAGTAATTCATTTTCTACTCGATCAAAAACTAACCAGGCGAGACATATAAATTCGTGGGATTCTTGTTTTACTTATTGCCTGTTTAACTATAGCATGTTTTGTAAGTTTTATGTCCAAAATAATGTTATTTTTATGAAATGTAATTTTATATATGTTTCTCTGGGCACTCTGGTTTTCTCCACCGTTCCAAAAATGGCTGCCACAATTCAAATAAATTTAATATTGATTGGGGCATAATACACCATTTCTTTACTCACTTGATGTGTGTACTAGATGGCTAAATATTTTTAAAAATTCTTTTAGACTGATTAAAAGAGAAAAATACTTTTGCATATTCACTGCAGAAAATAAGACAATAAGAAGGGAGATTACCGGATAAGTTTGATATTTTTTTGTGTCTGTCTTCTTCTTATGACATTAAGTGCTCTATATATGTATATTATACTTTTTCATGTTCGTTTAACTGTTAAATTTTATATAACAGGAAAAGAAAACTCTATAATTTTATGTTTTAGATGATAAATTTGGCTGTGATATGGATTTACATAATAAAATAGTTATGTATAAACTGTAGTTTGTCTTTTTATATCACACTGGGCTCAAGCATGGTTTTAAAGCTGTTTTAACAGTCTTTCTGCTCATTATTTCTCATCCCACAGATGAAAATCTTGTTATAGAAGATATATAACACAAATACCAGTTAACTTTTGATGTGCCATATGTGCACATTTCGGAAAATCATTCCTTATCAGTGACACTAGGGACCGAAAAGTTTGATAGATAAAAACGTATGTCAGACAGTTAAAAATTCATGAATCTCAAATTCTAAAATTATATGAATCCGAATCCAGCTAAGGAATGCTTTGCATGAGGGAGCAAACCTTAGTTTAAAATAAATTACAATAATTAAGATGGCTGAAAATTTTGCTAAATGGTATATTTTTTGAAAGCACAAAGTACTGCTGACTGAGATACTAACAATATCACGAATTAGTTCACTTGCTGAAGATTGGTGATTTTTTTCAAGGTACACCAGTTACTTTTATCAAAATGCACCAACCGTTTTATCCACAGTAGGGGGTGGGGCTTTGGTGGCTGAGTGGTATAGAGTGTCTAAAGATCCGTTAAATCTCTGCCAAAGTTTTAATTATCCTCAAGCAGATCCTAGAGAGATAACGATTGTCAGTTTGCTGGCTGAAATTTTTGGCTTTCTTAGACACTCCTGTTTTATTCACCATTCTAAAATTAACTGCCGCCTCAGTATAAGTGGACTGTTTTATTTTGGACCAGTTCAGTGTGAGTGAAATTATCTTGCTAAGTACATGTACCTTTATATCACTATCACCAAAAAGTGATTACAGCGATATGGTTGCAATATTTTTGATTTCATGGAAAATATCATTCCAACCAAACAATTAATCACTACAGTGAAACTTTTATATTTTCAAGTACATTCTACTTTGGATATTTATTTCCATGACTAGCTGGGTAAACAATTTTTAACTGTTAACACAAAAAATGGAAGAAGAGAAAGCATGACATGACATCAAAATTTATAGATAATTTTAATGAGTCATTTAAAACAAAAGTGTAACATTTATTATTAAATCAATAGTCATAAACATATAAATCGAATTTATATTATAACTAATATACTTAACTGAAAAATCGATATCACTATTAATACCAGGTCATAAAAATCAATCCTACGTCAGAGTTGAGGCTCAAAGTGCGCATGTCTCATCAAAATACATGTGATACTGTAAAACAAAGATTACAGAATAAATCACAATAACGGGTAGCTGTATTTGAATTAAGTGTCTAATTGCATGAAATATTTTTGAGAAGTATTTCATGACCCCATTGTTATTATGATAACCTATAATTATTTTTGGGATTGTTGTCAAATTGCTTAGGTTATTTCAAACAAAACTTACAGTCAGCATAGTTAGTGCGGTAACTGACTGTTATATTTAAATACAATGTCAAACTGCATGACAAACTTTTAGGCAAAACTTATTGTCAGCTTTCCTAGGGTGGTAAATGACAGTGATGTTTGAACAAAATGTCGAATTGCGTAGAATTATTTAGAGGAGACATTCAGACCACATTGTGTGAAAACTGATTAAACACTTGAATTCAATGTCATATTGTATAGTATATTTAGACGAGACTTGCACAACTCATCTTTGCCAAAACTGACAAAAGAAAACTTGTAGACCTATAATTACAGGGCATATTTAAGACATGCCATTACAGAAACGAATATTATGAACAGGTTCTCGTGAATGTAAACATCAATTAACATTGAACTTTTACAAATATTTGATATGACTGGCATCATGACTCTAACCATCTTTAGCAAACGAACAAAAATTCTTAATCAAGTGTTCATTATAGATTGTGCCTCTATATAACAGACACCAAATTAAAACTAACAAACATAACTAAATTAGCATATATTATAAATGAATTAAATGTTAAAAGAAACATGAATGGTCAAACATCATCATTTGTGAAAAATCATAACTATTGCATGCTAGAATCATTGTTAAAATAAACGTATATACAAGGACAGCTTTCATAAACAAAAATTCAACTAATAATAAGATTTAAAAATAAACACTTTTTCAAACCTATCAATACGACTTTACTTGGGTCATGTAACATATTTTTGTTTTACATTTCTTAAGATCACATTGTCCTATAGATCTTGTGCAAAATATTATGATTGAAAATATATACATATATAACTACTACATGCAATAGTAAGTTTGAGTTAAATATGATTTTCATGACCAAAAAAAAATCAAATAAACTCTATTATCAACATTTAAAGACAAACATCTAGTAAATAGCTATGACTATTCAAGGTGTCAGAATATATATATTATGCATGACCAACTACAAAAAAAGTTATTTCTCTATTTCTTTTAGAAAAAAATATTTTTGGACATTATTTAAACCTTTAATTCTCCCATCTCTTTGTATGGCAAACAAACCTTGCTGTAAAGGCGTATTGTTTGGAAGACTCAATCATTAATGCTTCAAATCAGACCAAAGAAGTTATACATAATGAATTAATAAATAAAAATAATTTTTAATAAAAAAATAAGAATTAGTTATTATAAAACTAGAACAATTTTAATAACATTTTAACGTTTTAAAAACTAAATCTATCCGAAAAAGTATCAACTTAATTGGAATTTATGACGAAACCATTTTTAAAATATTTTTCTGTAAATTTCTCTTTTCAATGAATTTATCTAACATCTTTTTTTACAAACTGTAGCTGTAACATATCATTTTGAAACAGATAGATCATGCGTTTAAAAATTTAGCATTCATTAGTTATTATTCTAATCAAGAACTTACTCTTAAAATACAAAAAGAAAATCTGTTCTGATATAACATAATTAACTTTAAAATTACAAATAAAAAAAAATGACCCTGACTTTTTGGGCAAAGTCTCTTTAAAATCATAACTAGGCTGAGGTTAAAGGTTAGATGTAATCCACTAGTTTTTGGCCATTGTACTTTTTAAACTATCTGTGCTCATTTTGGAATTTTTTTTAAGGCCATTTTTTAAATTTTAAACAAAAAATTCTACAAGGAGAAAGGAAGTCAGGTTCATAACAACATTGGTTATGTATAGGCTTGTCAAAAACTACTTATTTACAGTTGACTTTTAACCTCAATTTTACTTTGAAGGAAACAATATTTTAAAAACCAGAGCTTAAAACCCCTTGATAAAAAACTTTATGTTTTTTTAAAAATTCCTCTTCTCTTTGGTAATTTAATAATGTCTATAATTATCCTAACATCTGTAGCAAATAGGAAAAGCGTAAAAAATTAGGTTATGAGATTGACCTTTGACCTTATTTTACATAATGACATTGTAAATTAACTACAACAGAAACACAAATGTTAAATTTTGACGTGTAGTCAAGAAATTTACATATATCAAATAAGGTTATTTCCGTGATCTAGAAACGTTATTTGAAAAACAAATCTTTAAACAACAGCTTTAAGAAGATGACTAAAGATGTAGGTCAAAAGTAATGGACTTAAACTAGACCATGACCCGAATATAGAGACACATCAATACTAAAACTGAGCTTAAATAGCACAAAAAGTACAGAAGCTAAAAGCTAGTTTATGGTCTTGACTTTAAACCTTACTCTTATCACAGACCATTTCATTAAATTATATAAACTTGAAAAAATCCCATAACAATATTTACATTTTGTAGATACATAACTTTCTTTCAAAGCTTATATTATCAATAAACTCATCACTCAAAAACAGTGTATTTTGGCTTCATGAAAAAAAACAAGATATTAAAAACAAAACATTTCACATATATCTACAATAAAATATTATAGGACAGTAAAATTCTACTAAAAGCAAAAAGGTCTTTCATATTGTCTTAATACGAATCAACTATAATTTTGTTAACACTTGATTATTCTCTCAACTAAATTTCACAAAATAAAAAAAATAGACAAAATACCCCAGAGAAGTTAAGTATCACATATTCAATTTTCATTAGTATCAAAAAAGATCATTTTAAATACTTTTGCTCCCAAAAGGAACACTGACTTATTTTAAAATATGGCAAGCCAACAAACAATTTGAATTTCATCAGCTCTTATTTAATTCTGAAATCTGTCCAGTGTTTTTTTTTTTTTTTTTTTTTTTTTTTTTTTTAATTTTTTAGAAAATTAAAACATTTGTGCTCATATGCTGCGCTATGCCACAATATATAGACCTGGATAATCTAACAGTATTTAAACTTAAATAAAAGTCAAACATATATAGCACACAAAGTAAAAGTAATAATCTATCATAAATGATTTGTGAATTTCTTAACTTTGTAACAATGTAAAAAAATGATTCTCTTTAATCTTTAAGATTATGAAAAAACAGTTAATTTTCAATCCCCACAGTATCATATGACGAACGGTTTATTTACAGTGTTAATGACTTGTAACTTGATTAAATAGCATGAACCCGTCACATTTCAAAAGCCTATTAATATTTTTTAAAATTACGATTCTCTATAATTTTTAGGATTCTTAAAAGAATTATTTAATTTTCAATCCCCAAGCACACAGTATCATATGACGATCGGTTTATTTACAGTGTCAATAATTTGTTTCTTGATTAAAAAGCACAAACCCGTCACATTTCAAAAGACTATTAAAATAACAAATAAGATATAACATTACTAATTTATGCATATATAATAGATGGATTTTCAATAATTATTTACAAAAGAAAATAAAATGACAGATAATATTTATATAACTCAATTTATTACATTCAAAAATTTTAAATTAAATTATCAAAAGATTTGCTGAATTTTTACAATTACAAAAAATCACTATTAAACCAAATAAAATTCTTCATATGTATAATATATATAGAAAGTAACAAGTATTTACAATTTACAATTTTATATTATTGGATAACAGTACAAAAACAATATTGAATAATACTAAAGCAAGCCATGCATAAATAGTTTTAGAAATATGCAATGGAACATTTGGTATTCTGAGAACTTCATCTACACTTTAATCTAACTACCTTTGTCGAATTAACTGTCTGTCACACAGCATACTTTTCCAGACTGTTCTGTAAGTCAACAGAACTTGAAGACTTTTACTTCAAAAAGTCAATACCAGTTCAAATTTTTTTTGTGTAATAAAACTGAAATCATTTAACAAAATCAATTCTCAAATATCAAAAATGAAAAAAAATGATATTTACCGAAGTTTATTAATTTTTTATCTTTAAACCTATGACAAATATACACCTCCTGTCAATAAGTGTCACGTGACAGTATGAAGTTAATAGATTTCTGTTTATAATTTGCATTTTGATTTACCAGAATTTACTCCATGAGTACAAATGTATATATTTTTTCTAATTTTATCTTTTTATTTACAAGAGAAAAATAATTCCAGTTCATATTATTCGATAATATACATGCATTGAATCATGTTCAACATTTATTCTTCCATTTTAAAAAAATAACATTGTTCAATACTATTTGAAATTCAAGCATAACAAAAATTCAAATTGTTTTATTTCTGTAAAGTATTTGAATGTAATAAGATTGCTGTTCTGACTAATGTTTGATCCTCAGATTTATGGCAAATATACTAAGTAGTGTCATGTGACAGACTTCATATTTACAGTATTAATGAATAGTATCTATTTTATTTATAAAATTCACTCTGTAACTACGAACACATAAAAATGCTTAACAGACATATAATTTACATATATTGATGAGAAATTTTTCATATTATTTACAATCGAATGAAAAGAAAATCCTAGTAAATTATTGTCATTTTTAAACATTTAAATCATCCAACAAACATTATTCTAAAAAGTAAAACAGAAGTATTTAATACTCGTTAAAATAAAAGATTTACAAAAAAAATATACATACAAACTTTACACTATTTAAAAACTTGGTTACAGTATTTTTATGTCATTAGCATGATTTGCGGACAAAATATATGGTGAATATATTAAGCCTGTTGAAAAGTTTCTAGTGATAGTATTGATATTGATTGAATTAATTACTTGAATCTTGATTGAAACAGATTTGAAGTATTAACATTTTAAAATATATTATTCAAAATAACGAAAACAAATAATCTATACAGACATTTTCAATAGAACTTAAACATAATTTACAATTAATATATAGTTTACAAAACTAAAATTGTCGCTAACAAACACTCGACCAATAATACAACAAGTAAACTAACCATAAATAATCCATTTTATATAATTGAGTTTAATCTGATATTCCGGGAGCTTTATCTTACCTGAGCTCCTTACATCTTTGCTAAATTAACTATCTGTAAAACCTATGAAACAGAGTCATGTGACACATATGTCTCTAACGTAACAATATTGATTTAAAAGACTCTTGGTCCTTCAGAATACAAACATATAGATATGATGAAGAACAAATACTGATGGTGCTGTTAAATTGGTAGAATAATTAAGTGATAATATATAATGTACATGATTCATGTCTTCATTTTATTTTTTAGAATACATAAATTTAAAATATTGTTATCAACTCAATTGCTTATAATATCATAATATGGAACGAAAAAAATATTTAAAGGATAAGTTATTTCTATAACAAATCAAGGCAAAATTGATCCAAAAAAAGCATTTTCAAGCATTAAAAACGTTACAGCAATCCGATGGCATATAGCTTTGTCTGTACGAGAATACATTGTTGGCAGGGATACAGAGGAACAAATACGCTAAAATAATGAATAATAAGCATATTTGGTTTAAAAAAAATATTTAAAGAATTTATTGATAAATTAATTTATTTATGTATTGATTTGTTTATTTATTTTGAATGATAAACATAACCAATGAGCAGGCCAATATGAGAAATTTGTCATATTGAAAACTAGTTTCAAATCATCTCACATTTAAATGATTGACAAATCCTTCTTAAACTTTACCTATCGTTGTTTTAAATTTTATTTCTTTTTTCATCAGTTTTGTATCTATTGTAACGGACAATAAATTCCAAAAATTAAAACCAAACCAAATATTTTAATACCGAGTTCCTTAAGTCAGAGTTTACATGGTTATTATTTAACACATATATCTTTCAACCCATATTAAACAATATATTAAACTTGAACAAATGAATTTAATACTAAAAAAAAGTGGAAATGATTTTGATTAAATTTTGTTATTATAGGGGCTAAAAATTAATCTAACCCGACACACAAAATGGGTTGTGTAAATTAACCCTTTTCTATTTTTTCTGAATTTATTCTTTATTAAAATCTAATGAAATAACTAAATCGGCATCTTTCTTCTACATACTTCAATAACCAACTGGAAGGAAATATTATTAATTATATGCTTGTAATTGTATTCATAGTTTCTATTCTTTAAAAAATATGACCAAAACGATTGGATGTTAAAAAGGTCAGATATATCTTAATTGATATACACGCCCGGCCCAAGCATTTTGTTAATCGTAACATTATTGTTTTTTGGGAAATTAACAGAACAACTTTATTCTTTTTTCTTTATGCAGTTTATTATTTTTAAATCAGTTTAAGAGCATAAAGAGTAAATTGGAGTGTTGATTGATGGAATTCAATAAGATAAATAGTGGATTTTCCAACTAAAATTCCGACCGAAATATGAATCGGTTTTCTATTAAGATTTTACAACTTGACCAGACAGTTCTCGGGGTTTTTCGTTACACAAAACATGACTTCTCTTGGCAAACAAAAAGCTAAAAATAAGATTATCATCTTTTAAACCATTTTATTTTGCATTTAATGTCTCAAATGCATTTAGGCTTGTCTGGTAAACTTTTTAAATAAAATGACAACACAGAAATTACACTTGGTAAAAACAGTGCTTTTGTACGAAAAAACCCGAAAATTCAGAGGTTTTGTCCCCCGTCATTGTAATATCTGAATAGGAAAATGATTCACGATGATTTGGAACATTTAATTGGCAAATGGTCTATATATGGTCCCAATGTTCAGTATAATTAAACCATCCATCATGAAGGGTTACATTTAGTGTTAATTAGTTTGTATTATCACTTTTAACAACTGTTTTAGAGGATAAGTATTTTTTTATACATTGACTTTTATTCTGTCTTTTTATTGACAATCATCTGTGAGGACCTTTACTCGACCAGAATTAAAATTAGGGTGTGAGCTCAACCTATTTTAACATGTTTCACGTCAAGCATTATCGAGAAATTTTTTAATGAAACTAAGGGGACTGATAGTGACATGCAGATTTTATATTCATGAGAGAGAGAGAGAGAGAGAGAGAGAGAGAGAGAGAGAGAGAGAGAGAGCAATTGATTTTTTAACCCTTGGTCAGTGTCGTCATTTCATTTCTTCATCATAAATGGGGTTAAGAATTATCTCTGAGATGATGAATTTTATAACCAGTATTTCAAAAAGGAAAATAGGGATAAATCTGTGGTATACAAGTACAATGGACATGTTACTAATAATCCGTTAGATGTCAAGATATCTGTGATTTGTAATTTCCTGAATTTATTTTTTGGTAAATTCAATTGCCTATATCTGAAAGTAGATTCTTAAGTAATGACATTATACCATCATGCACATGACAGTATAACCAAGAAAAGAGTATACCTTTAGGGACTAGTTTTTTCAATTATAAGAAAAGAAATCGTAGTAAAATTTAGGTCACAGCACAAAAGAAAATTTTATTTGATAACAGGATATGTTTTCTAGTGTCAAATGTAGGGTAGAGTGGAGTTGCACTGGAGTAAATATTTTATATCGAAGGACAATCATCAGATTTCTATGTGACAGCAGCATCTATTCTCTAAAGTCAAATATAGGGTAGAGAGGAGTAAAACTCTTATATCCGAGGACAAACAGATTTCTATGTGACAGTAGCATCTTTTCTCTGAAGTCAAATATAGGATAGAGTGGAGTTAAACGCTTATATCCGAGGACAAACATCAGATTTAAATGTGACAGCAGCATTTATTCTCTGAAGTATAATATAGGGTAGAGTGGAGTAAAACTCTTATTTCCGAGGACAAACGTCAGATTTCTTTTTGACAACATTATATGTTGTTTGAAGTCTAATGCAGGATAAAGGTTAGTAATACCAACATCCTGGACATTCATTAGATTCCAAACTGACGATCTATATATAGATAGAAGTTCAAAAAAGTTTTATATGGGTTTAAAGCATGCATTGAAATGAATAATTGTAATAAACTGTGCTAAGGAATCTCATTATTCAATTCTCTTTCAATAGCATTGTAACAATCAGCATTTTCAAAAGAAATGGAAGTATGGCCATCATGTAAGAAATTCAAAAACTCAGGCGTGTTTTCATCATTTTGAGTTGGAAAAGTTTTTCCAGCATATTGCTTTCCCAACTCAATATACATTTTAAGTCCATCAATTATTGGTGCTGTAACTGTATGAGATCCATTTGCACTATCAAGCGGCAAACTGATGGAAAGTAGTAAATTAAATATTTCATGCCTTCCCATCAATACAGCCAAGTGGATTGGTTTGTGGTTTTTAGTATTTTGACACAATAACGCACTAGGGTTGGTTTTACTTATCAATTCAATGACAGATTGGCTATTATAGACCACACAATAATGAGCCAAAGTGCAATTTTTGTCGTCAAGTATCATACTAAGATCTGTAAAAACTGAATCTTTGCGTCCTATAAGATACAATAATAATTGTGTAAAGTCAAAAACATTGCTCAAATGTGACACTTCACAGTGTCTTCGATGACTTTTTGAAACTGACCAACCAGGATGGCAACAGTATTGCCAAAGTAAACAACTCTCTTTCTTTATAGTAGCTGCCATTGCATTTCCATCCATACCCATATATTTGAAACCTTACATAGCATAATCTAAAGTACTCCTGCCTGACTTAGTCACATCAGTTACATTTAAGCCATATTTATTAAGAAATCTAAAAACATTAGCTCTACCAAAGAATGCTGCAATATGAACATTTGTGAGGTTTTCATTATTTTCTGATTTTTGGATACCACTAGCAAAAAAACGCCGAAGTAGATATTGAACGATGGATGTGCCTCCACCCGCACAGGCAAAACCAAATCCCTGTTTCAAAATCTGTTGCGTGATTATATGTTGAGTTTTTGTACTTAAGAGCAAATCAACTACGTTAAAATATCCGGTAAAACATGCACCAAGAAAACCTTCTTTAACATGTTGTTCTGTAATAACATCTGGTTTTTTATCCAATAACACTTTTACTGCATTTGTGAAACCACCAAGACACGATGGCATGAATGCAGGTTTTACAAAATCTGGTCTTCTTCTTAAAAGGGTATCAACAACCTGATCCTTATTTTCATAACACAGGGAATAGAATAGTTCAAACAAACATTTCAGCTCAATGTCAGGCCATCGTTGTAAAAGGACATTTATTGTAGCATTGTCGCAATAGACAGCAAAACTACCATCACTGGGAATCAAAGCCTTTTTCATTTGATCTTTTGTTAATTTTGGATGACTAATTATTGTTGTCAATGTTTCAGATTTCTTCGCCCATTTTAAAGCATCCATAATTGTTTGAATTCCGATATTGTTATCCAATAACCATAACACCGTAGTGGTATGACCCTGTAAACTTGCAACTCTTAAGCAATCACTTGCATCAAATTTACTAATATCTAATTGGAGTTTTTTGTATAGACTGTCAATGAGATGTGTTTTACCGGACATGCAAGCACAGTAAAACAAACCACCAAAATCATCATCCACACATCTCTCTAAAATAGATTTGATTTCCTCATCGCATTGTATCTCTTTGATAACAAAATCTATGAATTCCTTATCATCCATCACAGAAAGAGAGCACCACCAACCGTACCAGTCCCCCCTCCATTGAGGAAAATTTATGTCATCTCGAATCTCCCCATGCTGTAGTGAATACTTTATTCTTGGAATCAGATGTTTGTAATCTTCTCTATCTAACAAAACAACAACCTCACCCTCTGGAGCATCAAAATTTTGTGTCCGTATAAATTCAGATATAAAATGCCTGCTACAAGTTTTCAATAACAAAGCTACATTATCATCACAAAAGCAAAGAGCTATGCTTTCAAAAATTGTTTGATGTATAAATGTATATCGGTTATTCATTTTAACAATATACCTTTCATTAATCCCGACAATAACTTCTTTTATTTGTCTTTTAGAAGGCATTTTTAATGAAAGAGAATTTACAATTTCGTCAAATATACTCCTGTCAATTTCCGCCAATCCTTCATCTATCTCCCCTTCTTTCAGCATCATGTATGACATTAACAAATACTGTATTTTTTCCATAGGCTTTGAATCTTCAGAAATCATAGAATTGATTTCGTCTTTTAAAAAATTATTTGGTTTATTGAAGAATTTTGCCCCTTGTTTAGTGTATTTTTATAGCTGCAGAAAAGGAAACAAGAAAGAAGGAAACCAATAGCTGGATTTGTACATACAATTTCATTGACTTCACACTGATCAATTTTAATGGTAAGATTTTCATCTAACTGTTCTGCTTGCTTGTAATTCCCGTCAGATAGAGCCATGCAAATTTCTATATTTTTTAGTTTCAAGTGATTCTTCAAAATTTCTTCTTTTTCTCTGGTTGTTAATTGATAATATTGGTTTGAACGATCTATAATATTATGTGAACTGAAAAGGTCATATTTTTCTAACTTGGACATATTTGATTGAAGAATATGCTTACGGGAAGTTAAAATGACTTTTAGTTTTCCCCCTTTTATCATTGAAAAAATGTCCTTCCAATAATATTCCCCTTGTTCCGTTATAGCTGTATCAGTATTTGTTCTTCCCAAGATGTCATCTAACAACATAACAGTTTTAGTATTATTTTCCAGGCTTTCCCGCCAATTTTGCATATCTTTAATCGTGTAATGAACAAATATCCAATTAGGATATTCCTGCTGAAAAAGATGCAACAAATAAAAAGCACCCTCTGTTTTACCTTGTCCGGGTAATCCAGAAAGAATAACAACGCCATTTCTCTTCAAAATATATTCGCCCTTCTTTATCGCTTTGGTTTCATAAACAATTCCAGAGTTAACAATATGATTTATCCTGTCCAAAGTCACCTCTGAAAAACAAAACGTTTCACTTTAAAGTTATGCAGAATTTCGCTCGAGTCATTATTTTTAATTTTTATCTAAGCGGTAGGTAAGAACATAGTGCAAAAACTTGAGATTCCAGATAAAATCCACTGACCTTCTGCAAGAAAAATGAAAAACTCTTGTAGCATTTGCTTCAAAAAGACTTTACCCTTAAGTGATAAAAACCACTAAAACCAAAAGGTATACCCTTAAAACCCTCGACCACTGACACATGACTAGAAACTATTTTTGGAAACCAAAATAATCCAAAACACAGAGAGCACATGAAAAAGGAATCAATTAAAAAAAATGAAAGTTAAACAAAGTAAATTCAAAATGAGACAATTATGTAATCACCATGTAAATCATATTAACATCAAGGTAAATTTTAAGTTTAGTCAACACAATATAAATACATATTGAGATAAAGCTACACAATATAACTACATATTGAGATCAAACTCATAATATAATTACATACTGAGATCAAGCTACACAATATAATTACAGATTGAAATCAAGCTACACAATATAACCACAGATTGAGATAAAGCTACACAATATAACTACACATTGTGATCAGGCAACACAATAGCAAAACAATATAACTACACATTGAGATCAAGCTACACATTATCACTATACATTGAGTTGGGGCTACACAATATAACTACACATTGAGATTAATTAACACAATATAAATACATATTGAGATAAAGTTACACAATATAACTACATATTGAGATCAAGCTACAAAAACTAACTAAACATTGCGATCAGGCAACACAATATAACTACACATTAATTTCAAGCTACACAATATAATTACATATTGAGATCAAGCTACACAAAATAACTACTAATTGATATCAAGCAACACAATATAAATACAAATTGAGATCAAGCTACACAATATAACTACACATTGAGATCAGGCTACACAATATGACTACACATTAAGATGAAGCTACACAATATAACTACAGATTGATATCAGGCTATACAATAAAACTACATATTGAGATCAAGCTACACAATATAACTACATATTGTGTAGCTTGAACTACATATTGAGATCAAGCTACACAATATAACTACAGAATGAGATCAAGCTACACAATATAACTACAGAATGAGATCAAGCTACACATTATCACTACACATTGCGATCAGGCAACACAATATAACTACACATTAAGAACAAGCAACACAATATAAATACAAACTGAGATCAACCTACACATTATTACTACATGTTGAGATCAGGCTACACAATATAACTACATAGAGACCAGGCTAAACAATATAACTACACATCAAGATAGACAATACAAATACATATTGAGATCAAGCTACACAATATAACTACACATTGCGATCAACCTACACAATAAATCTACATCTTGAGATCGTGCTACACAATGAAACTGCACACTGAGATCATGCTACACAATAAAACTACAAATTAGGATCAAGCTAAATACTATAACTGCATATTGAGATTAATCAGCACAAAATAAATACATATTGAGACTAGCAACACAATATCAATACATATTGTGGACCAGCAATGCAATGGTATTACACATTTAGATCAGCCAACATAATATTGATACATATTCAAATTAAGCTACACCTTGCAAAAACAAATTAAGACAAGCAACACAATACAAATTGAGGTCAGTTAAAACAACATCATTATAGCCATGCTACATAATTTAAATAAAACTGAGACCAAGCAACAAAACGTAAATGCAAAATAATATCCATAGATATTGAGACCCAACATCACAATATAAACCGAGTAATAAAATATCAATACAAAGTGAGACCAGCAACTCATTATTAATTTTACAATACCAAAGCCCTCCTTTAATGGTCTTTATGGATATTTAAAAGATTCTTAAATGTGTCTTTAAAGGTGCTCTTAAGCCTCCTTGAAGCTTAAGGATCTTAAATGGACCTTTAAGGACTCTTTAAGGACACCTTTCAGAATCTTTAAGAATTAATGGAACTAAAATCTAAAGGATCAATAAGGATGTCCTAAAGCTTCGTAAAGATGTTTCGTAAAAAATAGAAAATATATTCATTATGTTTAAGGTATTTTGCCTTTTTGCAGTTTTAAATTTTTATAGTTTGTACAACGTAGGAGAAATAGAATTCTAGAATTACATGTAAAAGCTAAATTCTACAAAATTTATGTAGAGGAGCCTCACATAGTTTCCTAAAACATGTAATAGTGACTTCTTAATTTATAGATGAATTAGATAAAGCATGTGCAGCTGTAATCGTAAAAGTAAACAACCTGTGTATTAATCAGAATCGCATTAAGCATGATGTAACAATAGGCCCAAAAGGGCCTGTATCGCTCAACTGGCACTTTATTTGATGTGAATTTCAGACAGACATGCCGCTAGCTATTGCCAGTTGAGCAAAAATGTTTCAGAAAAAAATTATACGTATGTGAAAAGGGTATACATCTACTGTCTATATACCAAAATTAACCAAATTGTACGATATATAAATGTGTATTGGTCATTCATTACTTTTTGCTATTTATAATAACGGCGGCCATTTTGGATGCCACAGTTTGCTCAACTATAATCTGCATCACCTAGGGACCTTTCACACCAAATTAGGTTCAAATAGGTCTAGTAGTTTCTGAGGAGAAGTTTTTTAAAGAATTGGCTAAATATGGCACCTTATTTGAATATTCGCCTAATAGCGACCCAATAAAAAATGTTTCTGGACAATCCGTTATATATGTTAAATGGCTATGCATCTACTTTCTATATACCAAATTTGAACTAAATCGGTTGATAAATAAACGTGTATCAGCCATTTATCACTTTTTGCTATTTATAGTAACGGCAGCCATCTTGGATGTCGCAGGAAGCTGATTAGTGCAAACTTTAATCTGCACCACCTAGGGACCTTACACACTAAATTAGGTTCAAATAGGTCTAGTAGCTTCTGAGGAGAAGATTTTCAAAGAATTAGGTAAATATAGCACCTTATTTGAATATTCGGCTAATAGCGACCCAATAAAAAATGTTTCTGGACAATCCGTTATATATGTTAAATGGCTATACATCTTCTTTCTATATACCAAATTTGAACTAAATCGGTTGATAAATAAACGTGTATCTGCCATTTATCGTTTTTTGCTATTTATAGTAACGGCGGCCATCTTGGATGCCACAGGAAGTTGATTTGTGCAAATTTTAATCTGCATCACCTAGGGACCTTCCACACAAAATTTGGTTAAAATTGGTTCAGTAGTTTTAGAGGAGAAGATTAAAGTTTACGCACGCACGCACGCACGCATGCTTCGCCATGCCATAAGATCAGCTGGCTATTGCCAGTTGAGCTAATTAAGAATGTGTGTTAATTGTATACAATGGTACTTGTTTGATTAATATAGATCACAGATTATTTAACGTGCGACTTTTGAATCTTATGTGCAGTGTCTTTGACAAATAATTGACAAAGCGGGCAATAAACAAACGATTTAAAGAACGAGAGTGCAAATCATACATTGTTTAAACAGTGTTCTAAGTTTTCTTTTCTTTGAAACACCAACTACTAATAGAATTAAAATACAAATTACCAACATGAATGTACTCTTATACTCAGTTATATTATATCCGATTTTATATTAAAAGAAGAATCCCTTTATCACTCAGTCAATCAGCAGACTTGCATTTAAATTTCAACCAGCTATGTCAGAAACAATTTAAAATATGCATTAATCAACTGATCACAAAATATAACTCAATTTGGCCCAGTTGTTCCAAATACATTTCTAGTGCATTTTATGAAACCTTTGTCAATTACTTTTGCTCTGCAGATGCCCTTTTTCTTCTTCCAGGAAGGAAGGCTTTTTATTTGGACTGAAAAGAAATTTAAAAATTTAAGAAAGCTGGCGCAGTAAAAATGCCGATGTCTGCCGAAAAAAACTGCATTTTGGAATATTTAACTTAGGTTCTGCAGTTGTCCTTTTTCGAGGAGTGCTTTTACTCGGGTCTGAAAAGTAATTTAAAAACTGTAAAAACATGAGCTTGTCAACAACTATAGAAAACATTAAACAGGCAAAACAAATGAATGAAATAAGAAAACAAAGGATTTTAAACAAAGAATTAGATCAACAACTTCAACAATTTTTAAATAAAATAAATATCATTTGATAATACTTTGAATTAAAGTACCTACCAAGGTACTTCAAAAATCACGATGGACATTCGTTTGCCTTCATTTTACACAGTACTATTAACATGTAATTGTACTTAATCTGTAGCAGTAACTTAGTCATTGCTAGCTTAACAGAAAAATCATTACTATTAGTGAAAAAATCATGACGATTATAAACGCCTTCAAACTTTTCTAAACACCAAAATGAGATAACCTGTACACATGACAAGAACACTCCAAGACTTATTTCAATAAATCTCATACTATAGGTGACATGTGCAACCTCTTGACATAATGTTAATGTGGAAATATATATATATATAAAGTGAGTTAAGTGCCATGAATAAAACTTCACAAATAATTTTCTAGAAATTTACTGCCGCCAAAGTTATTAATTCTCTAAATAAAAAAATACCTTTTGCATGTTCCTTGAGTTTTGAAACATCTTTCTGAACTGTTTGTAAGGACCCTTCCATCAATTTCGTTGTATCTACTGCTTGTTGTACCTTTGTGTCCATAATTGATATGCCTTTCTTAAGACCAACCAAATCACTTTCAACTTCCTCTTGTCTGATATTTCTCTCTTGAAGGGTCATCTGAAACCCAATAACAGTAGTTTCCATTTCTTTCATTTTATCATTTGTCTGTGTAATTTCAATGTCAAAATTTTTCATGCGATGATACAACACTTCATGTTTTTCATTTGTCTCAATAGTTAGATTTTCTGTTCTTAATGATAACGATTCTACCTTCTCAATATCTTTTTCCCTTTTCTTACTTAAATCAGCCACTATCGTCTCTGTTTCGTCCATTCGCTTAGAAAGATCTTCCTCAAATTTTTCCAATCTTGTAATTTCATCTATATAATAACTTTCCTTTTCCTCATCCATATTCGAAGAATAAATCTCATCAAGGTCTTTTTTAAAATCCTTATTTCCTCTTATTTGTTGCAGATGTGTATTTACTCTTTTCATTATATCATAAAGTTGATTCCAATTTGATATAAAATCTATATCAGATATTTCCGTAGAAGGAATGTGTCCATATAATACATTTCGTATTTCTCGGATTCTCTCAACGTCATCGCCAAGTTCTGTGTCATTGTGTCTGGGGTATTTCCCCATCCTTTTGAGGGATGAATAAGTTTTGGCTGAGGCTTACAAAAATGTGTATAAAGTTTATGCAACAAACCATCATTACAACCATATAATCCAGTATTGCCAATTTGTTTTACCTTATTCAATTCATCTGGCGTGAGGCTTTGCACAAAAACTGGATCATTTTGCAAAGTATTAATAATCTGAGCAACTGTAATTTGTTTACTTAAGTGATCACAGATGTCTTGATTGCATACACACCGTAAGATCTTATACAAAAAACTAATGTCAAATTTTTTATAAGATCCATCCTTGGCTGCTGCATTTATCCGCAATATTTCACTTGCATTAAATTTGCTAATTTTATTTCTTAAATCTTGCGGCCTTGTGTGAGAGTCCAATATTGCACGTAAAACGTCTGAAGACAGATCAATGATTGCCCTGCTTAATTTGCAAAAGTTTTTACGGTTCTTATTCATAGAATAGGAAGCCATCTTTAAAAAAAAAACATCTGAATTGTAAAGAATGTTTCAATTAATGTTGTATACCATTGATAGTTACTTATAGGGTCAATTAAGTTATATGACCATAAATACAGCAATTTCAAATTATTTAAAATAATGTCATAATAAATTAGGCTATTTTACTCAATATCTATTAAAGAGAAACATTCTTTCGGAACCATGCACTTGAACTGTAACTTGAAATTAAGTCTTTTCCGAAACTTCTGGTTTTCTGTTGTATCCTCTGTCCATTTACATATGATATATGCAAATCAAAGGAAGCTCTCGGGACTTTTTAGATCTGTATATTATTTGTTTTAGTGACCAGCAAAAGTCCAAAAATTCTGAAATACAACAAATATCTTAAAGTCAACAAGTAAGGTTTATCCATCGAGGCCTTGAATATTAATCATAAAACATTAAGTTGAGATTGTATGATCATTATTTAACCATAAAAACCAAACAAAAACTATACCATTCCGTGTCCAAACCACAATCACAAATGCAATGTCAAAATCAAACAAAATCTATACCATTCCGTGTCCAAACCACAATCACAAATGGAAAGTCATAACCAAACAAAATCTATACCATTCCGTGTCCAAACCCCTATCACAAATGCAATGTCAAAATCAAACAAAATCTATACCATTCCGTGTCCAAACCACAATCACAAATGCCAAGTCATAACCAAGCAAAAACTATACCATTCCGTGTCCAAACCACAATCCAAATGCAATGTCAAAATAAAAAAAAATCTATACCATTCCGTGTCCAAACCCGTATCACAAATGCAAAGTCATAACCAAACAAAAACTATACCATTCCGTGTCTAAACCACAATCCAAATGCAATGTCAAAATAAAAGAAATCTATACCATTCCGTGTCCAAACCCCTATCACAAATGCAAAGTCATAACCAAACAAAAACTATACCATTCCGTGTCCAAACCACAATCATAAATAAAATAAAAACTGTGAAAACTAACTGGCTAATTCAGTTAAGACATTTTAACTCCAACCAAGGATATGAATTCGGGTGTTTCGCGAGAGTAAGCAACCCCAATCTAGCTAGCTACACCACTTGCAACAACAAATTTGAAATGAAAGAAACATCGAACAATGGGAAGTCAAATTTATCTCGGATAAGTTTTTATGTTAAATATTGTTAAATAGTCTTTTACCAGAAGAATTCAGTAAACAATTAAAAAAACCGTGTGAAATGTGTCTGAGGTAACCAAACAACACAAAGAGTCATCATATTCTATCATTGTATTACAATCCAAAATATTGGTCATCCCTTTAATTTGAGGTATCATCAGGAAATTATTCCCACGGACAGACAGGCTGACAGGCAGACATACAAAAAGACAGATAGGAAGACAAGTAGATATACAATGAAAAATGCTATTTTCCCTTCAGGATTCGGGGGCATCGGTGGCAAAGTGGTTTAAAGTGCGCGCTTACAGATCACAACGCCTCTCACCGCCTAGGTTCGAATCTTACTCGGGACAGATCCTAGTGTTAGAAAGATTGTCAGTTCGCTTGCCGAAGGTAGGTGGTTTTCTCAGGGCATTTCGGTTTCCTCCACCATCCCAGAACAAACCGCCTCAAAGTAAGTGAAAAAATCTTGCCTGGGGCGTAAAACACCATTACTCCACTCCATTCCTTCCGGATTCACAGTGCACGGGAAAGACAAAAGCCAATCAATTCCAATATATATATATTGAGACCACTCATACGAAAACAATTTGGAAATGTTATAGAGAAATATGTTTCAATTCTAGCAAAGCGCACCAGCCGTTCTATTTATTTTATAACTCTTGGCCAATCGACAAATACGACAATATCTTACTTAATCAAACCAACAGTCCTCACCCCACTCCTCTATATGAACATATAAAAAATGTGTATGCTGAATTAATTTATTTTTGAAATCCAATTAAATCAAACCAAAATAATTTAGGCCCTCAAAAATTTTATGACCGTCATTATAACATTGTTGATAAGTATAAAATCGTTGTATCAAAACATATCTTTGATGATTTAGCTTTGACTTACCACAGTTCCAGACTCCTTTACTCTCAAAATTATTTTGCATGTGACAGGTGTAGCTTTCTAGACAGAAACTGCTTGCCCTCCAGAGCACCCGGTCTCAATTCATCAGTTGTAGTTTACGTGATTTACTGAATTTGCCTTGCTTTTAGGGTTGTGATTTGGACCTGAACTAGTATGAGTGTGTTTTAATGACTAAAACCCATAATCACTCCAATACTTCTGAGGATGTACAAACGGAAGACCCATGTGACCTATCGTACCCGATCTGCCATATGTCAATTCTTTCTTTTTCATTCAGCTACTTTGATTACAACTACTAGGATGGTCCAGTCTGTTGGTACAACACTTCAAAAGATAAAAAACAATAAATAAAACAATTAAAAAAGAAAAAAAGATAAAGAGAAATGTAACAGGAAAGGAGATACGATCGGCAGACTGGACCTTGAACTATGGACCTTGAAACTACTTTGTACTAGTTGAGTTAACCTACAATCTTTCAAGCTAGTTCCACCATATTCCTTTATACTCCTGAATAGGCATGTTGATCATCTACTGTCTAGGGTGGGAAATTTCAATAGTCATACTGGACCTTATATCCAGAACCTTTAAAAAACTTTATACAAGTTTAGCAAACCTGCTTTCTCTCAAGCCCATTAACCAAATTTCTCTCTACTCTTGGATAGCCATGTTAATCATCCATTTTCTAGGGCTGTACAACCCTATAAAATGTAACAGGAAAGGAAAATACAATGACCATACTTGACCTTGAATCCAGAACCTTTAAAATACTTTGTACAAGTTGAGCTAACCTGCATTCTCTCAAGCCCATTTTACCAAATTTCTCTTTAATCTTGGATAAGCATGTTGATCGTCCATTTTCTAGGGTCGTACAACCCTCAAAAATGTAACAGGAAAGGAAACAAGAAGCCCAATAGGGCCTGTATCGCTCACCTGGAATACCCTTATTTTGTTCTTTGCTTTCTCTTTTTAAATATATCCAATCAGTAAAATGTAAAAAAAAAAACTCACTAGCAATATCCTTATTTTCTATTATTTCAAGCACTATTTATCATAAATTTCCTTTCAATTGGCCATGTACTTTCAGAAGATTTAGGCTGAAATAAACCTTATTTGCATGTTACGTAACTATTGCAAAAATGAAAAATTGTACAGAAAAACCCATTAAATATGTTTTATCCCCAACATATTGTTTCTATGTTATAAATTTAAACAAAATCATTATATAAATAAACCCATAATGGCCATTTTTCTATTTTGGCTATTTATAGTAACAGCAGCCACGTTGGATTTCTGACAGACATGTCGGATACAATTTTGAATCTATACCACCCAAGGACCTTCCACACTCAATATCCTTTCAATTGGCCATGTCCTTTCAGAGAAGATTTTGGCTAAAAAAAAACCTTATTTGCATATTACGTAATTATTGCACAAACGAAAAATCATACGGAAAAAACCCATTATGTATGTTTTATCCCCCGACATCTATTTTCTATGTTATAAATTTCAACAAAATCGGTACATAAATAAACCTATTTTCTTTGTTTCAAATTTCAACAAAATCGGTACATAAATAAATCCATAACGGCCATTTTTCTATATTGGCTATTTATAGTAACGGCAGCCATCTTGGTTTTCCGACAGACATGTCGGATACAGTTTTGAATCTATACCACCCAAGGACCTTCCACACTCAATATCCTTTTAATTGGTCATGTACTTTCAGAGAAGAAGATTTTCAAAGATTTCGGCTAAAAATGAACCTTATTTGCATATGACATAATTATTGCACAAACAAAAAATCGTACGGAAAAACCCGTAATATATGTTTTATCCCCCCGACATCTATTTTTTTTCTATGTTTCAAATTTCAACAAAATCGAAACATAAATAAACCCATAATGGCCATTTTTCGATTTTTGGTATTTATAGTAACGGCAGCCATCTTGGATTTCCGACAGACATGTCGAATACAATTTAGAATCTATACCACCCAAGGACCTTCCACACTCAATATCCTTTCAATTGGCCATGTACTTTCAGAGAAGAAGATTTTCAAAGATTTCGGCTAAAAAAAAACCTTATTTGCATATTACGTAATTATTGCACAAACGAAAAATCATACGGAAAAGCCCGTTATATATGTTTTATCCCCCGACATCTATTTTCTATGTTTCAAATTTCAACAAAATCGGGACATAAATAAACCTGAAATGGCATTTATAGGTTTTTGCTATTTATAGTAACGGCAGCCATCTTGGATTTAGGACGGACATGTCGGACACAATTTTTAATCTATAGCAACTAAGGACCTTTCATACCAAATTTCATTTGAATTGGCCTATTGATTTCAGAGAAGAAGATTAAAGTTTACGGACGCATGCACGCACGCACGCTTTACCATTCCATAAGCTCACCCTGGCTTTGCCAGGTGAGCTAAAAAGTGACCCTGGAACTTGAACCTATGACCTTTCGAATATTGATTCTTTACATACACTTCGACCCTCGGGCACTCTTCCAGTAATGCTAACTAGCCACATATCAACAAAATTACTAGTATGTCCACAACAGTCTTTTAAGGAGTATATAATTATTAGCTGTTAGTAGTTAAACTAATAATCCATAGTATTATTTAATGTATAAAGTGTCAATACAGGTCACCACACCACACCCTTCCACTAAGCGATATAGATACGTCCTGTTTTCTTGATATTTAAATACAAAGTTACATTATTATTTTTAAAGTATTTCAATTGTTTTCAATGCATTATATTGGTTAAAGTTTGATTATGTTTTATTTTTGTATTTAATAACGATTATTGAAAGTTTATTTTAAAATTTAATTTAAATTAAATTGAAGGCGCATCTATATCGCCTTTCACCTCCGATGTTCCAGTTCTACTCTGCAGAACCCAACTTTTCCACTCCCAAAAGTGCTTAAAGAACCCCTTTTGTAGCTCAATTGCAAGTTAGGTTTCTGAATAAAAGGTGTGTGTGTGTGTGTGTGTGTGTGTGTGTGTGTGTGTGTGACATGTACATTGTGTACATTTTAAAAATCAAACTTTGCGACTTTGTATTTATAATAATTATATACAGTACAAAAGTAAGAAACGATACCTGGATGTTCCCTTGTGGCTTTCATTTCTGCTTGTGTAAACAACTCAGCCCCGCATGTGAAGATAAAATTCACGTGATATGCGACTGACTAATTGTACTCTCATCTCCAGGTAAGGTCTTTTTGTGTATGCTTTATAAAATAATCGATATGGCACTCTATCAATGATAAATAAATTTGATGACGTTTATCTCGTGTTATCAGTTTAAAATATTACGGGCACTTGTTTTAAATGACTTAAAAAGGTTGGTTATAATGTTGTTAAACGCTACATCAGCAATTTTTCAGCTTTTCACTACGAGAACGATTTTATTGATCTCGGGGAATTTATTTCAGAACAATTTCGCGTCAGATGTGCGAGTGTGTGAAACGGTCTGTCTTTTATGATGCAGACAAGCAACCGCTCAAACAATCACATAATTCTTGTATCGGTGAAAAATTCGAAATTATGCCTAAATGCTGAACGCCAGGCGAAAAAGCAGTGTCTAACGTATGACCCAGCTGATGTTTGAACCCCTGACTTCGCGACGAGAGCAATGTTATAAATCGCTAAGAAATAATTTAAGAAACATTTAAGTATGCGCGAGATGTGTGAGTGTGTAGTCGGTCTGCCTTGTACTGGCGTACACTCATGACAACTTTTTTTTTAGGTTTTAGCTCACAGAGTCAGTAAGCCGCAGACAAACATACCACTCATTCCCGTCATATTATTCTGGTACTGAGCAGAGTTGAGTTGAGTAATGATGTTTAACGTCCTATGCAAAAATAATTCAATTATCTCAAAATGTCGCCAGCTATAGGCGAAAGTGCAGAAATTTTGCCTGTGCGTTGCGCTGATGGCAATATACAGCCACGCCTGCCTTGACACGGGACCTCGTTTATTTTAAGTTCCCATCTGAAAGAACCGTGACTCATTTCGTAATGCCGAGTGCTTGGCGAAAGAACAGTCACTACCCACTTTCAAGTCTTGGGTCAGACCCGGCCAGGGTTGGAACCCACGACATTCCACTTACAAAGCGAGCATTCTGCCCATGGAACTGTATAGACTAGTCTTTTTTTTTTGCCTTTTTATCGCAAGCGACAGGCGAGAAAATAATGTCTTTTTTTTTAAATTCTTAGTATGACCCGAGCGGGATTTGAACCCCAAACATCCCGCTCTTGAGGCAGGCGCTCTACCACTGAGTCACCGAGGGGCTAGCAGGAAATAGGGATTGGACAGAAAGGAATTTATATATATTTTTTATAAACCGGTTTATGAATTTCAGCCTGGAAAGATATTACATAATGATATAAACACATAACTTTGATTATAAATTTCAATTGATATTGTTTTTGGTTTTCTACGTAAAGATGATTGTTTGCTGTAAGTACTAAACACAACTACGAAGTACTAATCAATAAACACGTTCATAATTGTTTAGTTTTAGTTGACACACTACAGACATGTTTACCTATGCGGGTTGACACTTGTACTTCAATTTAATCTTTAAATCTACGGTAGCCCGTTTAGTAATGGGATCGCATCATATGTCGGTAGTTGGTTTCGAACTCTGGTCGGGTTTGACTAAAAAATTAGGTATAACTGTTCTTTCGCAAAGCGCTTAAGTGTCCTCAATGCACATTGCTCTAAGCGCGCTGCCAAAGTCAAACTTTGTTATTTCACATATAGCTTGTGACGTTTCAAAATAAGTTAATATTCTTGACTGGGACGTAAAACACAACCAATAAATTTATCAATCAATCAATCCAACTTCCCCCGACAAAAGGCACGCGATTTGAAAAGGAGCGCTATTGAAAGAACAAACCTCCTGGTTGCCTTGGTGACCAAGTCGTCCAATCCCACTAGAATGACTTAATAAGTTGTTCAGCTATCAAAGCGAACGTTGGTGGTTTTCACTTAGGCAATCCCGTTTTCTCCACCTACCAAAGGTTGGCGGCCTCGGTGTAAGTGAATGAACCATGTTGTTTTAATGTTGTTTCACGTCGTACTAGCAGTTTTTCAGCAATCTGAATTAAAAAAAACGGACGACATGTAAAATTCGAACCCGGGACTATGAGCTTATCATTTCCTGCGTCCTACCACACAGCCAGCGTAGATGGGTTCAAATTTTACATGTCGTCCGTTTTTTTCAATTGTTTTAATATATTTTATAGTATTTTTTTCAGTCCATTTTACAATATTTTTTCTTATTTAAACGCAGTGTATATGCTTCATCAACAAATAACCCAATAAAATTACGCACTGCTGATCTGAACACATCATTGAAACTAGTTTCAATACATGTCGTATATATACATCTAACAACGTTATGATCATTTTTCAGGCCACTGGTCAATATGCATGCGTTTCCTATACAAGTTTAAGGAATACAAAGCATCGCATGCTAGCTAATATCAAGTATGTAGATCTATATTTTTTGGGGGTGATTAAGGGGTAATGTGTTTTATCTTTATCCCCAAATTTCAATGCCAGCGCATCCCTCTCCATCAACCAAAATTTGCAAAACAGAAGATAAAATATAGAAGTTTTGGTAGTCAAAATACCTTTGATGGAGAGGAATGCGCTATATGTTTATTAATTGAAAAACACGGTTATTTCCATCAAAATTTTCGTATTTGTGTGGAAATATACGGAATGCAGTATTCTGAAATGTATGTTTAAACACATAATGTAATATTTTATCAAACTTTTAATATTCAAAACCGTTTCGTTTTGGTACTCTCTTTTGGATATTTAAAGTGTTAATATTATTTTAACAAATTTAAAATTTTGAATTCTATAGGCGGATGCCTCGGCTTATTGAGAATCATCCTTTGTTATGCCCAATTTATAAATCAGCCATGGTTCGAAACAATGACCTTCCTCTCTCTATTAATTGTTTAAGCGTTAATTTGACAGAAGGCAAAGGAAGTGAAATAAAGTCCTGGAGTTTAACGCAATATTTATTATTCTTTCACTGACGGACACTTCGCCCAAAATTTACATTATTGTATAAACAATTAGCTCAGCAAAGTATAATTTCATGCGCAGACACAATATTTTAATTATACATGTGTTTTGTAATATTTAATAGATATAACCGAAATCCCTACAATAAAAATCCCCAAATGTAAATCAGTAACGTTCACTTTGCCGCCATTTTTGTTCTTCACGCTTCTGCTTTATCGGTAGCGTAAGATTTGGTTCCGCCAACAATGTTCTCGGTGCTCTTGTTCTTGAGAACAATGTTCTTGACCCGAAACATCTCTCCCCGATGACACCCATTATTTCAATGTACAATTTTTAAAACCATGAACAAGTTTAACAACCATGTTCAGGAAATAAGATGCCATTATTTTTGACAGCACCATTTATATAATTTCATTATCATATCCCATTGCTACATTGTAATAATGATGGACTGAATGTATTTATTTATTTATTTATTTATTTATTTATTTATTTATTTATTTGTTAGTTTATTCATGAAACACTACAAATCTTAGTTAAAAAGTAAGAAGAAATTATTATTATTATCACTATTATTATAATAATAATTATTATTATTATTATTATTATTATTATTATTATTATTATTATTATTATTATTATTATTATTAAATAATAAAAATAATTGATTTTTTTTAAAAAAAATTTAATTTTTTTTTCTTAAATAAGTTTATTGAAATGTCACAAACAGTTATTTTATTTTTTTAAAAAAACTATACTCTACATACAAATAACGGTAAATTATATTTATCAAGCCATAAAACTGAGTTACGATGCACTACAAAACACACACACACACACACACACACACACACACACATATATATATAGATAGATAGATAGATAGATAGATAGATAGATAGATAGATCATACACAATTAGGTTTAAGCTCGTGGAATTGCAGCTTATTCCGTTGGTTTAATCACCATTGCGGTAGCTCGCTCCTTAAGTGAGGGATCGTGGGTTCACAGCCCGATCAGGTCTGACTCAAGACTTGAAAGTGGTTAGTGACTGTTCTTTCAACAAGCACCCGGGATAACAAAATGAGAGTCACGGATCTTTCGGATGGAAACTTAAAATAAACGAGATCCCTTGGCACGGTAGGTGTAGACGTTAAACATCACTCAGCTTAACTCTTTTGTTTAAACACTGATATAAATATTCTGATATAAAAAGAATTGTATTAGACTATAACATAATACAACACTAATGGTCATCAAAGTAAAACACTAAAATTTAAAAAAAAAAAAAAAAAAAAAAAAAAAAAAACTTTTTGTTTGCTTTCTTTTAAATGGTAAAACGTAAATCAGATTTTTTTTTTTTCAAAAAAAGCCTCCAATGAAGAATTAAAACATTAAATAATAATTACATTATCCCTCAACGGTATTGGCGGCTTCAAGTATTGCCCAGTCCGATAGTGAGCAGTAACGATGCAGCATGAAATAAGGCCATGACTCTGTTATGAGCTCGCGGAATGTAAAAATTACCATTTGTTTCTGTGTATTGTACGTTCTTGTATTGCCTGTAGCAAGTGCTACTGTTAATGATATTTCGGTCGTTATATGAATTCCTTTTTTATGGTCTAAAACGCATGTATTGCCTCTAACGGTCTAGGAGCCACTGTGGTAGCTCAGTTGGTAGAGTGCTCGCTCCGTAAGTGGAAGGTCGTGGGTTGGAACTCTGGCCGGGTCTGACCCAAGAATTGAAAGTGGATAGTGACTGTTCTTTCGCCAAACACTCTGTATTACGAAATGAAAGTCACGGTTCTTTCGGATTGGAACTTGTCCGTTTCATGGCAGGCGTGGCACGATAAAGAACCCTGCTGTATAATGCCATCAGCGCAACGCACAGTCAACATTTCTGCACTTTCGCCTATAGCTGGCAACGTCTTGATATAAGTGAAATATTCTTGACTGGGACGTTTAACGCCATTACTCAACTCAACTCTAACAGTCTAGGAGCAAATCCTACTCAGGACAGGTCCTAGTGTGAGAAAAAGTTTGTCAGTTCGCTTGCCAAAAGTCGGTGATTTTCTTTGGACGTTCCAGTTTCCTCCACTCATTCCTGAACTGACCACCTAGTTGATAACATCACGAAACCAATCTAATAGATTCCAATCTATTCTTGTATGTCATCAGTACCGTAACTACCTATGAGGCAACCGAGGCAACTGCCTTTGTAAAAATTTAACCAAGTACTTTTTCTCACAGAAGTGATATGCAAAATCCAGGTTAAACGATAGACCTATTTTTGTCTGATACCCGCCCACATACAATTTAAACTTTTAATTAAACTATCCTCTAACCTGGATTACGAGGTTTAGTGGTGTGGTTAACATGGCACAAAACCGTCCCACTTTTTTACAACAGCTGGTCTGGTTTTTAGCTTTCCTTTTATACTGTATCATAATACATCCCTTACATGCGAAAGATGTAAGAAAAAATGAGACTGTTGGTACCGTGGCCGTATGTCATTTTATTTAAAGATTAATCTTCAATTCTTGTCTCTGTTTATTTGCAGGGCCTAGTTACGATTCTGGTCAAGTATCAAATAAGGACATTAATAACATCAGCCTACATATAGACACATATGGCTTTAAACACGAGTTTATCAACAACAAATGTTACAGTCCAACCGCTTTCTAAACTAATTGTGTTAAAAAGTCACGTGACAACTTATTCAGTCACTATTAACCGGGTACTTGTTCAGCCATTTTATTTCAACCAGGAACTTGAAAGTAAGTCACAGCATCGATAAACCAATATTTTAAAGAAATTTATGACAACAACATTATGTTATTTTCATTTTAAAGGAAACATATAAAATGTTTATGATATGACCATTTTGATATCACACCCTTTTTCTGTAGTATGATGTAAAAGTACATGTAGTCGTATAATAAACTAAATGTCATATCATAAACAACAACACTCTTTGAACCGCTCTCCCAAAGTGGGGAACTTTTTGTCCTTTCACACATTTTCAAGACTTTTAAAAAGAGAAATTCTTATTTATATTATCGGCAAAGCCTCGTTTGAGATGAAATATCTGACCACGCAATTGGAATTTCACCATCTTAATCCCGAACTCGTAATAGATTCTCTTTTTCTGGTACATTAAATCCCGATATCTAGAGCCAATGTAGGTTTCAGTGTGCTACAACAAATAAAAATTTGAGATAAATAACACAATATGCCGCGATACCTATATTTCATAAGTTACAATCAAATAAGTCGCGATATCGAGCCCAGAGATAATTATCACGACTGGTCAACATAATTATCGCGGTATATCGTGTCATTTACCTAACTTTTATTTCTGTATCACAACTTTCCATGATATTATCTCGACTTATCAAGATTTTAAGTCGACATTTTATGTCGATGTCATAAACAAGCCACCATATTATTTAACAAAGCAGGCATTTTATTGGTAACCGTTGCTACCGACATGTTTAACAACAACAACAACGTTTTAAAGTTTCCTGTTTAGATTTTCTGAAAATCATCAAGGGAAACAACTCGTAGAAACAAAGGGCAGATAATTTATATGAGAAAGTAGAAATAAGAAAATTTATTCCGAAGTATTAACAATGGTTTTCAGTAGAAACTAAATGTATGAAGTTAAATATATTGTTATAATTAACGAATGATACTGTCATCGCTGCATCCATTTTGCATTTAAATTGACATTGAAACCAATTCTATTAAATATATTGAATTAATATTTGTAAAAACATCCGATTTACAATATAGTACTCGAACTACTATTGAGCATAAAGATAATACATTTTCCACTATGAAAAAACACTTATTTTATTATTTTTATTTATTTATTTATTATTTAACAAACTTGAATTTTACATATCGGTTGTATTCAGATTATCCGTGTTTATATTTATGTTGGTCTCTGTTAAATAATGATTTGATAAAAGGATGATTCTCAATAAGCCGAGTCAACCGCCTATAGAGTTATGTTTTGAAGTTTTTCACAATAATACCTGTTACCTGTAACATCCAAAGATAGTACATGTATCGAACTGAAACGGTTTGGAATATTTAAACTTTAATGAAACATTACATTAAGTGTTAAAACATCAATTTCAAAATACTGCATTCTGTATACTTCAATACAAATACGAATATTTTGATGAAAATAACCGTTTTTTAATTAATACACATAGAGCGAATTCTTCTCCAGCAAAGATATTTTGACTACAAAAACTTATATATTTTATCTCCTGTTTTGCAAATTTTGGATGATGGAGAGAATTGTGCTGGTAGTAAAATTTGTGGTTAAAGATTAAACGCACTACCCCTAAATCGCCTCATACATACTTGATAATAGCTAGATACGTGCTTGACATCGTCTACACTGGTTGTGCGGTAAGAAGAAGGAAATAATAACCTCAAAGTCCCGGGCTCAAATCTTTTATGTCGACGATTTTTTATTTGTTTTACTGTATTTATAGCTTTTGTCTTTATTCTTCATTAATACACCCCCCCCTAAAAAAAAAAAAAAAAAAAAAAAAACATTGTACAGCACGTGAAACACGAATATATATATATAGAGAGAGAGAGAGAGAGAGAGAGAGAGAGAGAGAGAGAGAGAGAGAGAGAGAGTATTTAACAGTGAAGTATGAATATGCGCAGCCGAATGCAAGTCAATTCGCCCCACGGTAAATTCGTCCCCGTCAAATTCGCCCCCACTTTTAACAAATTCGCCCCCATGTCAAAATCGCCCCCGTTCAAAATCGCCCCCACTTCGGGCAAATTCGCCCCCATTTTCAACAAATTCACCCCCACGTACAAATCGCCCTCGACAAATTCGCCCCATTTTTTCTGAACTTCATTTTGTAGCAATGACTTATGAGTTGATTTATGACAACATGCTAAAGTAAATTCCACCAGGAACCTGTGCTCTCAGTGACAAAGGTAGTAGGTATAAATGCGATAGCTCAGTTGCCAGAGTAATTGCATCGTAAGTCGGAGGTAGTGAGTTCGAATCCAGACAAGGTATGGTCCAAGACCGCGAAGCACTCAGCATTATGATAGCTCATTATAAGTGAAATATTTTTGACTTGGGAGTGAAACTCAACTCTAAATACTGGAGGCTACTAGACGGTAGTGGACGGTAGTGAGTATTTCACTTAAGAAAAGTTTTTATTGATTAATTAAAGATATTATACATACAAACATAGCTATCGTCTAGTACCGTCTAATAGTTCCATATAAGTTTGTCCAAGTTGAAAATGTGGACAGTTGGTGGTTAGAGGTAAATAGCAATAATCGTACAAAGGACTTTTAATAATCACCATTTCAATATAAATTATTAAAGTAATTGCTGTCTTATGTGTGAATTCAGTCAATGCATTATGAATACTCGACATAAATTGCAACACACGCAATGCACAAGTAATATGTTAACAGTGTTAATTTGGCATATTCGAGGTTAAATAAAATTAATAATAATAAAAAAGTTTTAAAAAGGTAAAATCTCAATAAAAGTTTGGGGCGAATTTTCAAGAAGTGGGGGCGAATTTTCAAGAAGTGGGGGCGAATTTTCAAGAAGTGGGGGCGAATTTGAAGAGGGCGAATTTGCAAGAAGTGGGGGCGAATTTACCGTGGGGCGAATTGACCTGATACCGCGCAGCCGTCTCGTGAAAATATTGATTTTCTCACTTCACGAGACAAAATAAAATTCATATTCGTACTTCACTGTTAAATGTTCTATTTATTTTATATCACTGTTTGAATTGTTTTTATATCTGACATGTTTGGTTAATTAAAACATTGGATTGCGCCGTAAACGTACAGATGTGGCCGTTGTTTTGCTTTTGACCAGACAATAATAATAAACATCATTGACAATGTACACTGTTATTTGCTCGTATTGGTTGACGCAATTCGGAAAAACCTGCGGCACCGAAGTGTGACGAGAAACAAGTACAGGTCAGCTGTTTACAATAATGAAAGGGGAGTAACTCTAATTAAAAAACCTCTAAATTGCACGTGAAGGAATTCGGAGTAAACTACATATATTTTCACCAATGAAAATTTATGTATTTCACTTCTGTGAAAATATATGTTTTATCAGTTAAATATTTTCCATTATTTCATTATTGATATAAACTAAATATATATATATATTTATTTATTTATTTATTTATTTATTTATTTATTTATTTATTTATTTATTTTATTTTATTTTATTTTATTTTATTTTATTTTATTTTATTTTATCTTAAAGATGGCTTCCTATCCTAGAAATACAGAACGTAGAAATTGCTCAAAATTAATTACGGCAATTGTTGATTTGTCTTCAGACGCTTTACGTGTTATATTAAACTCTCAAACAAAGCCGCAAGATTTAGCAAATAAAGTTGGCAAATTCAAACCTAATGAAATATTGCAGATAAATGAAGCAGCCAAGGATGGATCTTATAAAGAATTTGACATTAGTTTTTTGTATCAAATCTTACGATGTGTATGTAATCAGGACATTCATGATTTCATAAGTAAGAAAATTGCTCCTGATCAGATTAATAACGCTTTGCAAAATGATTCGGAGTTCAAGGCAAGTCTCACTGAAAAAGAATTGAATAAGTTACAACATATTATCAAGACGGGAATTTATGATGGTTTGACGGAAGATTTGTTGCATAAACTTTATACATGTGCACTTATTTGTAATCCACTGCCACAACTTATTCATCCCTCAAAAGGATGGGGAAATACCCCAGATGAAAATGACAGAGAACTCGGCGATGACATTGAGAGGATTCGAAAAATACGAAACGTATTTCATGGACATATTCCTTCTACTGAAATAAATGATACCGATTTTGAATCAGTCTGGAACCAACTTGATTCTATAATGAAAAGAATGAATACACATCTGCAACAAATAAGAGAAAATAAGGATTTTAAAAACGACCTTGATGAGATTTATTCTTCAATTTTGAGTGAGGAGGAGAAACGTTATTGTATAGATGAAATTAATAGATTGGCAGAATTTGAGAAAGAACGTGCTAAGCGAATTGATGAAACCGAATTGAAATTACATGATTTAGCTATTGATACAAATAAAAAGCATGAAGTGTTGTATGATCGCATGGCAAATTTTGACGATGAAACTACACAGATAAATGAAAAAATTAAAGAAATGGAAAATACCCGTCAAGACAGAAATATTAGACAAGAGGTATTGGAAAGTGATGTGGTGGGTCTTAAGAAAGGCGTGTCAAATATAGAAGGGACCTTACAAACAGTTCAAGAAGATGTTTCAAATCTCAAAGAACAGGCAAAAGGTATTTTCCTTTTTAAAGAATTAGTTGTTTTGACGGTAGTAAATTTTTAGAAAAAATATTTGAGAAGTTTATTCATGACACTTAACTCACTTTTTAGAAATTTCCACTCTTACAATATCAACAGGTCGTACTTGTCATTTATATCATGAGGGTAATATTTATCGCTTGTTTCTGTCTTGTGTACAGTTAATCACAATGTAGTGTCAGAAAAGCTTGAAAGCATTTTTACTAATAAAAACGATTAGTTTGTCGGGTTAACAGTGGCAAAGTTACTTGCTGTAAAAATACGGCCACATACATGTATTAATAGGAAAGACAAAGTGATTTTAAGATTAATAGGAAAGACAAGGTGATTTGCTACAGTTAAAGCAAGCCTCCGAGCCTCGTGATCTCGATACTGGACATAATGAAGGACAATAATAATCAATTGTGAATTTTAAGGTACATTTGTATGACCCATTTTTCCAAATGATAAAATGTTGATTTTTTAGGCGTCAGCGTGATAGCTTTTGATAATGGAGGCATTGATCTTAATCTTTGGTTATCGTGATTTGTTGTCTTATGTTACCCATTTGCCTTTGACATGGATACTATGACTTTTGTCAAGCATACGATAAACAGCTTTAAACTTTTTTAAAATTTCTTTTCAGGCTCAATCGAAAGTTTTCCCCAAACAGGAGAGAGTACCCCTGCAGAACGTAAGTTACATATTTCATTTCATTAAACAATCATCAATTCCAAGAAACATTGAAAAAATGGCCAATTTTGCACACTTTAATGAGAAAATTTAGTGGCCAGTTCGCCAGGAGTGGCAAAATAAGCTGGGCAAATAGGAAATATTACTTGACGCCATTCGTTGCATCGATTGTATATCGTACAAAATCTTTTGTCGTTCTGGTGGTCCAAAGCGCGTTTTTAGAACACATCGGCATGATTACTGCATTCATAAACAGATGATCATGACAATTCGCTTACAATTCAACAATTGGATTTTTCGTTCGTATCAGCAATGACCACATCATTGCATTTATGACAAATTTATAAAGTTCAATTTGAATTCTGGAGACAATCTTACTTCTTAATTGCACATGTCCGTCTCTGCATCCCGTAACAACTCCTGCTACTCAGAGAAACTTTGCGCTCAACAACCAGCCGATGAATGAGTGAATCTGCAGAAAAAAAGCTGAAATGAGATTAATCTGACACGTGTAATCATGCAGCTTAAGGTTTTTAAAATAAATCAAACTGTAATATAAATAATAGCCGATCTTATGATGTTTATGATGAAGAATAAATTTCCAAAATGTGCACATATGACACATCAAATAAAACACAAACATACCAGTCCATGTCCAAATCACAATCCCAAAAACAAATTAAAAACTTTGAAAACTTGCCAACTCAGTTAAATACGTAAACTTCAATTAGTGAAAACTTGCCAATTTAGTTATACACTTGAACCTCCATTAAGGCAGTGAAACTGGGTGCTCCGGTTGGGTAAGCACCTCCTGTCTAGTTAGATACACCTGTCGCGTGCAAATTCAAATTTGAGAATGAAAGGAACGAGGAACTTTGGTAAGTCAAAGATATCCAGTATAAGTTTGGATACAGTGACTCCATATTTATCAACAATACAAAATTAGACAGGTATTTTTGTTAATATTTATTACCCCTGAGCGGGTACCGCTGCTGGTGGAGTAAAGGTTACCGAGGTTATCAGTAACTATGTAGGCAGTACTTTGTGCTGTCAGAATTGTACCTTTTGGTAAAATTTTAAGCCGTTTCAATTCTTAAAATTTATTTAAAACAAAGGATTGTTCACTCATGCAAAAGCATTCCTTAGCTGGATTTGGATTCATATAATTTTGGAATTTTTGTTTCATTAATTTTCAAATATTTGGATTATTCCGCGCTTTTGGATCATAGGTCTTTTCACCGTCTGGTTTCGAATCACACTTGGGAGAGATCCTAGTGTGAAGAAGTTTGTCACTAAGCTTGCCGAAGGTCGATAGTTTTCTCCTGGCACTCCGGTTTCCTCCACCATCAGGTCTTGATTTGACAATCATTTCTTAATTAAGATTTCCTTAACGTAAAAAAAATGGCCAATTTGAAATCTTAATAATGTAATTTTATATTGTTAAGATATATCATTCAATGTGACATTTTTAAGATAATTTAAAATCGAATGTATCTATATTACCTTCCGTAAAAATGTTTACGCATAGATCTGAATTTAAAAGAAGGAAAAAATAGTTAAGGAACGATTGTGAAACTGATACTTGTTCAAGTAAGGAGAGAAGAAATATCAGTTTGTACAGGAGTTTAGCAATTTACTTAAACTTTCTCAAAAACATGATTTTTAGCTCACCTGAGCTGAAAGCTCAGATGAGCTATTGCTATCTATCTTCGTCCGTCGTGCGTCGTGCGTCGTGCGTCGTGCGAAAACTTTACATTTTAATCTTCTTCTCCAAAACCACTGGGCCAAATTTAATAAAACTTGGTAACCATCATGCCTGAGTGAGGCCCTTTAAGATTTACACAAATGAAGGAGTAATGTCCCCTTGGGGCCCCATAAGGGGGGAAATAGTGAAAAAATTAAAAAATCTTCTCCTCTGAATCTATAAGAGATATACCTTAGTTCTTTCTTTTATAACATCCTTAGGTCATGTAGTTTCAGATTTGCACAAATGGTAGCCATGGGGCTCAAAATGGGGAAATTGTAAGGCACTGAGTGGGGAAATTGCTAAAAATTATATATTTGTCACTATATCTTGAAAACTGAACTTTTTGTATAGGCATGTGTATAAGAATATTGTAGGAATTGCAAAAACAATCATTTTGTTATATGGTTCAAGGTCATATGTTGAAAGGTCAAGGTCACAGCTGCAAAAGAAGCCTTAAATTGCTGATTATCTTGAAAAATATTAACTTTTTGTATAGGCATGTATATTATAATAATGTGGGTATTGTGACAATGATCATTTTGATATATGGATCAAGGTCATATGTTGAAAGGTCAAGGTCACAACTGCAAAAGAGGACTTAAATTGCTAATTATCTTGAAAACTATTAACTTTTTGTATAGTCATGTATATTAGAATATTGTAGGTATTGACATGACAATCATTTTGATATATTGTTCAAGGTCATACGTTGAAAGGTCAAGGTCACAGCTGTAAAAGATAACATCAATTGCTAATTATCTTGAAAACTATTAACTTTTTGTATAGGCATGTATATTAGAATATTGTAGGTATTGACATGACGATCATTTTGATATATTGTTCAAGGTCATACGTTGAAAGGTCAAGGTCACAGCTGTAAAAGATAACATCAATTGCTAATTATCTTGAAAACTATTAACTTTTTGTATAGGCATGTATATAAGAATATTGTAGGTATTGACATGACGATCATTTTGATATATTAATCAAGATCATACGTTGAAAGGTCAAGGTCACAGCTGTAGAAGATAACATAAATTGCTAATTAACTTTAAAACTATTAACTTTTTGTATAGACATGTATATTAGAATATTGTAGGTATTGCAACAACGATCATTTTGATATATGGTTCAAGGTCATATGTTGAAAGATCAAGGTCACAGCTGCAAAAGAAGACTTAAATTGCTAATTATCTTGAAAACTATTAACTTTTTGTATAGTCATGTATATTAGAATATTGTAGGTATTGACATGACGATCATTTTGATATATTGTTCAAGGTCATACGTTGAAAGGTCAAGGTCACAAATACAAATGAAGCCTTAAATGCTAATTATCTTGAAAACTATTAACTTTTTGTATAGGCATGTATATTAGAATATTGTAGGTATTGACATGACGATCATTTTGATACAATGTTAAAGGTCATACGTTGAAAGGTCAAGGTCACAGCTGTAGAAGATAACATAAATTGCTAATTAACTTGAAAACTATTAACTTTTTGTTATAGGCATGTATATTAGAATAATGTGGGTATTGTGACAACGGTCATTTTGATATATGGTTCAAGGTCATATGTTGAAAGGTCAAGGTCACAGCTGCAAAAGAAGCCTTAAATTGCTAATTATCTTGAAAACTATTAACTTTTTGTAAAGGCTTTGTATATTAGAATATTGTAGGTATTGACATGACGATCATAGGTTATATATGTTCAAAGGCCAAAGACATAGTTGCATAAGTATAGTGAAATTGGTTAATGATTTGGAAATTATTTATTGCACTACAGTTACTTCATGCATATTATATAAGCTACTTATAAATGAAATGTTACTGGTTATGTTTCTGATTAAGTTTTGTTGCAGTTCTTAACCTCTAAATACTTGTGAAGTTTCTGTACTGAATATATTGTCTATTGTACAATGTAATTAATTTTAAACATATCCTCAGGTGAGCGTTAAGGCCCATGGGCCTCTTGTTTTTTTTCAGAGTTATATGACGTTTTGATTTTTCATGCATCTGATGACAGACCCGATGTAATTGATTTCTGTACAGACATTGAAGAAAAAAATAAGGACATAAAACCTAATATCATTTTGTGTGAGGAGTTTGCCTTAGATATTCAAGGTGTTTTTAAAACAATGGAAGTTGTATTCGACAGATGTAGATATTTTTTTGTATATGTCACAGATAAGTTTGCAGCAGCCAAATTAGACAGATACAAAGATGAAATAACACTAATTGATTCCATTTCAAATGAAGAAAAACGAAATCGAATAATAGTAATATGGGCATGTACGGAAGGCGAGAAAAAAGTAATGGAGTTGAGCCCTTTCAGAGGTGTAAAATATCTAAAAAATAAAAATAATGAGAGTGCTATGAAAATTATCAGAAAAATAATTACAATTGGCCGAGAGAGATATTAACCAGTAGGAATGTTCATTCTCTCTGAAAAAATGCCATCAGTTTTATTGTTATAGTGAAATCAGATAGGGCTATTTTGAACTGAGCTGTTTTCAATTTTTGCTAGCACTGAGGTACACCGTCATACATACGTAGTTTTATTTTGATTATTTATTTATTATTATTATTATTATTATTTTATTTTGTATTTTTATGTTCGAACTCTATCCTACGTTTTAATCAATAATTTTTATAGTTTCTATATAAAGAAACTTACATAAATGTTTATTTAATATAACAATTATTAAACGAGATGAATATTTTTTCCTCAACGAGCCTTGACTTAATTGAAATATCAACAAAGAAGAGTTTGCGCTGGTTACCAAGGTTGCAAAAACAACATTTCACTTGAGTATTATTATTTATACAACATGTCTTTATTGTATTAAATAATTAGAAAATTTTATTATGAATGTAACTATTCTTGTCCAAAATACTTTTAAATCAAATTTATCAGCTGTTGCTAAGTTTTATTTTAATTTAGACTCTAGTTTCTGGAAGTGTTGAATATCGAAACATAGATTTAAAAACACCTAAAAAGATCTTAGTAATTTGTGGATATAAATGTATCAGAAAATATATAAATATTAAAGAAAAGATTTAGTTAAACTCGCATGTAAGTCGCATTAATGAAAATATATCAACATAATCGGTCATTCTCGCTTCAAAGTGAATTCGCCCACAAATTTTAAATACATGTGAACTTCCATCAAGAAAGTGAGACGGAGAGTTTCGGAAGAGTAAGCACCTCTTGTCCAGCTAGCTTCACCCGTCACGTGCAAGGCAATTATAAGAATGAAATCGATAAATAAATCATAAGAATAGAAACTATTAAAAGATAATATTTTTACGAATAATTATTGTTAAATCATAAATTGAAACTTTTTAAAACATCTAATCCACATTTATGGTTATATGGCAAGCTTAAAAAACACTTTAGTTTACAGAAGTACAGAATTACGTCAAAATTGCAAATTGTATTTTAATTTTTAGTTATTCTTTCTGTCAAAATTTACATTAGAAACTAGAAGGTTTCGTATACTAGTATGCTTTTAAGCCATAGTAAACTTAAAAAATTTTGAATTTTTGCAATTTGTTTTAATTCATAATGACTTTCCACATATTTAATCTTATATATTAGAAAGAACAATTTCATATTGAGCGAGGTATTAATATTTTCAGAAAATATCATTTCACTAAATGAGCTGTTTGATTTACGATACATTTGCCTATGCTTTCAATACATAGCGTCGATAACATAGAAATGCAGGAGTAGATTTTTGTTTTAACTGTCATCACCAATTTTACACCATAGGAAAATAAAATTTTATAGAAGTATTTTTATGAAAATGTTTCTTCAATATAAGTAAAACCATTCCGACGAAAATGATATGAAACAATTGTATAAAAACTTCAACAACTGGATAAACAAGAACTGACAATTGGAGTACAAGACATTTACAATAATACTTTTTACTTCCTGTAAAACTTATCATAGATTTTGTTAACAGAAATATTTTTATTAAAAAAATGTTATAATGTTATTATATCAATCTACAGCCTTTTGTCAAAATAGCATTCATCTTCTTTTGCACACTGGCTGATTACACTGGATGGAATTCATGACTGGTCCAATTTGATGCTCTATGGATAGACCAGGGTAAAATTATCGTCTTTATGTGTTTGTCGTGCTCATTCAAACAATGTTTTTTAAGTTGGTTTTCAGAACGGTAGTTTTTCTTTGCATCGCTATATGATACAATTCTTTTCTTTGCATCGCTATATGATACAGTTTTTTTCTTTGCATCGCTATATGAAAAAATTGTTTTTCTTTGCATCGCTATATGATATAATTTTTTCTTTGAATTGCTATATGAAAAAATTGTTTTTCTTTGCATCGCTATCTGAAAAAATTGTTTTTCTTTGCATCGCTATATGATACAATTGTTTTCTTTGCATCGCTATATGAGATAATTGTTTTTTTTACATCGCTATATGATACAATTTTTTCTAATTATAAATAACAACTTTATATATTTTTTTAATAATAAAAGTGATTAGAATGAATAAAAGCGTCTGTTTTCTTTTGATTTATTTATGTACAATGCATGTAGTTGTAATCGGATTATTGTGTTTTTAAAAGACTGCAGTTACTTTTCAAATGTTAATGGTCGTGAAACAAGTAGGATAAATTTGGTTTTTCTATAGTTCTGTAAACACCACTGTTCTCTTATACATATGTTTGTTGATCGTTCATAATCAGTGATCCGATTGATCAACTTGTTCTGTTTTGATTCTATCATTATCATGTATTTTTATGTTTTTAGTTTCGATCGCTGTTGCCAAGTTCGTGTGATGCGGTTCCTTATTAATTTCTCTTACATTCATACCTCACTCCTTAATTACAAACCACTGCGGTAGCTCAATTGGTAGAGTGCTCGCTCCGTGAGTAGTGGGAGGTCGTGGGTTCGAACCCTGACCGGGTCTGGCCTAAGACTTGAAAGTGGGTAGTGACTGTTCTTTTGCCAAGCACTCGGCCCTCGGTTTTTTAAAATGGAAACTTAAAATTAACGATGCCCCGTGTCATGGTAGGCATGGCATAATAAAGAATCCTGTTGTATAATGCCATAAGCGCAACGCACAGGCAAAATTTCTGCACTTTCGCCTTTGGCTGGCGATTTCTCGATATTAATGAAATATTCTTGACTGGGACTATAAACACCATTTCTCAACTCAACGCCTTAAATAAAAATTAATTAAGATGGTATATAGGAATCAGAATGTCTGTCGGTTTGTCTGCTTGTCTAGAAAATGTAAATTTTGTGCTTGTTTGCTTCATTTATAAATGAATAATAAGCGTTATATAACGTTGCTTTGTATTCCTTAAATTTGTATAAGAAACGCATGCGTATTGACCAGTGGCTTGATAAATGATCATAACGTTGTTAGATATAGAAACTGGTTTCAATGATGTGTTCAGTTCAGCAGTGCGTAATTTTATTGGGTTATTTGTTGATGAAGTATATACACTGCGTTTGAATAAGAAAAAAATATTGTAAATTGAAAAAATACTATAAAATATATTAAAACAATTGAAAAAAAAAAAAAAAAAAAACGGACGACATGTAAAATTCGATCCCGGGACTTTGAGGTTGTCATTTCCAGCGTCTTACCACACAGCCAGCGTAGATGATATTGAAATCGCATGCTAGCTAATATCAAGTATGTAGATCTATATCGTTTTGGGTGATTAAGGGGTAATGTATTTTATCGTTATCCCGAAATTTCGTATTTGTATGGAAGTATACGGAATGCAGTATTCTGAAATATATGTTTAAACACATAATGTAATGTTTGATCAAACTTTTAATATTCAAAAACGTTTCGTTTTGATACTCCTTTTTTTTGGATTAAAGTGTAAATATTATTTTAACAAATTTTAAATTTTGAATTCTGTAGGCCTCGGCCTATTGATAATCATCCTTTGTTATGCCCAATTTATAAATCAGGCATGGTTCGAACCAATGGCTTTCCTCTCTCTATTAATTGTTTAAGTGTTAATTTGACAGAAGGCAAAGGTAGTGAAATAAAGTTATGGAGTTAAACGCCATATTTATTATTCTTTCACCGACGGACAAATCGCCCAACATTTACATTATTGTACAAACAATTAGCTCAGTAAAATATAATTTCAAGCGCGGACACAAAATTTTGATTATACATGTGTTTTGTAATATTTAATAAAGATATAACCGAAATCCTTATAATGAAAATCCCCAAATGGTTTTCACGTTCACTTTGCAGCCATCTTTATTCTTCACGCTTCTTCTTTATCGGAAGTGTAAGATTTGGTTCCGACAACAATGTTCTCGGTGCTCGTTCTTGTTGTTATGACGACACAAAAACAATGTTCTTGACCGTAAACATCTCGCCCCGATGACATCTATTATTTCTATGCACAATTTTTAAAACCATGCACAAGTTTTACAACCATGTTCAGGAAATAAGATGCCATTATTTTTTTGACAGCACTATTTATATAACTTTATTTTCATACCCCAATACTACATTGTAATAATGATGGACTGAATTTATTTATTTATTTATTTATTTATTTATTTATTTGTTAATTTATTCAAGAAGCACTTCAAATCTTAGATAAAAAGTAAGAAGATATTATTATTATTATTATTATTTTTAATTTTTTTTCTTAAATAAGTTTATTGAATTGTCACAAACAGTTATTTTATTTTTATTTTTTTTTTTTTAAAAAAAAAAAACTATACTCGTACATACAAATATCAGTAAATTATATTTATCAAGCAATAAAACTGACTTACGACACACACACACACACACACACACACACACACACACACTAATATATTAAGAATTAAATTTCACTTTTTACATTGTTATCGGGGTGTAACAACGTGAAAATTATTACAAATTGTGTAAAACTGCGTAGCGTGCACCCCGATAACAACGTAAAAAATGAACTTCAATGTTTTTAATTAAATATAATATATTCTTATATATATAAACAATTAGATATAAGCTCGTGGAATCACATACTTTTTCGTTGGTTCAAACCTGAAAAAAGCTGACCTACTTTTCTGAACTGATGAGTTGATTTTCAGAAAATGGATGTAACAATGTCGCGGCGTAATAATACATTAAATGTCACTTTTAAAAGTCGATAAAATATCTCGTAAAAAAACTGAAAAAAGGGTTTAAAGTCAAATCTTTTTATTCATTTTCTTGTTCATTTCAGTCAACATATAAATGATATTACAATTAAATCCTTTGAGAAAAAAGGTACTATATTATGTCTCGTGGCAACACATTTACCAACAACAACGATTGTAACATCGATTTTCGGAAAATCAGTTCAGAAATGTAGGTCAGCTTAAAAAACTGTTAAATTTCGGGTTTATAATTATAAAAATTGAAATTCACTTTTTACGTTGTTATCGGGTTGTAACAACGTGGAAATTATTACAAATTGTGTAAAATTGCGTAGCGTACACCCCGATAACAACGTAAAAAATGAACTTCAATTTTTTTAATTAAATATAATATATTCTTATATATATACACAATTAGATATAAGCTCGTGGAATCACAGACTTTTTCGTTGGTTCAATCACCATTGCGGTAGCTCAGTTCGTAGAGTGCTCGCTCCTTAAGTGAGTGGTCGTGGGTTCAAATCCCGATCGGGTCTGACTCAAGACTTGAAAGTGGGTAGGGACTGTTCTTTTACCAAGCACTCGGCATGACGAAATAAAAGTCACGGTTCTTTTGGATGGAAACTTAAAATAAACGAGATCCTGTTGCGCGGTAGGCGTGGCTCGATAACAACCCTGGTGTATAATGCCGCCAGCACTATCCACAGGCAAAATTTTACCTATAGCTGGCGACGGCTCGGTATAAGTGAAATATTCTTGACTTGGACGTTAAACATCACTCAGCTAAACTCTTTTGTTGAAACATTGATATATATTCTGAGATAAAAAGAATTGTATTAGACTATAACATAATATAACACAAAGTAAAACCACTAAAAATTTAAAAAAAGAAAAAGAGAAAAAAAAAAAAAAAAGAAAAAAAAAAGAAAAAGAAAAGAAAACTTAAATCAGATTTTTTTTCAAAAAAAAAAGCCTCAAATGTTTTCATCCTCCAATGAAGAATTAAACAATAATTACATTATCTTCCATGGTATTGGCGGTTTCAAGTATCGCCCAGTCCAATAGTGAGCAGTAACGATGCAGCATGAAATAAGGCCATGAGTCTGTTATGAGCTCGCGGAATGTAAAAATTACCATTTGTTTCTGTGTATGATACGTTCTTGTATTGCCTGTAGCAAGTGTATGGTACGTTCTTGTATTGCCTGTAGCAAGTACTACTGTTACTGATATTTCGGTCGTTATATGAATTCGTTTTTTATGGTCTAAAACGCATGCATTGCCTCTAACGGTCTAGGAGCCACTGTGGTAGTTCAGTTGGTAGAGTGCTCGCTCCGTAAGTGGAAGGTCGTGGCTTGGAACTCTGGCCGGGTCTGACCCAAGAATTGAAAGTGGGTAGTGACTGTTCTTTCGCCAATCACTCGGTATTACGAAATAAAAGTCACGGTTCTTTCGGATTGAAACTTGTCCGTGTCATGGCAAGCGTGGCACGATAAAGAACCTTGCTGTATAATGCCATCAGCGCAACGCACAGGCAACATTTCTGCACTTTCGCCTATAGCTGGCGACGTCTTGATATAAGTGAAATATTCTTGACTGGGACGTCAAACATCATTACTCAACTCAACTCTAACAGTCTAGGAGCAAATCCTACTCGGGACAGATCCTTGTGTGAAAAAAAGTTTGTCAGTTCGCTTGCCAAAGGTTGGTGATTTTCTTTGGACGTTCCAGTTTCCTTCACACATTCTGTAAATGACCACCTAGTTGAAAACATTATAAAACCAATCCAATAGATTCCAATCTATTCTTGTATATCATCAGTACCGTAACTACCTATGAGGCAACCGAGGCAACTGCCTCGGTAAAAATTAAACCAAGTACTTTTTCTCACAGAAATAATATGCAAAATCCAGGTTAAACGATAGACCTGTTTTTGTCTGACACCCGCCCACATACAATTTAAACTTTTAAATTATATTATTATTTAAAATTGGCAGTATATATAAAAAAGGCTAAGCTTATAAGGGAAGAGGTATTATCCTTTTGACAACTGAGAAATCGGTCAAATATATATATGTTTATCTTGTTTTATTTGCATCATGAGTTATGCTTATTTTGCTATAATGTATATAGGCATATGTAGTCTTTTTATAAACATGATAAAGATTGAAATACAAATGAATATGAATATGTTCTGTATTGCTGTAGATGGTGTCATAAAATATGATGATATTGTAATTTGTACCGTGGACTGGTGGCCTGTTTAGTACAATAAAGAATTAGAATTAGAATTAGAATAAACTTTTAAACTATTCTCTAACCTGGATTACGGGTCAAGTATCAAATAAGGACATTAATAACATCCGCCTACATATAGACTTTATGGCTTTAAACACGAGTTTATCAACAACAAATGTCTGTGATTATGTTAAAAAGTCACGTGACAACTTATTCAGTCACTATTAACCGGGTACTTGTTCAGCCATTTTATTTCAACCAGGAACTTGAAAGTAAGTCAAAAAAATGATAAACCAATATTTTAAAGATATTTATGACAACATCATTATATGTTATTTTTATTTTAAAGGATAAATATAAAATGTTTATGATATGACCATTTTGATATCACTTCGGTCCACTTTTAGGCTGAATACCCGGTCCGTATATTGTCATATGACCCTGGGCACCCTGAAATATTTGTTTAATGTTATACCATCAACACTCTGAAGGAAAGGATGATTTTTTAAAATTATCGGGTCTTCTTTACTTAAGGTAATCCCAGGGAAATATTCGAAATTTACTCTTGTATGCAAATGAGCTCTTCCTTATTGAATTATAGGAGTCAAAAGGTCAATCGAAGACAAAATCGAAAGTACTTCAGATATCGATGTTCAAAAGGTGCAAACTAATATCACCTTTATGTTTGTAAATATGACAAAAATTTACGAATATATAAAACAAATTATTATAAATATGAGACTTAAATAATATGTTTCTTTAAAAAATGGTTAGGAAGTTAAACATGAAATCGATGTAAACAAAAATCTGTTGACTTCCGGTTTTTCGACATAGTGTACAAATAGGTCTTGTGTTTTATTAGGCTTCTTTAAATAGATTCCTGTTGTATGTCAGTGTCACACGCGAAAGCCTGACTCCACAGAAATTGTGTTTTATGTATACAAATATCCTGAGTTTATAACTTGTTTTTGAAGATATCCATTTAATCTAACCATATCTGTATATTAATTGTTAATCGACTATTGTAAAAATTTCACGCGTTTTCAGTCAAATAAAAACATCGTCACTTGTTTTATTATGATTATCAGGGAGGTAAGATCAGGTGTCAATATTGAAACTTGTTTTCAAGTGAAGTAAATACGGTAAAATTAAATGACTTTACGTTCTAACGCCATCAATTTGCTGGCTGTCATATTTGTTTACATGCAGTGAAATATCGTCCGATACAAATACTTTTACTCTAGATGGTAAAAAGTGGCACTCAATTATACGTTCTTTATTTTATGTTGCATACGATTTATGATTTGTTTATTTGGAGTTGCATAGTTAATGGTATAGCCATTAAGTGTCACATGGTTTATGATATGGTCATTGAGTGAAACATGGTTTGTGCTATATGGTCATTTTTCATGTGATTATGATATGGCCATTTTGAGTCACACAGTTTATGATATGATCATTTAGCGCAACATGGTTTATATTATTGTCATTTAATGTCATATGGTTTATAATATGGTCATTTAGTGCCAAGTGATGTATAATATGGTAATTAAGTGCAACATGGTTTACATTGTCATTTAATGTCATGTAGTTTCTGATATAGTATTTTAGTGTCATTTGGTTTATGATATGGTTATTTAGTGAAAATGGTTATGATATGGTCATTTAGTGTCACATAGTTTATGATATAGTCATTAAGTTCAACATGGTTTACATAATTGTCATTTAGTGTCATTTAGTTAATGATATGGTTATTTAATGCAAATGGTCATGAAATGGTCATTTAGTGTCACATGGTTTATGATATGGTCACTTAGTGCCACATGGCTGATAATATGGCCATTCATCAAAATATAGTTTGTGCTACATGGTCATTATGAGTCACATGATTTTGATATGGCGGTTTTGAATCACACAGTTTATGATATGGTCACTTAGTGCCACATGGGTAATGATATGATAATTTAGTGCATCATGGTTTATATTATTGTCATTTAGTGTCATATGGTTTATATTATTGTAAACTAGTGTCATGTGGTTTACAGTAAGGTCATTTAGTGCCACACGGTTAAGGTATGGCCGTTCAGTGAAACATGATTTATCATATGGCGTTGTTGAGTCCAATGTTTATATTATGGTCATTAAGTGGTTTATATAATTGTCATTTAGTGTCATTTTGTTTACGCAAATGGTTATGATTGGTCACTGAGTGTCACATGATTTATGATATGGTCATTTAATGCCACATGGTTTATGATATGGTCATTTAAAGCAACTCGGTTAATGGTATGGTCATTTAGTGAAACATGGTTTATATTATTGTCATTTAATGTCATATGAATTATGATATGGTCATTTAGTGCCAAGTGATGTTTAATATGGTAATTAAGTGCAACATGGTTTACATTGTCATTTAATGTCATGTAGTTTCTGATATAGTATTTTAGTGTCATTTGGTTTATGTTATGGTCATTTTGTGCCACATGGTTTGTGATATGGTCATTTATTGCCACATGGTTTATGATATGGTCATTTAGTGCCACATGGTATAAGTAAAACATGGTTTGTGCCCAGTTTGTCATTTTGAGTGGCATGATTATGATATCGCTATTTTGAGTCACACAGTTTGTGATATGGCCATCGAGTGTCGCAGGGGTAATGATGTTGTCATTAAGTGCAACATGGTTTAGGTTGTTGTCATTCTATCTAACATTGTTTACATTATTGTCATTTAGTGCCATGTGATTTACGATATGGTCATGTAGCGTCACATGGTTTATGATATGATATATTTTTAGTTTATATTATTGCCATTTAGTGTCATGTGGTTTATGATATGTTCATTTAGTGTCACATAGTTCATGATATGGTCATTAGGTGCAACATGTTTTATATTATTGTCATTTAGTGTCATTTGGTTTATGATATTATTATTATTAAATAATAATAATTTTTTTTTAATTTTTTTTCTTAAATAAGTTTATTGAATTGTCACAAACAGTTATTTTATTTTTATTATTTAAAAAAAAAAAAAACTATACTCGTACATACAAATATCAGTAAATTACATTTATCAAGCAATAAAACTGACTTACGACACACACACACACACACACACACACACACACACACACACACACATATATGTATTTTTACATTGTTATCGGGGGTGTAACAACGTGAAAATTATTACAAATTGTGTAAAACTGCGTAGCGTGCACCCCGATAAGAATGTAAAAAATGAACTTCAATTTTTTTTAAATTAAATATAATATATTCTTATATAAAAACACAATTAGATATAAGCTCGTCTAATCACAGACTTTTTCGTTGGTTCAAACCTGAAATTAAACAGTTTTTAAAGCTGACCTACATTTCTGAACTGATGAGTTGATTTTCAGAAAAGGATGTAACAATGTCGCAGCGTAATAATACATTAAATGTCACTTTTAAAAGTCGATAAAATATCTCGTAAAAAACTGAAAAAAGGGTTTAAATTCATATCTTTTTTTCATTTTCTTGTTAATTTCAGTCAACATATAGATGGTATTACAATTAAATCCTTTGAGAAAAAAGGTACTATATTATGTCTCGTGGCAACACATTTACCAACAACAACGATTGTAACATCGATTTTCGGAAAATCAGTTCAGAAATGTAGGTCAGCTTAAAAAACTGTTTAATTTCGGGTTTGTAATTATAAAAATTGAAGTTGTTATCGGGGTGTAACAACGTGGAAATAATTAATAATTGTGTAAAATTGCGTAGCGTACAACCCGATAACAACGTAAAAAATGAACTTCAATTTTTTTAATTAAATATAATATATTCTTATATATATACACAATTAGATATAAGCTCGTGGAATCACAGACTTTTTCGTTGGTTCAATCACCATTGCGGTAGCTCAGTTCGTAGAGTGCTCGCTCCTTAAGTGAGTGGTCGTGGGTTCAAAACCCGATCGGGTCTGACTCAAGACTTGAAAGTGGGTAGGGACTGTTCTTTTACCAAGCACTCGGCATGACGAAATAAAAGTCACGGTTCTTTTGGATGGAAACTTAAAATAAACGAGATCCTGTTGAGCGGTAGGCGTGGCTCGATAACAACCCTGGTGTATAATGCCGCCAGCACTATCCACAAGCAAAATTTTACCTATAGCTGGCGACGGCTCGGTATAAGTGAAATATTCTTGACTTGGACGTTAAACATCACTCAGCTAAACTCTTTTGTTGAAACATTGATATATATTCTGAGATAAAAAGAATTGTATTAGACTATTACATAATATAACACAAAGTAAAACCACTAAAAATTTAAAAAAAATAAATAAATAAATAAATAAAAAACGTGTTTGCTTTCTTTTAAATGGTAAAACTTAAATCAGATTTTTTTTTTCAAAAAAAAAGCCTCAAATGTTTTCATCCTCCAATGAAGAATTAAACAATAATTACATTATCTCCCATGGTATTGGCGGCTTCAAGTATCGCCCAGTCCAATAGTGAGCAGTAACGATGCAGCATGAAATAAGGCCATGAGTCTGTTATGAGCTCGCGGAATGTAAAAATTACCATTTGTTTCTGTGTATGATACGTTTTTGTATTGCCTGTAGCAAGTGTATGGTACGTTCTTGTATTGCCTGTAGCAAGTACTACTGTTACTGATATTTCGGTCGTTATATGAATTCGTTTTATTATGGTCTACAACGCATGCATTGCCTCTAACGGTCTAGGAGCCACTGTGGTAGTTCAGTTGGTAGAGTGCTCGCTCCGTAAGTGGAAGGTCGTGGGTTGGAACTCTGGCCGGGTCTGACCCAAGAATTGAAAGTGAGTAGTGACTGTTCTTTTGCCAATCACTCGGTAATTACGAAATGAAAGTCACGGTTCTTTCGGATTGGAACTTGTCCGTGTCATGGCAGGCGTGGCACGATAAAGAACCTGCTATATAATGCCATCAGCGCAACGCACAGGCAACATTTCTGCACTTTCGCCTATAGCTGGCGACGTCTTGATATAAGTGAAATATTCTTGACTGGGACGTCAAACATCATTACTCAACTCAACTCTAACAGTCTAGGAGCAAATGCTACTCGGGACAGATCCTAGTGTGAAAAAAAAGTTTGTCAGTTCGCTTGCCAAAGGTTGGTGATTTTCTTTGGACGTTCCAGTTTCCTTCACACATTCTGTAAATGACCACCTAGTTGAAAACATTATGAAATCAATCCAATAGATTCCAATCTATTCTTGTATATCATCAGTACCGTAACTACCTATGAGGCAACCGAGACAACTGCCTCGGTAAAAATTAAACCAAGTACTTTTTCTCACAGAAATAATATGCAAAATCCAGGTTAAACGATAGACCTGTTTTTGTCTGACACCCGCCCACATACAATTTAAACTTTTAATTAAACTATCCTCTAACCTGGATTACGAGGTTTAGTGGTGTGGTTAACATGGCACAAAACCGTCCCACCTTTTTACAACAGCTGGTCTGGTTTTTAGCTTTCCTGTTATACTGTATCATAATACATCCCTTACATGCGAAAGATGTAAGAAAAAATGAGACTGTTGGTACCAAGCCCAGAAATGAAAGGAGGGTTTACCTAGTTATCTCCCCATTATATAATGTTGAGTCAGAGATTCATCTGTGTTTTGTCGCTGCGCTCGCCAATCTGACTGAACTGGCGTTAAGATCGGATTGTTGATAGTTTGACATTTAAACACTCGATATTTTGCAGCACTTCATTTTGTCAGAAATTGTATAATGTAATATTTTAACTAAAAATTAAATATGAAAACGAAAACACGTTTAAAAATATTCAAATCTTTATTACAAATTATTTCAATATAAATGAATTTAATAAAAAATCTATATTAAGTTAATTTACTTGACATTATAATAGTTTTATAATCCTGGAGTAAAGCATTTAAACACATAATCTTATCTTCTAAAAAATATAAAGCATGTCATACATTTATTTAGAAATTTAATTGTCAAATAATAATCATGAAAACTTTCTATGGATACATTTGAAAAAAACAAATAATTTAAAAATTATGTCAAATTTTGTATAAAACATAAAAACGTATTAAATGAGGCTAAAAAATTCGAATCACCCGCAGTTCGATACAAATGTAAACAAGTTCTAAAAAATATACAAATGTAAGAAAATGAAATATTTTCAGTTAAATATAGAAAATCAAGATCACGTTTTAAATTCTTTTTTCCAGGGTCTTAAGACTTAACATACAGAGATAATTCGAAATATAATAATATTATGAAAATAACAACATAAAAACAAAACAACATCACATACAAATGTTATACGCGGAAAATCTAAACAATAATATTAATAATGAAAACAAAGTTACCCAAACCTTATTGCGGGTAAATTATTAAAACCTAAAAATTTCTGTTCGTGTTTTTTAATTTCCTTTTTTAATTTTTCTTGCTTTTAATTCCATATTTTCAAGTAGAATTGCTTTTAATTCCTTAGGTGATAAATCACTGTAATTAATATCTTTAACAGGGGGTGTATATTTTCTGGGTCCCTTAATCTAAGATCGGCTTCTACTAATGTCTTGCGTTATTCTTGACTTCCTAGCTAACCTTTGCCTCCTTATCCCCCCTCCCAATACAGTTCCGATTGTTGAATATATTTTCTTTTTTCCCTTTACAATTTTCAGACTGAAGAAATTCTACTCTTTTTCTTGGTCAAAGAGCATCTACAGTGGCATCATGTTTATTTATTTATTTATTTTTATTATTTTATTATTATTATTATTATTATTATTATTATTATTTTGTGGTGAATTGTCTTGATTTGGTCATTCACTTTTTCTGACCCTGCCCACTATACTTAGCAAAATTTCCATACTTGTTGGCGAACCACGGTACATGGTAAACCAAAGTATGGATATATGGTGTTATATTGCTATCACATGTTCTTGATGCCCCTCAAGCAAGAAACAGATTTGTCTAAGATTTAACCTTTTCAAAGTGGCTGTTTATATTAGAAATTTTATGTATTTCATGACAATTCAGTGTACTGATAAGGAGAGATAAAAACTTTTCATAACTTTAATGTATCTTCATGCGTTTCATTATGGATAAGAAAAAAATAGCTTATCCGGGAGATTTTTAAAAAGTAACTTATACTCGGACCCGGTTGAACTTGTCCATTCTATTCCACCTCCCTTGTCTTTGGAACCCAAACACTAAATGAAACCCGACATTCCCGGATTTTCATGATAAGATCTTCAAGATTGTGTGATTTTTCTCCTTTTATTTTATTTTTCTGGTCTAAAATTTACATGGAAGATGCCAGAAATCCAAACTCGTAGTTTAACGTTGTATGATTATTTTACGGGAAAACTATTTAATGAAGTGTAATTAACATCCGTTAACATGTACTGATAATGTAAGATTATTATTAATCCTTTTGTTTATTAGACACATTCCTTAGATTTAGACCCACACCAGGTCCTGTAATTAAGGATGTCACTTATAATTTGCAAATTGATTTGCAGGTTGATAAAGTTATCTTACGACCTGTGATATACAATAATATATTTACAGTTCGAGTAAAGTAAAATAATTTTATTTGGTAAACGTTATTTGTCATTTCACTCCGGAAAAATTTTTAATTTATGAAATAATTATATATTATGTCAATTATAAAAGAAATAATAATAATATATAACTTTTAGACAAAATTGAAAATTAAGAATTAACGATAAGAATAGTCTATTTAAAACATGTTTATAGATCTACTTTCAGCATTTGATTTTATTAGATTTTAGTTTTCACTTTTCTTTGGGCATACATTTAGCTTCGATATTTTTTAATTCTTATATATATATAAAATTATTATTTTGATTATTATTATTATTATTTTATTAATATCTCGTTTTTTAATGTGGTCTCTTTCTAAAATCGGTGTCATATTTAGCGTAAAATAATTTGATCTGGAATATCTTGGCTTTTTTCTTTTTAATTACCCCAGCATTAATTAGTCATCGGACAGTTGAAATGAACTATGTTACAAACCTTAATTCCAATTATCGAGGAAATATGATGGCGCCAGACTACTTAAAAGTTTTCTGCATCACGGTCATTTAATTTCGACAGTCAATAAACATTGCACAAAAGAGCATAGGCGATTGGATTTTTTGTGTATTGATTTTCAGCCGATGTCACTGTCATGTGCTGATTTTGGATTGTTATTAAAACATTATTTTAATGGAAATTCAAATTCAGCACATGACATAACAGTTTCATCATTTCCATTGATTTACGATTTTAATATTAAATTTGACATGCGCCTGTGAATGTCTCCGATGATTATTTCTCTTATTGTACAATTAATTGAGTACACATTCAATAACAAGAAATGTAGGACTTACTTTCTCATTAAAACAAAACTTATAACCGGTTTATTTTATATTTATTTTTATTAACTATCATTGAATTATATTTTTTCATATATTTAGTGGTTTTGTATCGAATCAGAATTGTGATTGTGGATATTACACTGTAATTTTTAATTAATTATAAAATATACTGACAATTATTCTTAGAATATAAACATTATTTAGCAGTAAAATTTGCAAATAAAAGAAACGCTGAATATTTTATTCTGTGACTTGTATTTTACAAGTTAAATTATACGTATCTGCTAAAACAACGAAAATATACTCCTATACGTCCATACCACCATTTATATCTCATTTTTTCTATTTCAGCCAAATTTAAAATGAAAAATGGAAAAGGTTTTTTCAAAGCTATCGTAAAGATTTTTATACTTGAATTTTCTGCACGACCTGTAGATTTTAATGAAAACCAGACATTTTTAATTTTTTATATTCAAGTTAGAAAAAAGAATAATTTAAAACTGACCCTTTCTGATTATCAACGGATTTTACAATGGTTTCCTATAGGAAACAGTTAGAAAAAAGGACCGATTTTTCAAATTAAAAGTGGAAAAGGTTGTTTTTTAAATATTTTAAACTTTTTTTAAAGCTGAATTTAGCTGACAGTTTATACTAACTACTGAGAACCAGACATTTTTAATAAATACCATAACAAACAATAAAATTAAAGTTATATAATTAGTAATTTCAGGTCCCATTGTAAAGTAATGGAACGGTGATCACTCAGGTAAATTACGATGAGATATTTCGCGCATGCGCAGAATACGGTAAGGAATGATTTCTGTACATGCCGTATGTCATTTTATTTAAAGATTGATCTTCAATTCATGTCTCTGTTTATTTGAAGGGCCTAGTTACGGTACTGTTCAAGTATCAAAAAAGAACATTAATAACATCCGCCTTCATATAGACATATATGGATTTAAACACGAGTTTATCAACAACAAATGTTACAGTCCAACCGCTTTCTAAACTAATTGTGATAAAAAGTCACGTGACAACTTATTCAGTCACTATTAACCGGGTACTTGTTCAGCCATTTTATTTCAACCAGGAACTTGAAAGTAAGTCACAGCATTGATAAACCAATATTTTAAAAATATTTATGACAACATCATTATATGTTACTTTTATTTTAAAGGATAAATATAAAGTGTTTATGATATGACCATTTTGATATAACTTCGGCCCACCTTTGGGCTGACTACCCAAGTCCATAAACTGTCATATGACCCTGGGCACCCTAAAATATTTGTCATATATATTATACCGAATGATCTCCCAAGTTATTTATTATTTCAAGATTTCGATTTAGATTTTCTGAAAATCGTCAAGGGAAACAACTCGTTGGACCAAAAGGCAGATAATTTGTATGAGAAAACGGACCGGGCTCAATCCATAAAAGAAAATGTATTTCGGAGTAGTTACAATGGTTTTCAGTAAAAAATAAAATGTCCGAGGTAATGATATTGTCACAGCTACTTAAATTGACATATTGAAACCAACTCTATAAAATAGATTGAATAATATTATCAAAACATCCGAATTACACATAGTAATCTTATTAACTATAAAAATAAGACATTTTCCACTATGTAAAAACACTCAAAACATGGAGAGTATTTATTACTTTTATTATTATCATTATTATTATTATTATTATTATTATTTATTTATTTATTTATTTATTTATTTATTTATTTATTTATTTATTCAAATTGATTTCTAACATCTCTTATGCATAACGACCACGGTACTGTTTCGAGATTATTAACATTCCCAGACTTCCAGCCATTAGTGTCATTGTTTTTGCAATTCTGTAAATCGTATTTTTGTATCATTTGTTCTGGGGATCCAGTATCGCACAATCACTTTTTAACTATTTGATCACTAGAACGTTTATATTGACGCACATCTTTTTCCGATACACCGCCAGTCACAGATCATTATCTCTGGCTTATCGACTCCTGCTAAGTTTATTTGAGTGGTACAATAGTTGCAAAGAAACCAGTTAACTCTGTTCTCTTATATATCATTTTCATCGTATTGTCCAACTTGTTGAAGCCGCCGTATCAAATGGGGGTTCTAGGGAATGAAAATATATAGTGACTATTGTCCAGCAAAAGTATACCAAATATATATTGTGAAATTTTTAAAAGGTTTCAGCTTGTAACAATAATGGGACTCGCCAGTGTACCACGTGATCAATAACTCTTAACGTTTGTGCGGAATGAAATGGAGATGTACTAATAAACACACAAAGTGACATGTGAAGAATGTTTCCTTACCAGAAAAGAAAACTATGAAAAAGCCTACCTACCTACCCAATATCAGAAGTAAGGGTAGGGCGAGGAGAAACAAAAATATTTTTAACTGTGGCCTTACATTATAATATTTATTCAAGACCTCAATCTATCAAACTTTATTTTACATATTGGTTGTATTTAAATTTTCTCTTTGGATTTTTGTTGGTCTCTGTTAAAGAATAAATTTATAAAAATAAAAAATCCTGAGAGGTTTTTTTTAATTTTTAATATAGAAGAAACCAAGATTTTTTGAAAATTACTAATTTTTTAAAATCAGTCAGTACATTGTTTCAAAAGAATTGTTCGCTTTCAATCGGTATTGAGAAAATGCTCTAATTTCATTATACGATTACTTAGAAAAAATCTCTCGTGCTGCATTTTGTAAGATCTGTCACTTCAATTAACTCTGTTCTTAAGTGTCATAGTAATACATATTGTATACAATTTATATTTCTTTTATTTTAAGATGGCTTCGTATCCTATAAATAAGGAACGTGAAATTTTTTTAAAATTAAGCATAGCAATCGTTGATTTGTCTGCAGATGCGTTACGTCTATTATTGGACTTTCACATAAAACAACAAGATTTACCAAAAAAAGTAAATAAAAACAAGTTTACTGATAGTGAAAAAGTTAGTATAGATAAAGCAGACAAAGATGGATCTTATAAATGTTGTGACATTAGTCTTTGGTGTAAGATCTTAAAAGATGTATGTGATCAAATAATTCGTCCATCAAAAGGATGGAAAGGGAACCCAGACACAAATGACCAAAACGTTGGCGATGACGTTCAGAGGATTCGAATAATACGAAACACATTATATGGACATATCCCTTCTATTGAAATAGCTGATACCGATTTTAAATCAAACTGGAACCAACTTGATTCTATAATGACAAGAATGAATACACATCTGCAACATATAAGAGGAAATAAGGATTTTAAAAACGACCTTGCTGGGATTTATTCTTCAATTTTGAGTGAGGAGGAGGAATGTCATTATATAGATATAATTAAAAGATTGGCAGAATTTGCTAAGAGAATGGATGAAACCGAATCGAAAGTAGATGATTTAAGTAAGCAAAGGGAAGAAGATAAGAAGACGGTGGAAAATCTAGCTGCTGATATGAATAAAATGTTTGAAATGTTTAAATATTATCTGACAGTTATTGTAAATGATCAAAATGTATTGAAAAGTGATGTGGACGGTCTTAAGAACGACAGATCAATTAAGGACACAAAGGTACAACAAGTAGTAGTTACAACGAAATTGATGGAAGGAATCTTACAAACAGATCAGAAAGATGTTTCAAAACTCAAAGAACAGGCAAAAGGTATTTTCCTTTTAAAGAATAAGTTGTTTTGACGGCAGTAAATTTTTAGAAAAAATATTTAAGAAGTTTATTGAGGTAACTTATTCACTTTTTAGAAATTTCCAATTTTACAATATCAAAAGGTTGTACATGTCATTTATATCATGAGTTAGTGTATTATTTTTCACAGTTTCTGTCTTGTGTATAGTAAATCACAATGTACTGTTCAGATAAGCTTGAATGCATTTTTTACTCATAAAAACGATTAGTTTGTTGGGGTAACATGGCAAAGTTTCTTGCTGTAAAAAAATACGGCCACATATTAATAGGACAGACAAGGCTATCTTAAGTTGCTTGCTACAGATAAAGCAAGACTTCAAGCCTCGTGATCTCGATACTGGACATAATAAAAGAAAATAATAATCAATTGTGAATTTTAAGGCACATTTGTAGGACCCATTTTTCCAAATAATAAAATAATGATTTTTAGGCGTTCAGCGTGATAGCTTTTGATAATGGAGGTATTGTTCTTAATCTTTGGTTATCGTGATTTGTAGGACCCATTTTTCCAAATGATAAAATATTGATTTTTAGGCGTTCAGCGTGATAGCTTTTGACATTGAAGGTATTAATCTTTATCTTTGGTTATCGTGAATTGTAGGACCCTTTTTTCCAAATGATAAAATATTGATTTTAAGCGTTCAGCGTGATAGCTATTGATAATGGAGGTATTGATCTTTATCTTTGGTTATCGTGATTTGTAGGACCCTTTTTTCCAAATGATAAAACATTGATTTTTAGGCGTTCAGCGTGATAGCTTTTTATAATGGAGGTATTAATATATAACAAATACCTGCTAAATTTTGATGTGCCATATGTGACATTTCGGAAAATCATTCCTAATCAGTGACACTAGGGGCCGAAAAGTTTGATAGATAAAAACACAAGCCAAACAGTTGAAAAATAATGAATCTAAAGTTCCAAAATTATATGAAACCAAATCCAGCTAAGGAATCAGCTAAAGCATGAGGTCACAGACCTTAGTTTTAAATAAACTTCAAAAATTGATACGCCTGAAAATTTTACTAAATGGTATATTTTCTGACAGCACAAAGTACTGCCTACTGAGTTATGGATACCCTCGGGGAGTATACTCCAGCAGCAGCGGTACCCGCTCAGGGGTTGTAAATATATAACAAATACCTGCTAAATTTTGATGTGCCATATGAGCACATTTCAGAAAATCATTATCTTTGGTTATCGTGATTTGTTGTCTTATGTTACCTATTTGCCTTTTACATAGAAACTATGACTTTTGTCAAACATACGATAAACAACTTTAGATTTTTTAAAATTTCTTTTCAGGCACAATCAAAAGTTATCCTCAAAGAAGAGAGAGTACCCCTGCAAAAGGTAAGTCAAATATTTCATTTCATTGAACAGTCATCAATTCCAAGAAACATTGAAAAAATGGCCTATTTTGTACACTTAAATTAATGAGAAAATTAAGTGGCCAGTTCGCCAGGAGTGGCAAAATAAGCTGGGCAAATAGGAAATATTACTTGACGCCATTCGTTGCATCGATTTTATATCGTACATAATCTTTTGTCGCTCTGGTGGTCACAAAGCGCATTTTAGAACACATCGGCATGATAACTGCATTCATAAACAGATGATCATGACTATTCGCTTACAATTCAACACTTTGAAACTGGATTTTTTGTTCGTATCAGCGATGACCACATCTTTGCATTTATGACAAATTTATGAGGTTCGATTTGAATTCTGGAGACAATGTTACTTCTTAATTTTACATGTCCGTCTCTGCATCCAGTAACAACTCCTTCTAATTAGAGAAAACTTTGCGCTCAACAACCAGCCGATGAATGAGTTAATCTGCAGAAAAAAGCTGAAATAAGATTAATCTGACACGTGTAATCATGCAGCTTAAGGTTTTTAAAATAAATCAAACTGTAATATAAATAATAGCCGATCTTATGATGTTTATGATGAAGAATAAATTTCCAAAATGTGCACATATGACACATCAAATAAAACACAAACATACCAGTCCATGTCCAAATCGCAATCCCAAATACAAATTATAAACTTTGAAAACTTGCCAACTCAGTTAAATACGTAAACATAAATTAGTGAAAACTTGCCAATTTAGTTATACACTTGAACCTCCATTAAGGCAGTGAAACTGGGTGCTCCGGTTAGGTAAGCACCTCCTGTCTAGTTAGATACACCTGTCGCGTGCAAATTCAAATTTGAGAATGAAAGGAACGAGGAACTTTGGTAAGTCAAAGATATCCAGCATAAGTTTGGATACAGTGACTCCATATTTATCAACAATACAAAATTAGACAGGTATTTTTGTTAATATTTATTACCCCTGAGCGGGTACCGCTGCTGGTGGAGTAAAAATTACCGAGGTTATTAGTAACTATGTAGGCAGTTCTTTGTGCTGTCAGAATTGTACCTTTTGATATAATTTTAAGCCGTTTCAATTCTTAAAATTTATTTAAAACAAAGGATTGATCACTCATGCAAAGCATTCCTTAGTTGGATTTGGATTCATATAATTTTCGAATTTTTGTTTCATTAATTTTCAAATATTTGGATTATTTAGCGCTTTCGGATCATAGGTCCTTTCACCGTCTGGGTTCGAATCAAACTCGGGAGAGATCCTAGTGTGAGGAAGTTTGTCACTAAGCTTGCCGAAGGTCGATAGTTTTCTCCGGGCACTCCGTTTTCCTCCACCATCAGGTCTTGATTTGACAATCATTTCTTAATTAAGATTTCCTTAACGTAAAAAAATGACCAATTTGAAATCATAATAATGTAATTTTATATTGTTAAGATGTATATCATTCAAGGTGACATTTTTAAGATCATTTAAAACCGAATGTATCTATATTACCTTCCGTAAAAATGTTTATGCATAGATCGAAAAGAGTGAGTAAAAATTTTCTGAATTTAAATGAAGGAAAAAATAGTTAAGGAACGATTGTGAAACTGATACTTGTTCAAGTAAGGAGAGAAGAAATGTCAGTTTGTACAGGAGTTTAGCAATTTCTTAACCTTTCTCAAAAACATGATTTTTTTTTTAGAGGCATATGACGTTTTGATTTTTCATGCAAGACTTCAAGCCTCGTGATCTCGATACTGGACATAATGAAAGAAAATAATAATCAATTGTGAATTTTAAGGCACATTCGTAGGATCCATTTTTCCAAATAATAAAATATTGATTTTTAGGCTTTCAGCGTGATAGCTTTTGATAATGGAGGTATTGATCTTAATCTTTGGTTATCGTGATTTGTAGGACCCATTTTTCCAAATGATAAAATATTGATTTTAAGCGTTCAGCGTGATAGCTTTTGACAATAAAGATATTAATCTTTATCTTTGGTTATCGTGATTTGTAGGACCCTTTTTTCCAAATGATAAAATATTGATTTTTAGGCGTTCAGCGTGATAGCTTTTTATAATGGAGGTATTAATATATAACAAATACCTGCTAAATTTTGATGTGCCATATGTGCACATTTCGGAAAATCACCCCTAATTAGTGACACTAGGGGCCGAAAAGTTTGATAGATAAAAACATAAGCCAAACAGTTGAAAATAATGAATCTAAAGTTCCAAAATTATATGAAACCAAATCCAGCTAAGGAATCAGCTAAAGCATGAGGTCACAGACCTTAGTTTTAAATAAATTTCAAAAATTAAGACGCCTGAAAATTTTACTAAATGGTATATTTTCTGACAGCTCAAAGTACTGCCTACTGAGTTATGGATACCCTCGGGGAGTATACTCTACCAGCAGCGGTACCTGCTTAGGGGTTGTAAATATATAACAAATACCTGCTAAATTTTGATGTGCCATATGTGCACATTTCAGAAAATCATTATCTTTGGTTATCGTGATTTGTTGTCTTATGTTACCCATTTGCCTTTCACATGGAAACTATGACTTTTGTCAAACATACGATAAACAACTTTAGATTTTTTAAAATTTCTTTTCAGGCTCAATCGAAAGTTATCCTCAAAGAAGAAAGAGTGCCCCTGCAAAAGGTAAGTCATATATTTCATTTCATTGAACAGTCATCAATTCCAAAAGAAACACTGAAAAAATGGCCAATTTTGTACACTTAAATTAATGAGAAAATTAAGTGGCCAGTTCGCCAGGAGTGGCAAAATAAGCTGGGCAAATAGGAAATATTACTTGACGCCATTCGTTGCATCGATTTTATATCGTACATAATCTTTTGTCGCTCTGGTGGTCACAAAGCGCATTTTTAGAACACATCGGCATGATAACTGCATTCATAAACAGATGATCATGACAATTCGCTTACAATTCAACACTTTGAAACTGGATTTTTTGTTCGTATCAGCGATGACCACATCTTTGCATTTATGACAAATTTATGAAGTTCAATTTGAATTCTGGAGACAATGTTACTTCTTAATTGCACATGTCCGTCTCTGCATCCCGTAACAACTCCTGCTAATTAGAGAAAACTTTGCGCTCAACAACCAGCCGATGAATGAGTGAATCTGCAGAAAAAAAGCTGAAATAAGATTAATCTGACACGTGTAATCATGCAGCTTAAGGTTTATAAAATAAATCAAACTGTAATATAAATAATAGCCGATCTTATGATGTTTATGATGAAGAATAAATTTCCAAAATGTGCACATATGACACATCAAATAAAACACAAACATACCAGTCCATGTCCAAATCACAATCCAAAAAAACAAATTATAAACTTTGAAAACTTGCCAACTCAGTTAAATACGTAAACTTAAATTAGTGAAAACTTGACAATTTAGTTATACACTTGAACCTCCATTAAGGCAGTGAAACTGGGTGCTCCGGTTGGGTAAGCACCTCCTGTCTAGTTAGATACACCTGTCGCGTGCAAATTCAAATTTGAGAATGAAAGGAACGAGGAACTTTGGTAAGTCAAAAATATCCAGTATAAGTTTGGATACAGTGACTCCATATTTATCAACAATATTGTGATGACAATACAAAATTAGACAGGTATTTTTGTTAAATATTTATTACCCCTGAGCGGGTACCGCTGCTGGTGGAGTAAAAGTTACCGAGGTTATCAGAAACTATGTAGGCATTACTTTGTGCTGTCAGAATGGTACCTTTTGGCAAAATTTTAAGCCGTTTTGTAATTTTATATTGTTACGATATAAGTCATTCAATGTGACATTTTAAGATCATTTAAAACCGAATGTATCTATATTAACTTCCGTTAAAATGTTTACGCATAGATCGAAAACAGTGTGTAAAAATTTTCTGAATTTAAATGAAGGAAAAATATTGAAGGAACGATAGTGAAACTGATACTTGTTCAAGTAAGGAGTGAAGAAATGTCAGTTTGTACTGGAGTTTAGCAATTTACTTAAGCTTTCTAAAAAACATGATTTTTTTTCAGAGGTATATGACGTTTTGATTTTTCATGCATCTGATGACAGACCCTATGCAATTGATTTCTGTACAGACATTAAAGAAAAAAATAAGGACATAAAACCTAATATCATTTTGTGTGACGACTTTGCCTTAGATAATCAATGTGTTTTCGAAACCATGGGAGTTGTATTCGACAGGTGCATATATCTGTTTGTATATGTCACAGATAATTTTACAGAAACAGATTTAGAAAGATACCAACTTAAAATCGCATTAGTTGATTCCATTAAAAATAAAAAAAATAACAATCGAATAATACCAATATGGGCATGTACAGATTGGGAGAAAAAAGTAAAGGAGTTGAGCCCTTTGAGAGGTGTAAAATATATCAAAAATGAAAATAATGAGAGTGTTATGAAAAATATTCGAGATCTAATTACAATTGGCCGAAAGAGTTATTAACCAGTAGGAATGTTCATTCGCTCTGACAAATGCCGTCAGTTTTATTGTTATAATGAAATTAGATAGAGCTATTTTAAACGGAGCTGTTTTGAATTTTCTTTTTGCTAGCACTTGCGTTACCGTCATAACGTAGTTTTATTTATTTATTTTTCATTTTTGTATTTTCATGTTCAGAAATTGAATTCTATTCAAAGATTTTATCAATAATTTTATCAATAATTTTTATAATTTTCTATATAAAGAACCTTACATGAATGTTTATGTAATATTAAAATTATTAAAGGAGATGAATATTTTTCCGCCTTGACTTAATTGAAATATCAACAAAGAAGAACTTGCGCTGGTTACCAAGGTTGCAAAAATCAACATTTCACTTGAGTATTATTATTTATACAACATGATTTTATTGTATTAACTAATGAGAAAATTTTATAATGAATGTAATTATTCTTGTCCGAAATACTTTTAAATCAAATTTATCGGATGTGCCAAGTTTTATTTTAATTTAGAATCAAGTTCCCGGAAGTATTGAATATCGAAACATAAATTTAAAAACACCTAACAAGATCTTAGTAATTTGTGGATATTAATGTATCAGAAAATATATAGATATTAAAGAAAGATTTAGTTAAACTTGCATGTAAGTCGCATTAATGAAAATATATCAAACATAATCAGTCATTCTCGCTTCAAAGTGAATTTGCGCAAAAATTTAAAATGTTGTAAAAAATTAAATGAATAAATAAATAAATAAATAAATAAATAAATAAATAAATAAAACAAACAAACATACCAGTCCATGTCCAAACCTCAATTCAAAAAAAAAAAAAACAAAAAAAAAAAACAAAAACAAAAACAAACAAAAAAAACAAAGTAAAAACTTTGAAAGCTGGCAAATTTAGTAATACATGTGAACTTCCATCAAGAAAGTGAGACCGGATGTTTCGGAAGGGTAAGCACTTCCTGTCTAGCTATCTACACCCGTCACGAGCAAGGCAATTTTGAGAATGAAATCGATAAATAAATCATAAAAATAAAAACTAATAATAAATAATATTTTTACGAATAATTATTTTTAAATCATAAATTAAACTTTTTAAAACATCTAACCCACATTTATGATATATGACAAGCTGAAAAATCTCTTAAGTTTATAAAAGTACAGAATTACGTCAAAATTGTGAATTGTATTTTAATTTTTAGTTATTCTTTCTGTCAAAATTAATTTTAGAAACTGGAAGCTTTCGTATACTGGTATGCTTTTAAACTTTAAAAATTTTTAATTTTTGCAATTTTGTTTTAATTTATAATGACTTTCCACATATTTTATCTTATATATTAGAAAGAACAATTTCATATTGAACGAGGTATTAATATTTTCAGAAAATATCTGTTCACTAAATGAGCTGTTTGATTTATGGTACATTTGCCTATGTTACTTATGCTTTCAATACATAGCGTCGTTAACATAGAAATGCAGGAGTAGATTTTTGTTTTAACTGTCATCACCAATTTTACACCATAGAGAAATACAATTTTATAAAATTATTTTTATGAAAAATGTTTCTCCAATATAAGTAAAACCATTCCAACGAAAAAGATATGAAACAATTGTATAAAAACTTCAACAAACATAAAACGGATAAACAAGAACTGACAATTGGAGTACAAGACATTTCCAATAATACTTTGTACTTCCTGTAAAACTTATCAAAGATTTTGTTAACAAAAATATTTTTATTAAAAAAATGTTATAATGTTATTATATCAATCTACAGCCTTTTGTCATTAAAGCATCCATCCTCTTTGCACACTGATTGATTACACTGGAGAGAATTCATGACTGGTCCACTTTGATGCTCTATGGATAGACCAGGGTAAATTATCCTCTTCTTGTTTTTGTCGTGCTCATTCAAACAATGTTCTTTAGGTTGGTTTTCAGACAGGTAGTTTTTTCTTTGCATTGCTGTATGATACAATTTTTTCTTTGCATCGATATATGATACAATTGTTTTCTTTGCATTGCTATATGATAAAATTTTTCTTTGCATCGATATATGATACAATTGTTTTCTTTGCATCGCTATATCATACAATTTTTTTCTTTGCATCGCTATATGATACAGTTTTTTTCTTTGCATCGCTATATGAAAAAATTGTTTTTCGTTGCATTGCTATATGAGATAATTGTTTTTCTTTGCATCGCTATATGATATAATTTTTTCTTTGCATCGCTATATGAGAAAATTGTTTTTCGTTGCATCGCTATATGAGATAATTGTTTTTCTTTACATCGCTATATAATTTTTTCTTTGAATTGCTATATGATACAATTTTTTTCTAATTATAAAAAACAACTTTATATATTTTTAATAATAAAAGTGATTAAAATGAATAAAAGCGTCTGTTTTGTTTTGATTTATTTATATACAATACATGTAGTTGAAATCGGATTATTGTGTTTTTAAAAGTCTGCAGTTAATTTTCAAATGTGAATGGTCGTGAAATAAGTAGGATAAATTTGGTTTCTCTATGGTACTGTAAACAGTGCTGGTCCATAACACATATGTTTGTTTCTAGTTCATAATCAGTGATTCGAATGGTCAACTTTTTCTGTTTTGATTCTGCTCTTAGTTTCGATTGCTGTTGCCAAGTTCGTGTGATGCTGTCCTAGTCAATTTCTCTTATATTCATATCTCACCCCTTAAAAACAAACCAATGCGGTAGCTCAATTGGTAGAGTGCTCGCTCCGTGAATAGTGGGAGGTCCTGGGTTCGAACCCTGACTGGGTCTGACCTAAGACTTGAAAGTGGGTAGTGACTGTTCTTTCGCCAAGCACTCGGCACTCGGTTTTTTAAAATGGAAACTTGAAAAAAACGATGCCCCGTGTCGTGGTAGGCATGGCATAATAAAGAATCCTGTTGTATAATGCCATCAGCGCAACGCACAGGCAAAATTTCTGCACTTTCGCCTTTGGCTGGCGATTTCTCGATATTAATGAAATATTCTTGACTGGGACTATAAACACCATTTCTCAACTCAACGCCTTAAATAAAAATTAATTAAGAGGGTATATAGGAATCAGAATGTCTGTCGGTTTGTCTGCTTGTCTAGAAAATGTAAATTTTGTGCATGTTTGCTTCATTTATAAATGAATAATAAGCAAACCTTCAAATATACAAATATACATCAACCTGAGACAATTTGTGGCATTCCATATTATTATCTATATAGATTTCCTCAAAAACATTATCAGTAACTTTTCCAATGCTTCTTTGATTTGAAATCATATGTAAATTTTGAAGGTCAAAGGTCAAGCTCCCAAAATAAAGTAGAGATGTTGTTGTGGAAAAAAAGAAACAATGTAACAAAGAACAAAAACAAAAAACGAAAAACAAGAACACACATTACATAAGGAACAGTGTTATAAAAAACGACGAAAAGCACGAAATAAGGAACATGGAGATAAGAAATACAAACAGAATATGAAAAAGAGATAAAAGAAACATGAAATAAGCGACTAGTGGTAAAACACAAATCACACAAACAAAAAATAAATTAATAAAAGAAAAAAAAAGATCAACAAATATTTAGCTACTAGAACAAAGGTTGATTGAAATATTTCTGGTTTTAAAACGCATTTGTCAAACGACATAAGAAATTAATATGCATGCAGGTGATTGTATACTTTCTCCAGCTGATTAACATTTTATTGAGAGAGATTTAGATATCATTGATGCTGGATCTAACCTGAATATTGATAAAACTGTATGCATCGTGATAAAATACGAAAAAAGTAAGAGGTTGATAAGACATGAAGTAAGACAAAAGGTGATAAAAAAACAACAACAAACACACGTAACAAAGCACATGTGATAAAAAACACAACAGCAACAAACACCCATAAAAGTGAATAGGGTAATAAAAAACATAAAACAAATGATTAAAATAATAAGTTAAAGTGTGATAAAAAACAAAGAAACGACAAACACTTGAAATAAGAGACAGTGATAAAAGCAAAACACAAAATAAGAACAAAAATGATGAAAAAAACAACAAACACACGTAACATAGAACAGGGTGATAAAAATCAACAGCAATAAATATAATTCGGAATAAGTTACAATATGATAAAAATCAAAACGACAGCTAAGACTCGAAAAAAGGAATAGGGTGATAAAAACAAAAAACAAACAATCGAAATAAATTTAAGTGTGATAAAAAATGAAACAGCAAACACTCAAAATAAGAGAAAGGGTGATTAAAACAAAACAAGTTGTAAGAATGGTGATAAAAAAATTTAAACAACAACAAAGACATGTAAAATAGAGCATGGTGATAAAAACAACAACACGAAAAAAGGAAGAGGGAGGTAAAACAAAACATGACGTAAAAAAGGGTGATTAACAACAACAAACACATGTAACAACAAAACGAAATAAGAAATCGGAATAAGTAACAAAGTGATAAAAAACGACAGAAAACACTCGAAAAAAGGAATAGGGTGATAAAAATAAAAAACAAACAATCGAAATGAGTTAAAGTTTAATAAACAAATGCAACAACAAACACTCAAAATAAGAGACAGGGTGATTAGAAAATACAAAAAAGGAACAGAGTGATAAAACAAAATACGAAGTAAGAAAATGGGTGATAAAAAACAACAACAAAAACACGTAACATAAAACAGGGAGATCGAAAACAAAAGCAACAACAAAAACACGAAATAAAAATCAGGGCGTTTAAAAAACTACAACAAACATCCAAAAAAGGAACAGGGTGATAAAACAAAACAGGAAATAAGAAAAGGGTGATCAATATTAAAAAAACAATCAACAACAACAAATACATTTAACAAAGAACAAAAAGAGGTGATAAAACAAAAACGATCGAAATAATTCCGTGTGATAAAAAATAATAAAATAACAAAGACTAGCAAAAACACAATAAAAGGAACAGGGTGATAAAAAAAACAGGAAATAAGAAAAGGGTGATCAATATTAAAAAAACAATCAACAACAACAAATACATTTAACAAAGAACAAAAAGAGGTGATAAAACAAAAACGATCAAAATAATTCCGTGTGATAAAAATAATAAAACAACAAACACTAGAAAAAACACAATAAAAGGAACGGGGTGATAAAAACAAAACACAAAATAAGAAAAAAGGATAATAAAAAACAACAACGAAAACACATAACATAGATCAGGGTGATAAAAAACAACAACAAAAACACGTAACATAGAACATGCTGATAAAAAACAACAACAAATACACGTAATATACAACATGGTGATAAAAAAAAACAACAACAAAAACACGTAACATAGAACATGCTGATAAAAAACAACAACAAAAACACATAACATAGAACATGGTGATAAAAAACAACAACAAGACACGTAATATAGATCAGGGTGATAACAAACAACAGTCACAAAAAGATAGGAATAGGTTACAATGTGATAAAAAAAAACCGGCTACAAACACTCGAAATATGAAACAGTGTGATAATAAAATTCATATGGCAACCGTTTTGATATATATCAAGGTCATAGATTAGAAGGTGAAGGTCATAGCTACATTTAAAGATTGATAATTTTGATTATATTTTATTTTTATATAGGCATTCATATTTAAATATTGTTGGTGGAGATATTACATAATTTTGGTATATGGTTCAAGTTCATAAGTTCAAGGATTCTCTGATTGTGCGAGATCAAGGGAAATCTAGGAAATAAAGGATATAGAATATTGGAAATTGGTTTGGAATTCATTTTTCCAAGTGCCTGGTTAGGGATCTATGAATTCTGTGGAAGTTTGTTTTTCTTGATCTTTTGATACAAAACAATCCATTTATGTTGTCGTGTTCTGTATGGCTGTTGACTACAATTTGCAGAAAATACAGATTTGTGGGTTAAGTCTGCATTTAGTGGCTTGGTTTTATGTATTTTTTTGTCTCGAGAACAGGATATATATATCTGACTGAAACATACGCATTCGCACATATCACGCAAACGGAATCTCATAGATAAATTTTTAGAGAATAGTAATCTTGTTCTTGTTGCACGTAGTGGAAAATTTAACAACATTACAATCAATCAATCAACTGTCAACTCATTTACATCTGGTACGCTGATGACACCCTTGTCTTCTGCCAATATAAGATGGATTCGCTTGGTGTTGTTGATTTGCTGAAGATGATAGTAATATCGATGGTACATCTTCTGTTTGTTTGATCGTCTGGTTTCGCTATCTGTGGTTAATAAACAACTTGAGTAATGGTTATATATCCCTGCATAGTCACGGCGAGAATGTGGTGTCACTCAGTATATTTGCCCCTAGTGACACTGATGAGGAATGATTTTCCGAAATGTGCACATATGGCACACCAAATTTAAAAGGTAAATGTGTTATTTATTTACTACCCCTGAGCGGATACCGCTGCTGGTGGAGTAAACTCCCCGAGTGTATCCATAACTCAGAAGGCAGTACTTTGTGCTGTCAGAAAATGTACCATTTCAGCAAAATTTTCAGCCGTCTTTATTTTTGAAATTTATTTAAAACTAAGGTTTGTTCCCTCGTGCAAAGCATTACTTAGCTGGATTTGGATTCAGATAATTTTGGAACTTTAGATTCATTAATTTTCTACTGTGTGGCCTATGTTTTTTTTTATCTATCAAACTTTTCGGCCCCTATTGTCACTGATAAGGAATAATTTTCCGAAATGTGCACATATGGCACACCAAATTTAACAGGTATTTGTGTTATACATTTATATCAAGGGATATTGTGATCGGCTTGACATGCAGTCCCAATTACGGTCACAGTGACGTAGCACACTAAAAATCAATGTATATGCTTAACGTTTGTCTAAATTTTGTTCAGCCACTAGGGGTCAGAATTGAGGGAACGAAGTCGCCGTATCACTAGGTGGTCCAGGAGCATGCTCCTCGGGTAAATTTTATTTCAAGGAGTCAGGAAACGCATCCCTATGCTCTCTGTGAAATCCATTTGACTACTTTCAGTTCAAAATAACCGTTCGTTTTTGCTGATAATGTTGTATTGACATGCTGCATTGTTATTCTAATTAATGATTAATGTTATTCATGTCATTTATATATATATATATATATATATATATATATATATATATATATATATATATATATATATATATATATATATATTATCAATAAAGGTATTCTGAAAAAAAAAATTAAAAAAAACTTGGGGAAAAAAAAACGTTCAATAGGTTTATATCCTATGGTCTACGCCATTGTCGGAATCAAACCTTTTGGCACTTGGTATTCGGAGAGTTAGAAAACACAAACTATTCAGGATTATTAATGTTCATATTTAGTCCCATTTAATAAGTGCTGCAAATTCATTTTATTATCTCAGCAGTCATTTTTCAAAGGATAGTGTCTGTCACAGGTAACTATAGCCCTGAGAACCCAGACTGAGTAAACAATCATGACACGGCGCTTCAGTCAGTTTTTAATAAACAAATTAATTTTAAAACAGTATCATATTTGTAATATTTCTTTTAACTTTAGGATCTTTAGGGATGTTGAAACCTAGGCTCCAAAAGGAACTCCGCTGCGTGTGTTGTTTGAGATTACTCTGTTTCATTCAGATTAAAAAATTCATAAAATAAATAAAAAGAAATTATTAAATTTGTTTTCAAAGTCACTGGATTTGTTAACCAAACCAATAAGAATTGATAATTTAATCGCGCGCGCGCGTGTGTGTATGTTTTACTTATTTAGCTGTTCCGGAGCAACGTATTAGTTGTGTCTTTTCCAGTTTTACTATTATAAAAATCAATAAACCGGAAGTTTATTATTATTCACAAAACAAGGCTGAAAAGCTTAGCAAATGTGAAAATCGGAAAATTTTGCAGTAAATAATCAAATGATCAGTGATTTTTCAGGTGAGGAATTTTTTTATAATTCAAATAAGAATATATTCATTATAAAACTATAATTTGTGAAGCTTGAGAGGAATTAATGTCAAATATATAAATCGAGACTACTGTAATAAACACTGACTTGTTTGGGTAGAAAAACAAATAATTTTGTACAGTATTGCTAATTCCGGTGCTCAAAATTTTGATTTTCCGTTCAAAAGAATAATTTTTTTTTTTTGAATTTGTTAATGCGCTTAAATATTGTGCATTCTTTTTACTTAAATTATAAAATATTAGTGAAAGGATATGAACCTACTGTCCGAGACCTGGTTCCATGTAGATACTACTGTCTGATTCACGTCTGCCGTAGCACTAGTTTTTCAAGGTTTTAGAAGAGATATCAAAAAATTTTGTAGAATGCCACATATCGTTATGACGTATGCATTTTGTCGTAATTAACTGACACCAAACTAAATGCCATCTTAGCTGGAGTATAAAATGCAGAGCTTTTTAAAATCCTTACGGAGATTTAACATGGGAAAAGACACAAACACTCATTCCGGAAATATATCGTTGTAATAATCATGCGGGTTAGGGTAGAAAATTCTGGAATAGTTCATTCAGCTGTAGGTAAGATCGCTGTTGTTAGACCTACAGTATTTATTCCTTTTGCTGTCAAGTTGCAGACAATATTACCTGGCCAGCGAAAATGGGAAAGTCGGTCATGCGCAATTCTATTTTCTTAACCCGCATGATTTTTCAGCGATGTATTTCCGGAATGAGTGTTTGTGTGTTTTCCCATAGTGGCAGCTGCTGTTGCATGTCAAAATGTGAAAGTTAATGTACTGGTAATGTATTTTCTACTGGATCAAAAACTAACCAGACAAGACATTTAATTCCGTTTGTTTATACTTACACATGATCAAAATTTGTTCATTTGTTTTGCGCCTTTAAAATCGTCAATTGAATGTATTCAGCAACCAAACACATGACAAGGATCAAATGCAGGCATAATGCTCTATGACTTGTCTTAATTTTTGGCTTGCATGATAGAATAGATGCAGATATTACTGTCCCACTGATTCTATTTTCTGGAATTTTATGCAAAAGCAGCCCTGTTTTATCATTCAGTTTTTTTTAGACTTATTAACTGGTAACATATTGCATTGACCACGCCATATACCTGTAGCTAGTTATTATATTTGTATGTCATTAGACTGTTGAAATTTTAAAATTCAAACTGAGCACTCAACATTATTTTGATTGTACAAAAAAGTCTATTGATATTTAATAAACTAATAATAGATATTTGGGAAATTTGAAAAATTTTTCAGTACTACATTTTCAAGAGTTTCTTACTGATCATGCTGTAAAAACTAGAGTGGCTATTCTTTTGATGTAGCATGACAACTAGTTGGCTAATACCTTTATTTATTTATTTATTTATTTATTTATTTATTTATTTATTTATTTATTTATTTATTCTTTCATTCTTAATTTATTTATTCTTTCATTCTTTATTTATTTATTTATTTATTTATTTATTTATTTATGAAACTTGATTTATAAAACTCTGTGCAAGAAAAATGAAAAATGAACTTTTAATTTCACTATTGATCTCAATGACGATTACATAGATCATTAATTTGGCATTGTTTAAGTCAACCACAAATGAGAAAAGGATCTTCTGTTTTTTAGTGAGCTTAGTATCTGGTATATAAATGGATTGAAATTTATCTGTGACACCGTAGGCGAGTGTTTCTAGCATGTCATAATTATTTGCACAAAACTTGTGCACCACTTGAATGTATGTTTAGATTCATTTTTGAGATTCATCATGATAAATAACTGAAAAATTGCAAATAAAACAAAATTCAACCAAGCCAAGATTCCAGAATTATTAAATTCCAAATGGTCAGAGGTGAATTTATACAAGTCATGGTAACTGGTCTATTCTACAGACAAATCAATTGTTTTCTTTAGTCTTATGGTCTGATATCAATTAGTTAGCCTGTTCTACTTATTAAATCTTTTTGCTGGTTTATCTTTTGTCTAATAAGGTCAAAGGTCAAACAATCAGTCACCTCAAATTTGTTGAGTTGTATGTTGGTCTATCTTATCATGTTCCCGATAGTTAACACAGTCCACCCTTGTTTTATCTCTAGTTAACTAATTAAAGTAGTAATTACAGAATGTATAAAGAAAATTAGCTCTTATTTTCAGCATATATTTATTGATATAAATTTGTTGCTGTTATATCATTCACGTCAAAAATGAAGGCTAAATGTTGTGACCTTTGGGTCTTCTGTACCAACTTACAGAGCAAAGTGCCTCACAACACAGTCACTAAAGTTGTAGTCCTATTTTCCGCAAATGCTAGTGTGAGAAAGTCCGTTGACACTTGGTAGAACTGTGTGGTTTTCTTTAGAAACTCCAGATTCCTCCACTCTTTCAGTATTGACTGTTTGAGTAAATGTATGTTGAAGATTTGTACTTTTTCTGAGCAATCAAGATTCTTTACCCCTTTCAGAAATTACTATCTCAATATATATAATTAGATATTTCTTTTTCAATACATTCAATATTCCTCTACCCTTTCAATTGACTTTCTTAATATGACATTCCATATTCCTGTACCCTTTCAATTGACTTTCTTAATATGACATTCCATATTCCTCTACCCTTTCAATTGACTTTCTTAATATGACATTCCATATTCCTGTACCCTTTCAATTGACTTTCTTAATATGACATTCTATATTCCTTTACCCTTTAAATTGACTTTCTGAATATGACATTCCATATTCCTTTACCCTTTCAATTGACTTTCTGAATATGACATTCCATATTCCTCTACCCTTTTAATTGACCTTCTAAATATGACTTTCCTTATTCCTCTTAACTTTAAATTGAATTTCTAAATATGACATTTCATATTCCTCTACCCTTTAATTGACTTTCTGAATATGACATTCCATATTCCGCTACCCTTTCGATTGACTTTGTATATACATGTATAACATTCCATATTCCTCTACCCTTTCAATTGACTTTCTGAATATGACATTCCATATTCCTTTACCCTTTCAATTGACTTTCTGAATATGACATTCCATATTTCTCTACCCTTTAAATTGACTATGAATATGAGGAAGATACAGATTTCTATTGGTGAGAAATCATCTAAGAGATAACAAGGATTTTGGTTGCTTCGCTCTATTTTTATACTTATGTCATTGACGTCATACAGACATTTAAAATTTTATTCATATACATGTACATTATTAGTATCAACAAGTCTTTTTTCTTAACCAGCCCCAGATTATTCTTGTTTAGTCTTTATGATGATATCTATATGCTCAAATAAACAGCTAGTGCGCTCCAAGTTAGTTTTGAAAAATTGTTCCCACTTAGCCCCTAATAAATAAGCAGCCATTTCAAAGTTTTTGTCACCAGTTAAAATCTTAGTGGCAAAACCTTATCATTTAGTTTCAGTTTGCAAAAAGGTAAAAAAATGTTTATTGTCAAATCAAATTTGATTATTGCTGTTCAGTTGCCATAATAAGATCAAAGTCAGTTATTTGCTTTTTCATTCTAGAGATGCTTCATTTCTTTTAAGCACTCTGCTGATATTGAAGAGCTTGAGACTAATTGACAGAACCAGTTGTGGACAAAATTTCCAGAATTTTCAAAATTTAAAGTTGCCGAATTCTAAAATTTTATTAGCCATTATGGCAACCATCTGTCAATTTGTAATTGCAAAACGCAATATTTTTGTCAAAAAGTCAGGAATTTACAAAGCTGTTTGGAGCAATGATATACTCTTAGTACTTTGATTAATCTTGTGACTCCTTCGGTGCTAGTATTAATTCTATCGTTATCGTTTTCTAAGTAAACAGGGCGAATAAAAAAAATCAATATCACCTTTCAGCAGTATGTGAGAAAATAAGTGAAAAATGCAACAGGAAAATCTAATTGACTAAGAAAACCTTGGTCATAAGATTAGTGCCGATGCGAATGAAGCATTATCTTAAAGTCTCAATAGGCCTTGTAGTAATTAAGATATTTCCAAAAGTGGTAGATTGAAAGTTGTTCATAGTAGTGTATGTCTCTTAAAAAGACCATTTACATCATGGTTTGTATTTCTATATAGCAGTTTTCTTTAGAATAATCTTGACAAAATTCTAGTACAATGGGTTATATACATGTACTTATTTATTTAGATTTTTCTCCACTTTTAAGAGACCACTGCAGTAGCTCAGTCGATAGAGTGCTCTATCTGTAAGTTGGAGGTTGTGGGTTCGAACCCCAACTGGTCTGACCCAAGACTTGAAAGTGGGTAGTGACTGTTCTTTCGCTAAGTACTCGGCATTACGAAATGAAAGTCACGGTTCTTTCAGATGGGAACTGAAAATAACAAAGACCCATGTCATGGCAGGCATGGCACGATAAAGAACCCTGCTGTATAATGTCATCAGCAAAACGCACAGAAAAAATTTCTGCACTTTCACCTATACTGGCTATAGTTGGCGACGTCTCTATATAAGCTATGTTTCCATAAATTTAAAATTACTAGTAGCCAAATTTCAAAATTTTGTGAAAATATAGTATTTTTTAAAGTATTTTCTCACAAATTTGCTAAAATATGTTACTTTTTGAAAAAATTTCTTAGAAATTAGTACCCAATGGCGATTTTGGCTACCAAGAATGGAAACATTGTATAAGTGAAATATTCTTGACTGGGATGTTAAACATGACTGGGATGTTAAACACCATTACTCAACTCAACTCAACTCAACTCCACTTTTAAGACTTAAATAACTGTTCATTTATAGTCAACAAAAAGTTGGAAAAAAATTCTTTTGAACTTGAGACCAATTTTTGACATTTAAATATTTTGAAGTCCACATATACACATGCAGTTTTCTTCTTGTGAATCGAGCATATTTGCGAAATTCCTGCATAAGATATTTATGTGAAAAAAAATTAATGTGAATTGAGTGTCGCATGAATTTCACTTTTGACAAAAAAGTATTGTAAATCCACCTTTACACAGGCAGATTTTCTTTACTTGAATTTCATGTGAATTGAGTTTACATTAGAAAATCATGCATATAATATTTATTTGAAAAATTTTGCATAAAATTCATATGAATTAATTCACATGAAATTGAATCCCACTCAGAAAAATCCTATTGTGAGAAAGTATGTCAGTTGGATTGCTAAAGGTTGGTGGTTTTTTCCAGGTATTCTGGTTTTCTCCAGGTATTCTGGTTTTCTCTGCTACCCATCCATGAACTAAAAGCCCCAATCTATGTGAAAGAATCATAAATGGGGGTGAAAATACTTTTCTCCAATCCACTCTGAAAATTAAAAAATGGTGTTGCACAACATAAACTACCAATTGATGGAGTGGAGTAATGGTGTATGAATTAATTTCACATGAAATCTGACCAAGACTTGAAAATTTGTATTGCCTGTTCTTTCACCAAGCCCTCAGCATTTAGAAATGGAAGTAATGAGGTCCTTCAGAGGAAAACCTTAAAAACTGATCATGATGCTTCATGTCATGGCAGGCGTGACATGGTAACAACCCTCCCTGCACATTATTCGAAGTGTATTTCAAAGGTCAAAATTTCTGCTACTTCATCTATGGCTGGTGATGTCTTCGTATAAGTTAAAATATTCTTTAAATCAATCGAATCAAATAAAATCTTTAACTGATGTTAAGACAGTTGATTCAGCAATGGTAGAGGAAAGTGGAGTGCCCAGTACAGTAGTAAAGGAGCTTAATGTCACCTAGTTGCATATATATTATATAATATTGTATGCAAAAAAAAAAAAATAAATAAATAAATAAATATAAAATTCTGTTAATATCTAGGGTACAAGAAGGTTAATATAATCAACTGAGCTTAAGGGAAATCAATTTAAAAAAAGTTACATTTTATGAAGTCTTCTCGGAAGTTTTAATGTTATATAAATTTTAAAGATTGTTACGTAAGGCAAAAACACTTAACATGATAGTGATTACTAAGCCAGGAAAGTTTAAACATAAGAGGGAAAATAACTGAAACAGAATTTAGAGACTATAAATTTTGACTTCCAATTTCCTGGAGAGGGAGAGAGAGAAGGGGGGACCCTCTCTCTCTCTCTCTCTCTCTCTCTCTCTCTCTCTCTCTCTCTCTCTCTCTCTATGCTTTCAAATAATGCTTTATCATTATTACAGGAATGATTAATTGCATCTCTCTCTCTCTCTCTCTCTCTCTCTCTCCTCTCTCTCTCTCTCTCTCTCTCTCTCTCTCTCTCTCTCTCTCTCTCTCTCACTCACACAACTAAAACTAATTCATGTTTATCACTGTACCATACTGTATGCATTTAATATCATACACTGGAGCTCAGATTTTTCTAAAGATTGCAGAAAATTACCGAGTCATTTAAAATGTTACAGAGTCCTTGTGGAATAAATTAGGTTATCATTCATAATTATTTCACTTATACTGTAGTTTTATTAAAGCTATTTATTGCATATGTAGTGAGGTACACACACAGGGTACAAAATAGATATTGTTATACACATGTATACATTTAGATAGATCATGTGTATTTATGTATACATGTGTACACACTTGATATGGATCGTGGAAAACTAGTTACATGTTAAACAGTCAAAAATATTGTATTGCATTTTGTAGAATTCGGATATAATTTAAGGTAGAGTTTTTTTTTATATATTGTATATTTTGTATATTTATTAGTTGTGTGGTCAGTGACAATGTTGTTGAAAATTTATAAGTACTACATGTATAGTGCATTTTTATGCATATCATTATTTTTTTTTTAATTGTTGATATAATAAGCAGCTAGTTAATTTACAATGTGTGTGTGTGTGTGTGTGTGTGTGAATCTACAATTTGCTTTGCTAGTATAATAAAGAAATTTTCCTAGCTTTTTGTTTGTGATAAAATTTTTTTCTATTTCACAGACCAGGGCTGAATAAAGTTAAAATTTTGAGAGAGAGAGAGAGAGAGAGAGAGAGAGAAGAGAGAGAGAGAGAGAGAGAGAGCTCTGATGGTCGTCATTTCAGGAGAGAGAGAGAGAGAGAGAGAGAGAAGGAGAGAAGAGAGAGAGAGAGAGAGAATGTGAAAATTTATGAATTTGTGTTTTTTTTTCAGTGTGTTAAATCTAGATTGAGGGGTATGCATTTGTCAAGAAGGGTTTGAAGAAAGAAAGACATTTTTTCTTTTTTCTATGAAATTAAATTATCATTCTCTGCCATAGACTTGAGCATGAGTATATAGGGTGTACATGTGGGGAGTGGTGGTTGGGTCTGTGAAATGTGTATGAATGTGCATTTTAGAGAAACTGTGATAATGTTTGTATTTGTTAAAATAAAAGAGGAAGACAATTTGAATATACAATACATGGACTGAACAATACCCATTGCAACCAAAAAACAATAAATGGTCAAGTAAAAATTAAAAAAAAAAACATATTTGGATCATTGGAAGGTGGGGTTGGTAGTTTGGAGAGAAAAGAAGAAAGGGTTGGAGAGATTTTGAGAGGTGGTGCCCTGATACTGATTTAACAGAGGTGGTGCCCTGATACTAATATTTACAGATGTGGTGCCATGATACTGATATTAACAGGGATGGTGCTGCCCGGATACTGATATTAACAGAGGTGGTGTCCTGATACTGTTTTTAACAGAGGTGGTGCCCTGATACTAATATTTACAGATGTGGTGCCCTGATACTGATATTAACAGGGATGGTGCTGCCCTGATACTGATATAAACAGAGGTGGTGCCCTGATACAAATATTTACAGATGTGGTGCCCTGATACTGATATTAACAGGGATGGTGCTGCCCTGATACTGATATTAACAGAGGTGGTGCCCTGATACTGATATTAACAGGGATGGTGCTGCCCTGATACTGTTTTTAAAGAGGTGGTGCCCTGATTACTAATATTTACAGATGTGGTGCCATGATACTGATATTAACAGGGATGGTGCTGCCCTGATACTGATATTAACAGAGGTGGTGCCCTGATACTGTTTTAACAGAGGTGGTGCCCTAATACTAATATTTACAGATGTGGTGCCCTGATACTGCTATAAACAGGGATGGTACCCTGATATTGATATTAACAGGGGTGGTGCTACAATACTTGTATCAACAGGGGTGGAGCTACAATACTTGTATCAACAGGGGTGGTGCCTGATACTGATATTAACGGGTGGTGCTACAATACTTGTATCAAAGGGGTGGTGCCTGATACTGATATTAACAGGGGTGGTGCTACAATACTTGTATCAAAGGGGTGGTGCCTGATACTGATATTAACAGGGGGGTGAAACAATACTAGTATCAACAGGGGTGGTGCCCTGATACTGATATTAACAGAGGTTGTGCCCTAATACTGATATCAACAGGGGTGGTGCCCTGATTCTGACAGGTTTAAATTGTAAAATGATATTTTAATTAATGTTTTCTTTTTAATTTTTAGATAGAAAAAGAGAAACAGAGTTATGAACGTACAGATGGAAATAGATAAGGAAATTATGGAATACAGTGTTATATAGTGGAATAAAAAGAAACAAACCAAAACAAAAAATAACTTAAATCTTTAAAGGGAAATAACTCAGTTCAAAAGATAACCAAAAGAATATGATTTTGGTGGATTTGACGTTATAAACTCAAATTTTGTATCATGCATGACTTTTAATATGGAATGATCAAGGTTTTCATTGCTGACAGTTTGAGAATTATCTCCCTTTTCTCACCAGAAGAATTCATACCTGACAGTGGCAGAGTTATCTCCCATTATCTAACTTGATGTTATATAGCTGGCACTAGAGTTTTTAGCCATTACGTGACTTGCTAACAGTGGGAATAGAGTAATTTCCCTTATCTGAATTGCTTACAGTGAATCAGAGAATTATCTCCCTTTATCTGAATTGCTAACAGTGGGTAGAGAGTAATCTCCTTTATCTGAATTCCTAACAGTGGGTGGAGAGTAATCTCCCTTGGTCTGACCTTGAATGTTGCTGTAGTTGACAGTTTACAAAATCATTCATTACTCTAAGAAGTTAAAGTTTTGTACAGCATAACAATGGGTGAAACAGTGGCACCATGGTACTTGATACAGTTAGGATTTGTGGCAGTCTATCCTGCTTATCTGTCCTACATCAGGATGGTGGACGGTAAGGAATTTCTTTTCTTTCTTTCTTTCTTTCTTTCTTTTAATGTCATTAAGGCATTAAGTAACTCCACAGGAAAATGAAATATGTTTACTTATCTTCCTAGTTTGTAATAAAAAAGTTTCTTTGTAATAATATGATCATAGAACTTCAAAACTTTTAAAATTTTCTGATTTTTAAGACCATGATATGCAGACTTATTTTGGTATAATAAAGAACTTTTTTTTTTACTTTGAAAAAGAGTTATTCAAAAATTTGACATATTTATGTTAGAGTTGATGAGTTATTTTTTTAAAATAAAATTCTTATTGAAACTTTCACTAACTATTGCTGCAGTCCAGCTTTTTGCTATTTAATGTGCATGATATAAAAATTTCAAAAAGGTTACTGCTTCGTGTGAGAATGATAACAGATTCTGCAAAGGAAAAAATAAGGCATCAACTTGGACAAACTGAATCCAAGGCTTTTTATTCAGCTAGGCTCAGATGAAAAATGGCTGCAAATAAAACAGCAGTTTGGTTTGGATATGCATTAAAAAGTGGTTTGCATTTTGCTTTTTGTGAAGGTACAAGCTCACCCAGTAAGAATGCCACAGACAAAAATACTATTTCCTGAATAACAATATCCTAGCAATGGGTGACAAGAATACCACTCCCTGAATAACATTATCCTGGCACAGGTGACAAGAATACCACTCCCTGAATAACATTTCCAGCAACTGGTGACAAGCATACCACTCCCTGAATAACATTATCCTAGCAACGGTTGACAAGCATGCCCCTCCCTGAATAACATTATCCTAGCAATGGGTGACAAGAATACCACTCCCTGAATAACATAATCCTAGCAACGGTTGACAAGAATACCACTTCCTGAATAACATTATCTAGCAACGGTTGACAAGCATACCACTCCCTGAATAACATTATTCTAGCACGGTTGACAAGCATACCACTCTCTGAATAACATTATCCTAGCAAGGGTTGACAAGAATACCACTCCTGAATAACATTATCCTAGCAACTGGTGACAAGCATGCCATTTACTGAATAACAGTATCCTAGCAATGGATAACAGGCATACCACTCCCTGAATAACATTATCCTTGCAATGGATGACAAGCACGCCACTTCCTGAATAACATTATCCTTGCAACAGGTGATAAGCATACCACTCCCTGAATAACATTATCCTAGCATTGGGTGACAAGCATGCCACTTACTGAATACATTATCCTAGCAACAGATGACAAGAATACCACTCCCTGAATAACGTTATCCTAGCAATGGGTGACAAGAATACCACTCCCTGAATAACATTAGCAACAGATGACAGAATACCACTCCCTGAATAACATTATCCTAGCAACAGATGACAAGAATACCACCCTGGATAACATTATTCTAGCAATGGGTGACAAGCATACCACTCCCTGAAAATTATCCTAGCAATGAGTGACAAGAATACCACTCCCTGAATAACATTATCCTAGCAATGGTGACAAGAATACCACTCCCTGAATAACATTATCCTAGCAACAGATGACAAGAATACCACTCTCTGAATAACATTATCCTAGCAATTGGTGAAAGAATACCACTCCCTGAATAACATTATCCTAGCAACAGATGACAAGTACCACTCCGTGAATAACATTATCCTGGCACAGGTGACAAGAATACCACTCTCTGAATAACATTATCCTAGCAACAGATGACAAGCATACCACTCCCTGAATAACATTATCCTGGCCAGGTGACAAGAATACCACTCCCTGAATAACATTATCCTAGCAATGGGTGACAAGAATACCACTCCCTGAATAACATTATCCTAGCAACGGATGACAAGAATACCACTCCCTGAATAACATTATCCTAGCAATTGGTGACAAGAATACCACTCCCTGAATAACATTATCCTAGCAAAGGATGGCAAAATACCAAAAATTGTTATTTTGAATTCCCGGGATTGATTACTTAGAAGCTTATCTATAAAGCCACATTTTATCTCAGGAACAACCATTAACAGTTATTTGGTAAAGTGCTCAATCTGCTCAGTCTGCACATAACTTGAAAAATATAAAAGACTTTTCATTTGCCTTAAACTCAATGTTTAGAAAACCCCCTTCAGTCAATTAGTTTTTTTTCTTAATATGAGTTTAAAGGTTCTTTTTTACCACCCCCCCCCTCCAAAATAAAAAAAAAAAAAATAACAAACAAACCAAACCAACAAAAAGCACAAACAAACAATCAAAGAAGAAAAACAAACAATTGGGATTCCGACCTAAGCAGTAAAAAACCAGGTAAACAGGGGTTTGGTAGCCTTCCAGGAATTTCATGCAATTTCGTGCAATTCCATGTATGTATCAGATATGTTCTTTTCTATTTTGTTATGTCAGGGTGAGCTATACAGGCCCTTTCATTTGAATTTTTCAGGAATGTCACTTCTGGCTTTGTATGTGTTCTTATTTTATACTGTGTATACCACCAATGTTATACAACTGAAGCTGGGTGGCATGAACATCGAGGATTGGTAGGGATTCTGTCTCGCTATTTACCAATTTTTAAAGGTATGTATCTATATATACAGAATCAAAGCAAAAGCAGTACCGTGACTAGGCCCTTAAATAAACCTGTGTAAGAATTTAAGATCAGTCTACACATATATTTATATACAGTCGAAACTTGTTATGTCGAAATCGGATAAGTCTAAACTTCAGATATCTCGAAGCTTTTTATTCAGTCCGAAATATGTCACTATATATTTCAGTTTAACAATCTCCACTTAAGTCGAAATCAGATATCTCGAAATATCGGTTATGTCAAAGTAAATTCTAAGTCTGTCGGTATATTTTAAATGGAATATTACTCTGTTAAGTCGAAGTCTTCAATTTTTAATTAGAACAATGTTTGTATCTCACACCTGTGTCGAAAGTGATTGACTTCATTGTCGGTAATTAAACAGTCCCATAAAGGGGATTTTTTGAAGCCACCCGTGAGTAGTTTTCAGTAGTTTGGTGATTAAAAGATGTTTTATTTCAAAGCTGATTGTCATAGGAAGGTCAATTACTGAATGTAATTCCCCTGGAGTCAGATATCTTTGATGTGCGCGGTGGGTTCTTTTTTTTTTACTATAGTACAGGTGTACTAGGAAGGCTTGGTTATTATAAATTACAGAGCGGTATATTAAAGTGCTTTATATATGTATCCCCAATTTATTGATTTCACGACTTTTGTGTAAATAGTGTTTTTAGTGTAAATATTTTCTGTTACGCGTTTTTGCTTTACAACTTTCATTTAGTGCTCAATATTAATCGGACTATAAATAGACTGAAAAAGTGTGCGGGCCTTTATAAACCATGCTCGTTTTTTTTTTTTTAACTGTAATTTATACTTATGTGGGTATTCATTGCCATGTGATGTTTTTATTTTAGATATAAATGTACATAAACTTTGTTTTGTGTTTCGTCTTGTTTTTCTTTTACATCATCATGACCCCCGACAGTGATGGTTATCTCAATGGAACCTAGGTAAGTTACAGTGAGATTCTGTCATGCACAGATATTCTATACTGACTGCCATCTCGACGGACGATTACATAAATTAAAACGATTTGCAAATTAAATAATATATTTATTTGTTTATTTTTTTGTCAAAAATAAAAAAAATGGAATAAATACTGGAAAATTGTCGATTAAATGTTGCATGACCCTAATGGTAAACATTTTGTAGCTACCAAAAATCCCCTTGTTCTGAATTTGCACAACCCCAACTTCGGATAAGTTGACGTATTTCTCTTCCTCCTGTGAATTTCGAGATAACGAGTTTCAACTGTATATACATGATATATATAGTGACATACAGCACAAACAGAGTCTCAGTGTTTTACAACTTTTCACATGTAAGAGGTGTTTTAGTGCTGCAGTATAATAGGAAAGCTCAAACTAGACCAGCCGTTGTAAAATAAGTGGAAGGTTTTGTACCCAATCATATCCTTGAAATGACGACCGTCAGAGCTCTCTCTCACACACTCTCTCTCTCTCTCTCTCTCTCTCTCTCTCTCTCTCTCTCTCTAACACATCAACATGAAATGAAAAAAATCTATATATATAACAAGTAATTGATTTTTTTGTCTGCAGTATGTCAGCATTGAATTTCACTCATGTCCTTTTTATTGTGTGTGTGTGTGTGTGTGGTGTGTGTGGTGTGTGTGTGTGTTGTGTGTGTGGTAGTATGTCAGTATCATGATATGACTACAGGAACTTAACCCATTTTTCACTTAAAGGTCAATCCAATTTTGATATAAAACCTTAGCAGTGAGATGAAACTGTGACCCCACATTCTAGATATTGATGCTTAGAAACATGACATTTCTAGCCAAGTCTTTGTGTGATGTTACTTGTAATCAAAAAGTTTTATTATTTATTATAAAACTGATTTTTGACTAGAAGTTGACAAATCAAAACTGTTAATTTTTATTTCACTTGTTTACATGTCTTGGGGATAAGAGAAATGTATTTAAGGGATTTGATTAACATCATAAAGCAGGTGAGCCTTAAGGCCCTTGAGGTTTCTTTTTTTTTTTTTTTTTTTTTTTTTTTTTTATTTCGTTTACTCCATTTCGTGAATAATTAACTACTATCGGTCATATACATATTTGGAGAACAAAACTCCCTATTTAGACAAAATCATTCAAAATTATAAAAAAATCTATGTAAAGTTTACTGTCCTAATTGGGAAAAATAACAGACTTTTTCAAAAGTTTTTTCAGTTCTGTGCATATTACAATTTTTTAATGTTTTTAACAAGAACAAATTGACCATGTCCAAAATATCCCTTATGTACCTTCCTAGTTTAAACATAAGAGATGATGTCATGATTTGAATATTCATGATGATCACCCCTTAAAAATCTGACCAACAATGAACACTCAATCATTAACTAATGTTTTTCTATATTTTTCTAATTGAAAAAAACACTTTTTTACTATATCTATTGCATCTTCGGACAATTAACTTTTTTTACGTAGGAAAGTCAAAGACTTTTCTAGTTATGTCATTGTTTGGTAACTTGTAACTAAGGCACGTATCTATGTCAGTTTCTTGAGCACTACTGTATACTTGCGTTCCAAGAAGTAGACCTGTACAGCACAGGTCCAATCTCGGTGTTACAACTGCATTTCTGGTTTATTTAATTCAATTCGAATCACACATTTTAGAGAAGACAAGAAAGTAACACGGACAAAATAAATAAATAAAGAATAAATGAATAAATAAAAGCGCTTCCCCTACACACAGAGTTGTGGAGGAATTCGCTTTTTCCCTGGGTGGAAATTTGCATAACAACTGTATTGAAAACATGTATGAATAGATAAACAAACCACAATGACTCTGTAAATGAAAATATGTAGAGAATCACAAAAAACAAAAATAAAATTATTAAAGAATAAAAAAGAAGGTCATAAATG
>CM056612.1:8546523-8550968 GCA_029721355.1 Tegillarca granosa | reverse complement strand
GCACAAGAAATGAATCCCGTCATGCTTCTGGGCAATGTCGGCACCCCTGCTGGTTGAACCTGTGCTGAGGGAACTATAGAAGAAGAAGAGGCATTTAGAGAAAAGGTAAATTTTTATTTCACCTGCGTAAATTTACATGATGGTACTACAGGGTTTGGTTTCTGTCTATGATGTTAACTTATTTAACAGTACTAATCCAATGCCCAATGCTAATCAAATTCAAATTGCGGAAAACTAAAACCAAATGGTACCGTTCTAAATAAACTGACACAGTGAAATTTAGTTTTAAAAATTGATAAAATTGTAAATTTTTAAGAATTGATAAAATTTGTAAATTTAAAAAAAAATTGATAAAATTTGTCAATTTTTGCCTTTCGATGTCTAATTTGCATTTAATACCAGTAAAAAAAATTATTTTTTGGGGCAAAGAATAATTTTTAAATTATTAGACCTTGCCCAAAAAATAATTTTTATATTATTAGACTTTGTCCCCCAAAAAATAATTTTTAAATTATTAGATTTTGTCCAAAAATTACCCGGTAATTTATATGTCTTAAGTTTTTGCCCAAAAATAGCTTTTATATTATTTAGACTTTGCCCCCCCCCCCCCCCCCCAAATTTTTTTTATATATGATTTAGACTATTACCATTGCAGTCACACTAGAATGTGTACCTTTGTTTTAAGTTAACATCAAAGACTGAATCAGCAGTATATAGTCAACATTAGTTTTACTTATATAGCATTAGACTACTTTGCTTTTTAGAACTTTTGAATGCTGTAAATCCATTTTTACATGAAAAATGTAATTTTTGTGCTAACTTGCGATCTCGCTTGCAGTGGATAGTTATTCAAATTTAATTAAAAAATGTAATGTCATAATCAAGTTCTAGGAATGTATATTATCTTGGAATTCAGAGTTTCTGGAATAATGTTTTCACAATCAAATTTGTTGAAACAAAGTGTTGCAAATGATATGATAAAAAAATGAAATTGAAAAAATAAAAATAAATCTGCAGTAACATTTAATGGTAAAATGTTCATTTTATCAATGAATGGTCAGAGGGATTGAATTTCCTGTTTGGTCCTATTTGAGATTAACAAAAATTTGGAAGTGATTATTTAAAAATATTTGGATTTAAAAACTTTAAAAGTTAATGACCTTTGACATTATTATCAATTTAAAACTGCTGGTGCTATGGCACTAATGAATATAGGCCACTGTAAGTTTTCATTTAGACTGGTGAGGTCTGGATATAAATGAATAATTTTAAGTAAGATGTAAATCAGACAATCTTCATTTGTAACTATGGTCTAATCTTCATTTGTAACTATGGTAGTCTCATTTGTTACTATAGTATCTTCATTTGTAACTGTGGTATCCTGATGTTATGACATTGCAAAATTTGCTTTCATTTGTAAAACAATTAATGTGGCCTAGCAACTATAATAATATAAAGACAAAGCTTAGTTTAACTTAACAAATTTCATTACTGGTGTCAACACGTCAAAAAAGATTGACATTGTTTAAAAAGAAGAACAAAGAAATTTCGAACTGAAAAATATGTTTGGCAATGGCCAATGTCACAAATAACATTTGACACAATTCAAAACAATGGCAGAAAATATCATTTCAAAAATTTCAAAAAAAGGATGAAAGAAATTCTGAACTGAAAAACATGTTGTTGGCAACACCCAATGTTACAAAGAGCATTTGACCAAATACAAGTTAATGACAGAAAATGGCAAAAAAGACAAGTATTGAGACCACCAAGTAAAAAGTCAGAAATTTGAACAGGTGGTTAATGTCTTGCCATTACATTGTTTTAGCTCAGCTAAATGAAATATCTGCTTCCATAGAATACTTTTGAACTATTTAACTGCTTTGTTGATTTTGTTTTATTAATACGATTATTAGACACATGAATATACAAATGACTTTATTATGTTATACAAATATAGATTCTTTCTGGAGCAAAATCACCTAGGGTTGGAAGTCTGACACGTGATAACATTAAATCACAAAGTTTTCACAGAGGTATTTCTAGCAATGCTCCAATTGAAGAAATGTCTGAAGCCGAAAGTGGGTCAAGATCATCAAAATCTGAAGGAAAAGTTCATAAAGATGCCTGGAAAACACCAAGAACTCCGAGAACTAGTGCTGCAAGTATCAGAGCTAAATCAGCTAATCTACCACCAACCCAGGAATCTGCTGTTGAAAATATGAAAATGATGCTTGAGGAAGAAAATCTATCAGCTTTACAGCTTCGAACACTAGAATCAGTTCGCTCTGCTCTTCAAGAAATAAATGATGCACCAAAACCGGACTTGACAGAAGTCCAACTGGAGAGAACGTTAACTCTTATATCTCTTGCAAGTCAGTTGACCGAGGAGTCTTTGCAGCTCGGTGTTTTACCGGAGAGCGTTTTTGATGCCTTTGCCAGTCTGAATTCACGTTGTATGTCAAATATGAGTCACGGGGAAGATAATTTTACCATTGAAGATACCCCGTACCCAGTAACAGAATATCTGAGACCATTGACGAGGGACTCCATTAATACTACCGATGAGGTTGGTTTTTATGGTCAACTTTTACCTGCACTGTTTTGCATGGAGATGTTGTCTGAGAAAATTCCCTGGTGTTTACACTGGAATTCCTGTTAACCTGGCACTGACCTATCTTGATCTATGAATACCCAACATTTAATACTCAATTCTGTAACATCACAGTGCTCATAAACCCAGCATTGATCTGTAACCCAAGTTGAAATGTAACTTTCCATGGTAACTATTTAAACCTGTATTGATGCACAAACATTCAGTTTTGTAACATAATAATGTTGATAACCCGATCACTTTTCTAGCCAAGACCTGTGGCAAAATTGCTCCCCATTGTAAATCTTCCTTTGTGCACAAAAACTAAACAAAGAGTTACCACTTGTTTATGGCACCAACATCATCTTTCACCCATCACTTTCTTAACTCAATTTTTTTTCTTTTACACTGCAAACTTTTAGTTTAATATTTTTCATTTACAAATATCCAGCATTATATATCTTATTATTCAACATCATTTTGTCGTGAAATCAATCACTGTTCCAACCATGTTAGAAAAAAAATTACACTGAGAACATTCAAACAGTTAAAACCTTCCTTTTTGCACATATACCCACTATTAAATACCCAACTATGTGACATCATATTCCTCACAAACTCATCACTGATCCAAAGTAGAGCTGTTTTTCCCCAGTTTAAACCTTCCTTTGGCATGCAATTACCCAACTTAAAGTAACCAATAATGCAACATTATATTTATCTGAAACTTGCAACAGATATAAAGGTTTTTTTTTTTAAAAAAAAGCACTGGAAACATTTGTGATTACACCTTCCTTTATGCACAAATACCCAACATTAAGTACCCAATAATGCAACATTATATTTACTAGCAACAGATATAAACTAGAGGTTTTAAAAAAACACTGAAAACATTTGTGATTACTCCTTCCTTTATGCACAAATACCCAACATTGAGTACCCAATAATGCAACATTATATAATAAATACATTCACTGAATTAACACAGAATTGTTTTAAAAATTTCACACTGAAAAGTTTTATAGATTTTAGCCTTTCTTCATGCACAAATATCCAACACCAAATACAATATTATGCCACATTTTATTGCTCATAAAATAATCACTGATGCAAATGCTAACCTTCTTTTATGCACAAATACCCATCATTAAATACCAAGTTGTGCAGCATTATATTGCTGTGACAACCAGCTCAGATCTTATGCAGATATATTGAAACAATTTACACTTTAAAATTTTAAAACATTTTCAAACCAACCTTCATGAATAAATACCCAACATTATTTACCCAGTTGTACAAGATTCTATTGCTTATAAATGTAGCACTGCTCTAACATTGAGTTGTTCAAATATCTGACACTTCTAATTTTAGGAAAGGTTTTAAACCTGCCTTAAACTTCAGATACATACCAGTGGTTTAGTTAAAGAGCACCTGTATACTGGTGAAACTATAATCCTAACCTTCTGTTCTTAAACAAAGTTGGTTCAATGAATTTACTCTGTAATGATGTCTAGTGCTGAATTTTTGTGTAATAAATAATGTTTTAAGGCGAACAAGGCAAAATAGTACTGTCACTGGCTTTCAAAGTCGAGGGTTGTGGGTTCAAACCTCACCCAGGACTTGGAAATTTTCTGAGATGAATCTTTTGTCCACACTGGAGCCATAAAAAGCTCGTTACCAAAATAGTCTTTTGGATGAGACTCAAAACCAAGGTCCCACGTCTCAGGGCACACTAATAACATCTCTGTAGAGTTAGAAAATGAGTAGGCCACCTGTGGTCGCTACAGAAGATGCTTACAACTAGAAGTGAATGTAACAGACTAAGTAAGAAAAGAAAAAGAAAAAAATAAAT